>SMMW01000628.1:2685000-3000000 GCA_004794655.1 Marisa cornuarietis
CCTAACGCCAGTGCCCACAATGCTAGTCATTTTTCACACCCTTAGCCCCTTTTCCGCTTTTTCTCTCAGTCCTTGTTACTTGGATCGTCTTTACGTTTTTTGTATTTCTCTTTATTCGTCATCGGTACTGTTGTTTATCTTTCTGTCGTTCACATGTTGTTTGTTTGTTCTTCTGTCTCTTGTAATGTTTTTCTTTAGCGCTAAGAGCATGCTCCTTAGGAGTGTAAGTGCTCTAAAAAATTTTCCATTTGTTATTATTATTTACCATATCAGTTCAAATTTGCCATTCCACTCGCTATGGACCGCAGACGTGAATGAGAAAAATGTGAGTGTGTGTGTGTGTGTGTGTGTGTGTGTGAGTGTGAGAGAGAGTGAAAGAGAGACAGAGAGGGAGAGAGAGAGAGAGTGGGGGAGAGAGCTCAGATGTGCACATATATGTACACAAATGGAATAAAAATAAAGGTTGCTTATAATTACAACTAACGCCAGCTCCATGCCAAACCTGATTACGGTCAGATGCTTACATGTAAATGTATTCAGCAATATTAAAAAGCACTTTTCCTATTGGAAGTGCACATGTCTTCTGTTATTGTCCAGTAACGGCCCGTGGAGCCAGACAGACGAGAGAATACACACGAGGATTATACACTATAAGCAGGTGGGGAAAACTGTGTGGGAAGAGTGATCGGTCGGAAATTTAAGAAAAGACAAATTTATAGAGAAAACCTTAAAGAAACTTGTGAACCTCTATAGAAGTTGAGTAAAACTAGATGAACAGCCAAAGGCTAGTAGTCAAGGATTTACGAAAAGTTCCTCCTAGAGAATGGGAAGCAGTGAGAGTTTTTATTTCCTGTGTTTAAAAAATGTTGATAGACCGATTAAATCTTTTTATTCAATCTTACTTTCGCTTTCTCTCTGGAATTCCAAATTGCAAATTCACGCACTATTTCCCCTCTTACCTCGTGTATTGTGCCGTGCTGTGTTTCATGTGTCGTGTTGTAGTAGATGAATAGTAGTTGAAGCTGCGATGGTGCTGCTGTCATTGTTGCTGCTTTGTGCAAGAATAAGGTTGACAATAAGAAAAAGTGAAATTAACAAAAGAAGAGAATAAACCAGATGACGACGAAGAAGCTAACTGAAGGTTAAAGGTCTAGTGCGGTGCAACAGTTTTATTTTCTAACGATTGGGTAAAGCTCAGAACAAGATACCTTTCCCCAAAATCTTCGTAAATATTTTCCACCATCTCACCCTCTTCCATTCTCGAGATACACGCCGACGAAAATCCCTATTCAGAGAAAGATAGCAAACTCATTTGTCTTGTAGAGATTTGTCTGATGAACATACGATCTGTTCTCCTAACACGCACTCGTGCGATACCGTGCTCTCGTTGGCTGAAGCCTATATAAAATACACGTATCCACGGATTATGGTGACGTCTGCACTGCTAATCTTTTTCTGTGGAAAGTGATTTTTACAGTCGCATTATCTCGAGAATAGAAGACGAGGAAAAAATTTGTGAACGAAAGTATCATTCACTGAAGCTTTGCCTAGTCATTAAAGAATAAATTGCACCAACTAGACTTTTCAGCCATCTGCTAGGCTAACCATTCTGTGGGCGGGTGGCTAAAACGCTAACGAGTTTGTCCAGCGTCTCTGGCTTCAGGGCGAGAGACAAGATGAGTCGCTTCAGTCGGAGACACTTCTCGATGAGCTTCACGACTGTCTCGTCCACCACCACCTGTGCGTCCCGCCGCAAGTCCACCCGCACTTCCTCTGAAACAGGAACAGTACTGCAGTTGCTCACCACCTTCTTCTGATTCTTCCCGTCTGTTTATTTGTGACGAGGTGCTATGACAGTTATTTCTTCATTGAAGGGCAGTAAGCGAGGAATGGATGCTACTGAAACTTCTTTTCGGCGAATCATTTAACCTTGTCGCTGGAGAAATGTTATAGCATCAAAGGTGGTCATTGTACTGTCATCTCGGAGACGGTCACAGAGGCCTCTTACCTCAAATAAAGGCTATTGGGAAGGGAAAGTTTCTCCTCACCGATGGTGTTGGGGAAGGTGTCAGAGATATGTTGTAGGAAACGAGCCACGTCAGTAAAATGAAGTTCTTGAGAATCGAGGTCAATCACGGTGCCCATGTCGTGCAGACTCACCTGCAGAACAAAAAGGTGAATCTCGCCAGGAGGGTTTGAATGGACACCAATTCTTTCTCACCCCAAGTAAGGACTTCTTGCTATTTGTCTCCCTTTATCAAATGCACACAAACTCTTGCATGTCCACACCCATCCATCCCCACCCACCAGCTCTCATACGCGCGCACACACATACCAATCAGCCCTCATACACACGCACATGCATATAGATCACAAACACACGAATGTACGCAGGGACAACCGCCTGAGAGGATAAGTTAAACCTTTGAACGCATGTAGTGGAGCTTTTCGTAACATTTTATAGAAAACGGAAATAGCCATGGATTCAATGTGGACTGTGGACTTTGGACTTGCACAGTTGGTGGAGGATTGTTTTTTTTCACTTAGCGCAGTGGCGGTTTGCGCGTGTTCTATCGTTTTTTCGCCTCTTGCCCCATTTCACTTTTTTTTAAAAACTTGCTTTCATAATTGGCAAGAGAGCATTTTGTGAACCGGAAATCGTAACAACTTAAAATCTATTTTAAAGAGATTGTCGCTAATATTCTCCCAAGCTCTTTTTTTCCTATTGTCCTCATTATAATAATAACAACACAAGCAGCGCAGGTGTTTTAGGGTTTTTCGTTGACCTGGAGCATCTCTACAGACACAGCTTCTACTTAACCTTACAAAACTTTATTGTTTTGATTAAAGACTGCTTTGTTTATATTTCCCTTATCTGGTCGAGAAACAACGAGCTGCTTTGGGTAGGAAAGAAAGATGTAAGATGACTGGTCAGACGGAAAGAGTAACAATTCTTCGCATGTGTCACCAGACATAATTGCTGAGGGCTGACCGAACGAAGCGCTCGCTACGATGACAGATTTTTTGTTTGCCTTACTATGGTCAGAAAAATGCCAACAAAGTTTAGCATACTCACTGTGGTCAGAGGCATTGCAGTCATGAGCACACTAGAGTACCCCTCGAAAGTAAACATTCCGATCATGTGTACGGTGACGGTCAGTGACGCACAGCGCCGCACAGCCAGTTGCCAGGCGTCAGACCGTATAACGTGCACGACAGGACCATGCAGCGTGTCCACCACGATGTGCAGGTAGCGCAGCGTTTGTGAGGAGCCGGCGATGAGTTTTTCCAGCACCGCCTCGCACAGGTATCGCTGTATGATGGATGTAAAAGTGGGTTTATGGCGAGAGAAAGAAGAGTGAAAGTGTTAACGAGTGAAAAAAAGCACATATCCAATCTTTTTTTTATAAGAGGCAAAAGTACAAATAAAAAGTTTCAACTTTGCTATAAATAGTATATCACAAGGAGAGTACCCACAAATTGTTAAAGCGATTTATAAAATAAAAAGAACAGAAAAAAGGATTAACATATTATAAAATGAATGAAATCATGTTGAGCGCGCGCGCACACACACACACACACACAGTCGCGCGGACGCATAAACCTATGTGAGGATCCCCATCTCTTTCTTTCTCTTTATTTCTCTCTCTCTCATACAGACACACACATACATATAAGTGCGCTCAGTCATACGCACACAAACACAGACAAACGCATATACACGTGTGCACACGCATACGTACAATACTTTTATTAGATATGCACTAAATAAGGAGTAAATTGTATGTAAATATGCATCAATTGTTAAGCGCGTGCACACACACACACTTGACAAACTTGACCATTCTTTGTTGATGTGAATACTTCAATTTTTTGAAAAGTTTATTAATATGTTTCACATAAATTAATTTACAAAAGTGTATCGTGCAAGTGTATTTATGGCAATGGACTGAAAACTACTGACAGTGACAGTGGTCAATGTTAGGAACGTGGCTGACTGTTGTAAGAAGCATGGTTTGTCACACTTGGTTGTACAATATTAGGAATGCTTGGTAGTGAGCACGACATAGGGGAGAGCGCATGACTGAATGAAGTGTTCACTGGAGCGCCTGCTGTTGTCGAGAACTCAGTTTTGTCATTCCCAAACAAGTCGTCTGTGTGAAAGAACTGGGAACGCGAGTAATTTCTTGGCTAGACATGGTATTGTATATGTTATTCTTTTTATCATTGCTATGGATATCTTTGTAACAGTTGGTCGAAGGATGAGGTGGAATCTTAACATTTGGTCGGAAATTTTATTATTGTAAACAGAAGGTTTTTTTTTTGTCGTTGCAACAAAGAGGAGACGTGTGTTCGTTCCGTGTAATCATGGAGTTGCAAGGATTTCATGAATTACCTGGGGGCAAAGTAAGGCAAGAACAGAGAGGAGATCGCCTTCATCAGTGCAGGGAAGTCGTCGCGTCGCCGTCATCAGTCTGGAGTGTCTGCTTAGCCAGCACCAGCTGTAGATGGTCATCGAGTGGACAGTCTTGTCGGTACAAACAAGGGAGAGAATTCAGAGGTGTATAGGTGTGTGTGTGTGTGTGTGTGTGTGTGTGTGTGTGTGTGTGTGTGTGTGTGCGCGCGCGCGCGCGCGCGGACACGGACTTCGCTTGAAAGTAGGTGTGACCTTTCGTTATATTAACTGTTTACATTGGGACACCGATCTGGGACCGATCCCTACTAAGAGACTGTAGAATTTGGAAGATGAGACTCATGGAGAAATGGAGAATTAATTTTTGTATGTAGAAGCTCTATGACTTAAGATTGAAAGTAACTTATGTGAATAATGTGTCATACTTGATCTGTTTTTAGTAGAGATGTATTTATCTGATGTTACTTCTGTGTTTTTAGAGTAGTTCGTCTCCCCTTATAGATAATCTAAACTCCCGATAATAGACAACGTGAAGCCCATGCACAGGCATTTGTGATTTATTGAGAGGAAAAAAAAACACGTGTGTGAAACAGTGTTTGCTGGTGTGCATTGTCTGTGTAGTGTGTGATCCCCAACAGTCGATAAACAAAGGTAGAGATTGGTGTTGCTACGGACAAAAAGCCAAACGCTACGCAAAATTCACAGTTAAGTGGGAATGCTACTGATGAGGTATATGAAGGGGTCGGTGAGACATGCAAGACTACTACATTTCCTAAAGACTGAACGAAGCAAGCAGTCCACCCGAGGTCAAGGGTTAACCGTGTGAATGGTCTATCGAAGTAATGTTAGGTAAGGGGCAGTGGGAAAGAAGGTGATAATGTGATAACTTATTGTCGAATCAGTTCTGACAAATTTTAGGCCATAGATTTACATACATCACACATGGAGTATGCGCGGCACGACACAGGATGTGGTGGAAGGTCGACGTGTCAGACATAAAAACGTGCCAGGACATTTTGTTTTAGAATTGTAAGCCAATATTGGTCATCACGCAGTAGCGTCTTCAACCCCAGCCGTGTATCCCACCTCACATCGAGGGGCTCGCTATACCACAACAAGCAGCTATAATAACCTCGTAACCCCGAGGTTACCTCCGCTATCTATACGGCAAAAAAACGTCGTTAGGAAGGGAATAAAGGAGTGTTAGAGAACACGAGGGAGTCACATTTACGAAACACGCCACGCCAGACAAGAAAGCAAGGTCAAGATTTTACCTGGTCCAGGCGCAGAAAAGAGAGCGCGGGGAAGCCACCCATGACATCGCGAAAGCGCTTCAAGCCGACGGCGCGCGCCCGAGAGTCGAAGAACTCTTGCAGGTCCAGGCGCTGCAGGTTCCGCTTGGTCGTCAAGCCGCCAGTGAGACTCTCCAGCACCCGCAGGCCATCGTCACGGTTAAGATAGCAGAAGGCCAGGTCGACCTCTTGCAGCATTGGCTGCCGTTCCAGCAGCGAACACAGCAATTGCAGAACCTGCGCAATGACAAGGCAGCTGATGATACGATGCCATCAACACTCAGGCAAACCCATTTCAATCACAAAGTTACGCGTAGTGCTGGCGCCATGTTAGCAGATTATGTGGGTGTCAAGAGCTTGTTATAAAAAGGCTGAGAATTTTTATTTTAATTTTTTTTATAGAATTATTTACTTTGATTGACCTAATAACTGATTATTGACATCTCGTAAGGCCGCAGCGAGCTTCCAGCATATGACAATGACTCGTTGTCAGCTTCTCATCTACTTGTTTCGTCGCGGGGGAAAAAAATGAGGCCTTCAACTCTGTTAAAAAGTTTGTACCGGGCGATGGGACTTTCCCGCTCAGAAATAAGTATCTTATAATGAATAAAGCCCATTAATTTGACGATAATTTTGAGGTTGGCTCAATCTCTAAGCTTAAAATAACGGCGTGAACATCTGGCAATACTTCTTATGTTGTGATCTTGCGGCTAGCCTATTGTGGATCGTGTGCAGAAGGTTGAAGATAGGATGCCTGCTCTCACTCATGGCTGTGAAAACATCCAATCCTGCTCATCAAGCTGGCTTTCCTCTTCTACGTACCGTGGATCAGACAGGTTGAACCACTTACAATTCACTGCCACTTTCTTTACCTTTTAAAAAGTAAAACTTTGACAAAGATAGAGCTCCAGAGAAGGGGAGAGAGAGAGCGATCAATTTTATTTCCACAGCCATTCTACTATAAAAGGAGAGAGAACAAAAATAAATACGATAAATTAACAAACGAAAATATAAAATGGCGCACGCACACACGCACCCGACCACCTACACACACAAAGACAGAGAGAGTTGGGGGAAATGGCACCTTTGTACGATAATGGGAAAAGATCCTCCAGTAGAAGTGGAAATTCAGGTATCGAGCCTTGATAGACAGGAGACGCAATGCAGTGCACTTGTTGGCCTCGGCCACGAACGTTTCGAAGGACTGTGCAACATGGCTGTGGGAGTAGGAGCAGGAGATATCCGGCCACTTAAACTCCAGCGTGACGTGGTGCACGTGCCGTCCGTGATGGTTAAAGAAGGCGCCGTAGCACACCTGCCGGTACTTGAAGTTCGTGCTTTGGAACAGAAAACGGCGTCGACGCCACAAGCTGGCCAGGTTGGAGATTCTTAACCATGCCTTGCAGGTGAGTTTGGCTCGACCCCTGTCCCCGTCGTTCAGGTAGTGGAAGACGTTTACCAGGATCTCCTGCGGGACGTTGTTCCACGGTAGAACAGAGTGAGAAGGTATCTCTCTCGTTGGAAGCGTTTGGCGTCGCTTAATGGGCGTGAGCAGACGACTGACTGTTCTGTTGTCATTACGATCTGAGCTGGACCGTCCTGAGCAGCCGGCCATTGAAACTGCTCTACGCCTTAGGTAAGTCTCTTTGTTTTACCAGAGTCAAACGTCCGGTTTAGAGGTTCAAAGCACAGCTGTATCTTCATGCGCCAAGAAGGTGGAGGGTGACAACAGATGTCATTGTCACCTGCCATGGCACCGAAGCGATGTGAACACAGAAACGTTGTTTACACAAACAACTCACGTGTTAATTTTTTCGTCATTTTGTAAAAGACGCGTCAAAACACAGACTACGTCACAGGTGAAACTAAATTGTACGTCACGCCAGAGAAAGAGAGAGATAGAGAGAGATGGCTTAGATGTCTAATTATAGTATCAATATCAATATCAAAGGTTATTTTTATAGCGCCATATCCCAGCCCTAAGAGCAGGCTCATGGCGCTTTACAAATGATACTAATTATAACAACAATAATCATGATGGGGAGAAATTGAAGAAACCAACCAAGAGGACAGGAAAGAAAATGGGATAACGCAATGAAACGGGAATAATAATAATACAAAATTGTAGTGCTATCTGATAAATAACTTCAAGAATACGGTACTTCATTGTCCAACAAGTCTATGAAATTAAAATAACTGCATAAATTGTTTTTTTTTTAAAAAGTCCTGGAGACAGAATAAAACTGTGGACCAGATTTGTCTGAGGAGACTTGCGACACGTTTCACCGCCGAAGATTTAGAGTTTAGATCTGCAATTGCTTGTCATCGGAGAAGTCATCAGAAAGAACAGATGAAGAATGCTGAGGATAAACCTCCACAATTCGAACAAAATGTAGACAGTTTTGTTGCCTCGACTCATCAAAAAGTTTAGCCACAATGAACATGTTTCATCTCGCTGTCGACTGCACAAACAAGAAAGTGGACTGAGATGAAAATGGCGTCGTAGATGAAAAAGATTGTTAGTCAGCGGATCAACAGAAGCCGTAGAAGTGAAACAAAATGTCACAATAAAGAAACACAGTCCAGCACACCACCAGGATGACGACAGGCCAAACAATAGACTCGAAAATCAAACTCAGCTTATACAAATAACAAAATCCAAAGAAATCCGGAGAGCTAGTCCTCTCAAGCCGGTAAGGCGAAGGAACATCACTCTCCATCATACCATAGTAATAAATATAAATAATGATTTTAAGGTGTCCACAATGTAATCGAGTAAAATCCAGGCTGTAAATAAAAACCTTTAGAGAAGCCAGCTAAATTAGTGAAGTACAGCCACTAGTTTGTCTCACTGTAAAATTCCAGAATTGAAGTTCGAAGAATGACATGAAAGACATAATAAATGACACCATGATGATGATGATGATGATGATGATGATGATGATGTTGATGTCGTCGATTTATATTGCGCAGTTAGCCATTCAAAAGAATGCTCATTGCGCAGTAAAAACATTTATTATCCATTCAGCAATCCGTATTCTAAATTCTCTATTGTTGTTTCGTTGGAGAACGCCTCCACCTAAAATTAATTTTGCACTGTGAGGAAAAGGTACGTGGAAGATACAAGGGATAGAAATAAAAGGGGTATAAGGGTTGCGACTATATATTCTGTATTACGCTCTATCATATAATAAGCTATCATGTGAGTGGAGTAATGCTTTACATCAAATTAAAGTCAAACCATACGGAGTCTGAAAATAAATACAGTAAATATTAGCTACTATTCCACTAAAAAAAAAAAACAACGCTCAGTAGTAAGTAAAAAAAAAAAAAAAATCGCTTCTTCACAACACATCTACCTGGACAAGGCTAAAAGGTTAACCATATTGTGCGCAGGAGCTGGTTACATTTACATTATGTTAAAACTAATTTCTCAGCATTAGCAATATTGTAAAATATTATTGTCAGAACAACATCCTTTAGTTGTCTTGAAGCAACTGATTTCTACGCGTGTGTTATCACGTGTCTTATTCAGAAAGAGGGATCCACCTACAACATCGCACACAGGCCGTTAACGACGACATTTCGACCCTTTCAACACAGACTTCTGTATTATCTGCAATTCTGTTTTATACAGTTATAATTATAAACCATTTATAGCGACTGAACCAATGAAGTGACCGAAGTGGTTGCTTTCTCAGCCGTTTTATTGTTATTTTATTAGTTTTTTCTATCCCTTTCCTTTATAAACCAAACGCGTTATGTCCGTTCGGGGTCACGCGTTTCAACACGCGGAGGTATATAAAAACGTGGCACTATATTTTATTTTGGGAAAGTGCTGCTTGTTTGTCTGCCTTCAGATTTAGTTTTCGCTCTCTGTCTTTACTTTCCGTCTCTGCCCCTCACTTAGTCCCTCTTTCTCTCGCTAGTTCTTTGACCCGTGCATGCAAATATTTAGACACAAAGATTTGCACAGCTAAAGACAATCCAGATAACATTTCAGACTATTATCAGCTGAGTCAACTGCTGGTTCGTTGACAGATTTACTAGGTGTGCCTACCTTTTAACCTCTCCACAGCACTTGTATAAACGTGAAGGTTTTTGAAGGCGAGGTCTTTATGGTGAAGAGAAAGCATAATTTTTCCACTGACAACCGCAGCCTCAGAAAAGTCTGTAAGGGTATTTATGTAAAAATCTCAAAGGGATCAGAGGGGTACTAGACACAGGTTGTCCATCATGCAAATGACAGCCGTTATTTAAAAACTGAGAATACGGTAAGTATCAACAGTCGTGACAGTGGAAGAAATGAGATGATGGTGGTAATTTCAGGAAATGACAGAGCGATAAGTAGGTACATTAGACGTATTTTTAAAATTTAAGAATAATTTCCACCAGCCAGTTTTGTAGGATGAACAAATGTTTTCCAAAATTTGATTGGTCTGTGGTTTTTGGTTAGCTGTTGGTCGAATATGTTCAAAGATGAGGAGACGGACGGACGGAGAAAAATGCGTGTGGGGTGGACACATTGAACCAGAAACCGCTTGAGGGTAGAACTAAATACAGCAACACTTCCACAATAACACAAATGAATTGCCATGGCGGGTATCTGCAACTGAGTCCTTATTTTGAAAATGTCAACACTGACTAGCTAACAAGTTTTGCGTTTCGCCTGATGGGTTGCATTCAGTGTAAGTGAAGACGTCACTTTGCCTTCGTGTGAGCGGCTGCTGCAGGCGCCATGACACTTTCACTATTTGAGTTTATTCCGTTTCATGCCTGCTCTCATTCTAGATAGTAAACGTTTGCAGGCGAGTGTTTGGACATGAATAAAAGCAAGCAAGTAAAAAAAAAGGGTTGGGGACGCTATAAATCAAAATTTGAAGTTCAGTCCCTGCCTTTGATTTTTATAGTGGTGATCGAGTACAGCGAAACACAGTACCTTCTGACAGCCTTCTGCAGCATGCAGGAGGACCATATCTTACACAGTGAACTTCCCAACAGCAAGTGTCACAAGCAACCACGCCTTTGGAGGGAGGAGCCTTTATACATTGCTTCCTTGGAGGTCAGCGCAAAACACTGGGGGCAATCCATGGCGTTAGGTACGTAGTCTATGTTCATCAGTGTCTGTGGGTGCATACCCTGTGTACGTCATTGGCTGTGGAATCTAGGCACTGGAGAATTGGCTTCAGATCAAAAGCATGTTGGGGGCAAGGTGAATAGCATGATCGATGGGTGGTTGGAATATTTGGGAAAAGTTTGGAAGGACGGGTGTCTGTACACATGCAGCACTCCCATCGCCTAGCCCTAACTAACCTCGCTGTGATGGACTCACCTTCCTTGTCTTTTCTGAAGTTTCGCGAGGTACATATGCAACCTCTTTGCTTCCTACTGTTAACATGGCAATGTTTGCTAAATGAAAAGAAAGAAAGAAAGAAAGAAAGAAGAAGAAGAAGAAGAAGAAGAAGAAGAAGAAGAAGAAGAAGAAGAAGAATTCGTTTATTTGCCAAGTTATATTACATAAGGAATTTAACTTGATGATGGTTGGCACTTATTCCACAAATATAGATCACACTCACACTCATACTTGCAGACGCAACTGTTCGCAATATTGTTTGTACACACCCCGTAAATTTCCTTCACATACATATGCACGTACATTACGCGCTATCTCTTTCTCGCTTGCTCTCTCTTTCGCACTCCCTTTATTTCACATACACATACATTGACTAGATATTACCCACAGATTTCAGAGTCGCAATAGATACCAATACACACATGCGAGCAGGCACACATGGATACTTGCTCGTCCACTTGCACTGTACACGACCCTCACAGACTACAAGGGACATATTCAACTATTATTGGTCCTAACACGAGCTACGGTGGAAGGGTATTGCTCCAGCAAAGAAACTGTTTCTCAACCAGGAAGTTCTGGCCCGCCGGAGTCTATGACTAACCCCAGAGGACATGAAATAGAACAGACCATTGGCCGGGTGGGATGCATCAGCCACAATCCTGTGCGCCCCTCATAGACTGCGCTGAGGTTATATTATGCCCACAGGGGGTAGGTCACAGCCTTGCTGTCTTTTGTGGTGGTGTCTTACCGCACGGTGATGCAGAATGTCAGTACACTCTCGATCACCGCTCGATAAAACTGGACCAGAATGCCCGTCTTATACTAAATTTCTTCAGCTGGCGTGGTAAGCAAAGGCGTCGCTGGGTCTTCTTGATAGTCGACGTCACATTTTCTATTTTTTCTTCATTTAAGGCGTCATTTATGTAGTTTTAACTCTGCGTGGACCCCCGTCCATCTGGAGCCTGCCGGTGCGAAGGAGGAGGGTCAGGCGTTGGGGCTAGCAACCCCATCCCATAAAACAACCCCTGCTACATAAACTGCAGATATATCACTACCACAACGATAGCCTGGACGGGAAGATCCCTCTTCGGAGAGGCCTGCTGGCGAAAGCTTTCGGGGTCAGCTCGCCGACCCATCTTCTCACGGCCAAGGTAAAAACCAGGATAGGGACCTGGAACATCAGAACCCTGCACAAGAGAGAGAGAGAGAGCAAGAGAGAGAGAGAGAAAACAGCTCAGGTACCCATGAGATGAAGAGATACGGCATCAAGCTCAGCCTGCGCGAGACCAGGTGGAATGGCAGTAGTCAGACCAGACTTGCATCAGGGGAGACTATCATCCACTCTGTACATGAAGACCATGACCATGACCACACCCAAGGAGTAGCAGTACTGATGTCACCGGAGGCTGCATGGGCACTGATAGCATGGAAACCAGTTTCCCACAACTCATGTCAGCTCGTTTCAACTCCAAAGGAAGAAATATCACCATCATCCAGTGCTGTGCACCTACCAACGCAGCCAAAGAAGAGGAGAAGGAGGATTTTGCAACTCCCTACAAGCGCTGGTTGATCGTACTCCGAGACGAGACCTAAAGATCATCATGGGCGACATGAATGTCAAAGCTGGAACTGACAACACAGACAAAAAGCACATAATTGGAAAGCACAGATCGAAGGTAGGCAGTATATGTTTTGCCCTTGCCGATGCTAACGGCTAACACTGGAATAAAATATCTGAACCCCAACATCTGTGTTAAGATGTCGAGAGGAGTTGGAAACTTTGATAGCACCCCTATCTCCCCCGATACATTGCGTTGCGTCATATTATCACATCATAATCTATTTTTTTGAAGTTCTCACCTGTCATTACTAACGCCCGCATCTCCCCCATTCACACTTTGACCCTCATTCTCGAGCCTCGTTCTCACAGAACTTTCGTTTGAAAAGCTTGTTAAAGCAGGTCTGATTTGCTCATTGGCGTGAAATTCAAGACCGTTCTTAACTGGGCGAAGTCTCGGAGCCTCAAACCTCTAAAGTGCCCTAAAGTCTCATTGTATTGGCAAGCACTGGCAAGTAATTTTGAACTGAGCATGTTGGCCAGAGTTCCCACGTCCGGAGCGTTCGTCCCTAATTCGTTGATTTTTTTTATAACGTTTACTGAAAACTTTGCCAGTCTTGTTCTTACGTTCGATGCCATTTGCCTAGTTAATAAGGGCCTAAAGATGCACGTGTATATCACTTTCTATTAAGTGTTATAATAGCCTAATAGGCCAAAGATACCGTCGCAAATGGGGTGCTAAATCGTAAGTGTGGCAGATAGATGTCGCTCATATAAAACATGCGTCTAGCACGGTCTCACATATTTGACTACATAGATCCGCTTAAGAGCTTAAGAACTGACAAATATGGAAAAATATTTGACAAAGTTTAGTGAACTTCATATAAAACTCTCATGTCTAAACTTTGCCCAACTTGGTTAAAAATTCATTAATATATTTTTGGTTAAGAACGGTGTCTAAAGAAGAGCTTGTACAAGCCAGCAACACCGAAACAGCAAACTACGGTTTGTGATTATGAAGATGATTATGCAGAGGAAAAAGGCTGTTGTAACGTCCATTACTGCCATCACCATCACCACAAGCACCGGCGGCATCGAAATTGGCGTGATAGTGGTCGTTGTTCTAGAACATACAGTTACGCATGCTTAGAAAGCTTTACGTCAAAGTGTTTTGTTATTCCCTGAAATATGGACGAATGTTCGACAAAGCCTTTACATGATGGTTATACACAAAAAAATTCAAAACTTGATCAAACGTTAGTCAATAATCGTCGGGTTTTAAGCATGCGAACTGGAAAAAGAGAAACCGAATGAGCACATTCAAATTTACTAGCGTCTTTCTCCCTGGGATTACGTGAGATATATCAAGAGAGCTACTGTACTTTGCCATTCTTTCTCGTCCCCTTCCCAACTTTTCAGCAATATGTGGAAATAGACGGTAAGGGGGGGATAGAGGGATAGAGGGAAGGGAGTTACCGTGTACATAAACAGGAAAAGAAGGTTATAAAGGGGACAGGACGAGGTGATCTTTTGCATAGCTCCCGTGGCGGAGGTCTTTCAAAATATGTTTCAGTCATCTCAAGAGACCAGGTAAAGAATTCATCTCCGGGTGTCACGCATGAGTCAGGTGGCGGAAGAGATAAGATGCTGCGAGAAAATGAAATAAAGGAGAGACTTCAAGAACGATGAGACATGACGCAGTTGTGCAGGCTGCAAGTAATGGCGGTTGCACAGGTTAACGAGGTCATGGTTGAACAATGGCTTCACTATCTAACAGTGACGTCACGACAGAGACTGGAGGTAAAATGGCGAAATCCCTTTGTTTTGTTTTGTTTCTTTTTAAATTCACAGAAAATGTGTCATCGCCAACCACTGCTAAATAGAAAGGAATCGCAGATGAATGGACATAGAGTAACAGAGGGGCGATAAAAAGGGCGGGGGAATGACAGAGATCTGATTGAGTCCCTTTGCTAAACCAGACCAAGTGGTTAAGTATCTTAACCTATTAATCACGTCGCACTGAAATGACCCCGTCTACTGTATCACTACACTCATTTTCGGACATGTAGCAGCCTTGTCAAAACAGAACCCTTTTACTTCTCGCATTAAAAAAAATCGAGACATCGAACAATTGGAAAGCTCCTCTTAAGTTCTAATCAAGAGACACAGGCATTTGTCAAAAGACCATTAAACAGGATACAAAACAAGCTATGCAATAATCCGCAAAAGAACAAAACACCTCCACGCCGCCACACACACAAATGCGTACGCTGATACAATGACACCCTGACATTCTAGCACTGGGCATATTTGCTCTTACTCGTTTTTGTCCCAGAGCAACAATCCCGAGTGGTCATTGTCACCACCAGCACAGGAACGGGACTATAGTTTCTGGATGGCAAATGGAGAGCATCATCATCTCCACCACAAGCAGCATCTCAGCCGGACGCCGACTCCGATAGTAGAGCACGCACAAGGAAACAACCTGTAACACTAGCACCACCTGTTAATTGCTCTAACACGTCAAGTACTACCGAAGGTGTCAGACCCCCACGTAGGCGGTATGAAGGGGAGGAGGCAGTAAGTCTGTTTCTGGTAACGGTTTGTCAGACGAGATTATACGCCAAAACCGTTCTCCTACTGCTGTGACGTCTGTCCAGGATTACAGGACATCGACACGGGGTGTGGGGCGGGGGAGAGGAGGGATAACATCCCATCACCTGACGGACGGCCATCGTTACTTAGGTCCTATCAGTAAAAGCAGGACGACAACGCAAAAACAGGCCATGACCTTAGGTCATCTCTCGAGTGATATGACCTCGGACATCGAGATAGCAGTAGGTGAGCTAGCAACAGGTATGGCCACAGTTTGCTTCACCACAATAACTGCTGGAATATTATTGAGCCCTAGCACGGAAAAATCTTTGTAACTAACCTTTATTTTTTATTCAAAAGTCTTCGATGTTTCAGATGTGAAACTTGAACGCCCAGATGTGACTGACACGCTTACTTAGCTGAGTAATGGAGTTGGATAATGCTTCTTGTCTGATTGTATGATATATCAAGCTAAGAGATTTTTTTTCTCTGATTGAGAATGTTACCGAATGAAGTTTTCGCTCTGTTTTTATCTTGTTGTGTATTTTAAGTCACAGTGAGATGAATTTATCGACAAAATATTTGACAGATTCAAAGCACAGAAGGCAGTATCACCTGTAATGGAATAATGAAGATGCGATGATCGTGACCGGAGCCCCCAGAGTGACTGTAGATGAGACAACTCAAGTTATTATGCGTCACCATGGCTCATCTTTACACACGTTAAAGGATTATTATAGACTTTCGTGATGTCAGCGGTATGCAGTTTGACGCGCTTTTGCCATCAGTAAATAAATTGTTTAATGTTATTTTTCACATATGACATATAACTTATCGAAGACAACATTTAAACCCTCTGTTTGATAACGGCGTCGGGTTGCGAAAAAGGTTGATACGTCACACACACACACACACACACACACACACACACACACACACACACACACACACACACACACACACACACACACACACAGTATTTTGTTTGTGCAGTGTGAACATACGCATTAAGCCTTGCTGAGTGTCAACAAACTCTTTCGACATGCTATCTGTCTTTCAAGTACACATGAATAAAAAATTAAAACCAAGCTTAGATGTTGTAAACACCCGGCCACCTAAAGAACTCAAGGACGCAAACAGGCAAGTTTTTACTCTATTAAAAAATCCCGTTCTCAGTTGTGACCTTAATCCATTAACAGTGCCTGGTCATGGACAAGGAAGCCCACTGCGTGCTGTACGAGAGGGAGCTGTCCCCCCTATCACGTGACCAGTCTTTTGACTTAAGACACGCACACTAAGTAAACATGAATACCGACTAGTGAGGGTAATTCTTGTAAAGAGTGAAAGATTTGCCTCACCAGTTCACCATATTATGTATTTCAAAATGACACATTGACACCGGTGTATGTGTGTGCCCGCGATTTTCCTAAAATAGAAACTTAATCCTTTTTATAAAGTTCCAATAAACAATTCTTTCTAAATTGGGTTTTTAATATGCGCATTTTCACCTACCACACTCTAGCCAACGGTTCTCTCTCTCTCTCTCTTAAAATGTGATCCTGTTTTACCTCCGTTACAAAGCTTCTCTGAACCTTAAGAGGATGTTGGAGACTTAAGAGTTGTAGGTCAAGCCCAGCCGGTCAGGTTGGTAGTTCAGTTAGTCATTACTGCATGACTATTATTTTTGTCTCACTCTCCCCCGCCCACTGTACACTGAGTTGTCCCACAAACCGGAACACACTGGACGGGTGCAGCCTTTCTTCTTTTCCAGGAGACGCAACCTGCCTGCGGAGAAAGCAACTTGCTGGTTGTGTCACTCGCCCCCTCTATCCTCTTCCACTCCCTTCACGAAAGCAGTCACCTTAATAGCGGCAGGTCAGTCCCCTGGCAACAGGTCCCGCAGCACTGCCGTATTCTCGTTCTCTCCGCGGGCAAGTGAGTGGCCAACGAGCTGCAGATAGTTCCTCCGCTTTTCTTGTCAAGCGCTCGACGTGTCGCCACGGACATAGTTTCTCCCGCAGATGCTAGATAGTCCCACACCTGTAACATAAGACTTCTCTCCATTGAAAGCAAACAGCCCACACCTGTCGTGTCGATCAAAGGACGCCATCTACAGGAACAACGGTGTCAACCTATTGTTTTCAGTTTGGTGCTAAACTCAGAAACTCAAATACCGCAGCAGGTGAGGTGACGTCCTACCATGACGTCCCTGTGGTCGAAAGGTTCTTACAGCATGAAGCCAGTGGCCGAG
The DNA here is from genome assembly GCA_004794655.1 of Marisa cornuarietis. Lineage (NCBI taxonomy): Eukaryota > Metazoa > Mollusca > Gastropoda > Architaenioglossa > Ampullariidae > Marisa > Marisa cornuarietis. Next base: position 2,702,467 of record SMMW01000628.1, read on the forward strand.
GCAAACGTAAGTATAAAAGTTTGACTATGCGCTTGTTAGCATCATTGACAAATTGTTGTACGCTTATCAGTCTCAGTCTCACTGGCAATTGATATATCACGAGCTCAATTAACACTAACAGTTTCTTTGTTGAAGATGGCAATGGTCTACAGGGTATTTGGAAAACTGATTTTTTTTTAGCCCCCCTAAAGTCCTTCTGGATATTTCATTTCACTGTCTCTTCTTACAGACGCTCATCTATGCAGTACCGTTGTTTCAAAATTAATATTGCTACGTTTCCCACACTAATGAGCTCATGGTTCTGCCTTCTCATATTAAATTAATGTTATGGGTACAAAATAGCTATTTTCGCTTAAACTATCCGCTTTTAAATATTGTTACATTAGGCACACCATTCACAAAGGCAGGGGTTTTCCAAGATTCTTTTTTGTCCATAAATGTACTGTAGGGCTTTACATGATAGGCACAAGCCAATAAGTTTGCGCTAGAAAGAGGAATGAAAAGAGTGATATATATTTTATGACAACATTGATGTGACACCAGAACGAGGCAAGCACGAAGTACATTAAAAGAAACTCAAGATTCCTGACGTCCAACTGAACATGTTATACGTCGTAAGTGTAGTCTTAAAACGTAATAAAGATGAGAGAATGTGATCAACTGTTTCGTTGCTGTGCACACTTACACAATCAGTGCCGCGCCGCACGAGCGTTGCTCGCTCAGTTTCAGGCATAAACATCGTCATAAATTTGAGGTGAACAGACCATCATGAACTCTTGTGCAGCCAAGCTAAGGACCGCACGGAGAAGACTTTGAAGTCAATCCTTCAACGAGTTTTGTCAGATTAGAAACTATTCTCTTTACTAGCTCATAGTCTTTATAAGTCATCTATAATAAACCCACACCCAGTCTTACTATCATTCGATATTAGGCATTATGAGATGCAGGATATCCTTAATAACAAACTCAGTTGTTTTTCACATATTGCGGTGTGTGTGTGTGTGTGTGTGTGTTGGGGTTCCATTGTTGACAGACCCACCACCATCCCCTAACTTCAAAAGAAAGAAAGAAAGAAAGAAAGAAAGAAAAGTGTTACACTTACTCGCCATTTGATTTCCGGGTGCAGAACACACCTGCTCTGGCCATGTTAATAGGATCACATTTTCTGACAGTGGTTTGGTTTAGTTTGTTGTGTTACAGCAAAGGGCCTTAGTGAAGCAAGGTGGATTTATTATTTACCCGTTTTACCTGAAACTCTTTGACATCCTCCAAATCTTTCTTTCTTACTTTCTTACTTTCTTTCTTTTTTTCTTTCTTTCTTTCTTTCTTTCTTTCTTTCTTTCTTTCTTTCTTTCTTTCTTTCTTTCTTTCTTTCTTTCTTTCTTTCAGAGGTGGTTTCAAAAGATAAAATGTTGCTTTACATCCAGAAAACAGTTCTTTAAAAACGTTTGACTTGATGCCAAATCATTTCTGCTTGGTAGTGATAGATATTGTTTGTTCTTTAATCGGTCCTTAATCATTTAATCCCCCCTCACCAAGATATAATCTGTGATAGTGGGTGCGCCTTTGTTCGTTGCCCCACCCCCAAAATCTCTAACCCTCTGCCTCCCCTCTAAAAAAATCTACAAAAAAAAACTGAACCAGTTGTCAATGAAGACCTCAAAGGTATAAAGGTAAGAACAATAAGGCTTTTTCTCAAAACTGACTCAACCGACAGGACCCCTCCCCCTGAATTAGCTGATTTCTTTCAAACCGAAAGCACGTGGCGAATCGAACTTTCTAGGCGACAGGTATAACTAGAACTACGCCATTTAAATATGTTAATATTTATAGAAATCCAGATAATAATATCATGAAAAATTACTATTTCGAGTCTTGGACTGGTCTTGTTTTTACACAGTGGTAGATAATTGCTTTTTGCTGTTTTCATTTTTCCCCTTAGGCTATTTATGTATGATCTTTGTGCCACACTGTTCATGCCGTGTTATCTTTATGGAGTTATACATCTTCACAACATGCACACCGTATTGTCTTTTTGTGTTGGGGTGACAGTGAAACATCGTTAATCTTCATATTTTAAAATGGCATGTCAGCCTTTTTGCACAAATGATGAATGAGCCAGTCTGCATGTGTCAGTGCGCCTGCGCGTGTGTGCGAATGGAGCGAATCTGAAAAGTATACGTAGGTGCGTGAATACGACAGTGTGCATGTGCACGGCTTTTGAAACCCCTCCAAGGCACTACAGCATGCACGTTGACGAATGAAAAGTCATAGGAACCCTCTTCTCTCTCATTTACTTTCTCTCTTTCTCACACACATACGTGGGCATGTGTCCTTTTCCTGTTAACTTACCACTCACATTCTTGCCCCGTTCTCGTCTGTTCATTTTTATAATTTATACTTGCCTTTTATATAAATATGTATACTGTCTAAGCTATTATTGAATGCCTGTTTAAACTATTGAAACTATCTTGCCTATCTTATCTCTGGAAGGGATGATGGAGACTGTGATAAAGAGCATAACATTTAGCATGCTTACTTAAATATTCAAATTTCTGGGAGAGTAAGTCACTAAGTGCATAATATTTATCATGTTGACAAAGGTACACAAACTGACCGCTAGATCACAATATTTCTCGTGTTGATTAAATCTGCGTACCACAAATAGCGAGAAGAGCATTTCCAGAGTTCAGAGCCCTGCCATACCTTCTATGCTTATTATCAGTTTATTAACTTTAGTCGTACAGCCTCTACCTTTGTGTAGTCTGCCATCAAGCAGCGTTTATCATACGACTTACCGTTAACACATGCTAATGAGCTGAAATAGTAATAGTTTTTAGTCAGAAATATTTCTCGAAAATCAGTTGAAGAAGTCTTGTTTTCTTGTGTGAAAAGACCTAAACTTTGGGCGGGAATAAATTAACATCATAAAGTTGCCAGTCGTCCCTGAAGGATCACGTAGCGGCCGTTCATGTCATAAAGCAGGTGTGTGAAGAAAATTATCTGGAAACTCCCATACGATGCATGTCCCCTTCGGCACTGACGTCATATGTGAACGCTAGTTTGTCAGCATACATCTCATTTTTATGGGGCAGCTCCCCTCTGCGATGTCTTCTCTACCGGAAAGTAAATAAGGCAGGTCTGTCGGAAGTGAAGACATTTCGAGTCTTAGCACATACTTGATTTAAGTCCTTGCCTTGAAAAAGTTCTGAGCTTTTGAAACAGAATAAACAAAATAAAATAAATGGAGCGTCATTTTTAAGAAATAAAATATTAAAGATGTAGAATACACAAAATAGAAGAGTCAAGAAATGCGCCATCTAACTTTAAAGGTTATAGAACAATTGTAAATTACAAAATAAATCTCGAAAGATATACAGCTTTAAGACACAGTGGACGAAGTGTAGCGATGTACACAGAGAACGGGAGAGGGTGTCATGCAATGGGGCGGTGAGGGGAAGAAGTAAAGAACGATTCACACTTTGGGATATTGTCAAGGTTTGCTCCTGCAACATTGAGCTTGAAGGAAGCACTGCAGCACCTTCCTCCTTCCACAGAAATCATAGGTGTGTACAAAGGCCTCTCGTAAGGTGACGTCATAAGAACATCCCTGCAGAGGATTATGGGTGTAAACAATAATGCAGACAACCTAGACAAAAACAGGATTGTGGCCACTTTGGCTGCTGCAGTCATTTCAGTAGATGACTAGAAGAAGGAGAAAGAGGAAAGCAGCAGAAGGTTAAGCTCGATTAAAAATTCATTGGCAAATTTTATCACATCGCTGTCAGTGGAAACGTCTTTCTTCTTGTAGAAGTCTGTGAGCTTTCCTTTGATTACAAAGCCGGTTTGAGGTTGTACTTTGAAGGTAAAAGGAAGCCTCGCTTTTTCAAGCATTCTGATTGGCTACAGCCCATTCAAATGTAAGTCATGCCCGGCAAGCCCTTGGTGGAAAAGAAGAGCGCGCTATCCTTGCAAACATTGCTTCAAGGCCCCTTGCAAATAATGTAGTGTTTAATGCAACATGTGAATCACCTCTTGTCGGGTAAGAGATATTGCATAAAAACCGAACGTTAGCGATCAGATGATCCGATAGATTTAGTATAGGTCACTGCAAAAAAGCTCATGCAAACAATTCAAAAAAACGGCCAGCAACATAAGAAAAATTAGACCGGGAGTAGCAGATAGAAACGGGTCGTTACAAAGCACAGAACAGATTAAAAAAATAAAATAGGCGAGAGAAAAAAAAACTTAGGCTAACAGGAAAGAATTTGCACTTCGTTAAAGCAAACGTGACCGATGAGACATACTGGCGAGCTTCTATGTAAATTTGAATAAACATTTCAGTTACCTCTCCCTGCCCCGTGTTTGAATGCCGGGTCTTTTGCTCCCCCCACTCCCCACCCCTCTTCCCTCGTCTTACGAAACAGAATAGCAGCGCCAGTGCATCAGTGCATCAGTGCATGCGTCTCACTGTCTGCCGATTCGCTGAGTGGCCAATAAAATTGGAACACAACCGCACTTGTCGAATACTCAGGGTGTAAGGGTAACGCCTCAGACAAAATTTGATACGTTTTCGCACCTGACACTGGTGCCTGACAGACTGTGTTTGTCTTCAGACCACGTGTCGTAGCGCTGTCTGTAAATTATTAAAAAAAAATTCGCGAACAAAACCGGAGAGAAAAATTAAAGCCGTTATTTTTAGTGTCGTTTGAACAGTTTTCGATTCTGAACCACCAGTGACGTCGAAAGTTGCGTCAGTACTGACGTCGTTACTAACGTATTTACTAGACACGGTGAAAGTGACGGCACAACACCTTTTATTGCCAGACTCCAAGTGTTGCCATGCCCTACAAGGCAAGAGCTACAACTAATGTATCTATGTCCGTCTGCTTTTGAAAATCCGAGGCTGACCACAACTGCTTGTGTCGAGAATATTAAAAACATAATCATTGGTTTAGACATTGGTTTGGCAAGACTGACTGCCTCGAAGACAGATGCTATTTTTAGCAACAGCTGTTTCTTGTTTGCTTGTTCTCGTTTATTACTGTTCTGCTTATGTTTTCCCCTCTTAAAATAGAGAGACACATAAGCTACATGAGTGTATTTCAAAAGAAATATAAACTGCGCTTGAAGGCTGTTAAATTTACCTCACTCTTATACCAACAAGGGCAATAACAATTCTGTTAACATCCGTTTCTATATATTTTCGAGTAGCTGGATCATACGTTAATATGTTGGTAGATAAGCTGGCAAGAGAGAGGAGGTAGAGTAAGACGCTATAAGAAAGTTAAAATAAAAAAATGAAAGAAGTGAGACCAACAAAGAAACCCCAGTTTTTAAAAAAAAAAAGTTTATTTAAACAGAATATATAGATGGTGGACATGGAGAGCCATGTATATGTTTAAAACAAACATGAACATCGAGGTGTAGCACTTCAATTCATGTCTACTCAGGTAAACCAACACCACTTTGTCCCCTCACACAATACAAACAGTTGGGTTTAAGTAAGCAAAAGTGAGTCAGGTTACCGGTTACCATCACCGACGGATCTGCACTCCACTCAGGCACAGGCGCACCCATCAATTTTGCATAGACTTTGCTCATTTTTTAAAATTAATTTACCACTCTCAGACTTACTTGTGTGAATCACGTGATTCGCAGTGGATGTCTCTACCAATCTGGAATTTTCTCCTCAAAATGTGCTTCTCGAAATATAATTTGTTTTGTGGATGACTGAACAGTGAAACTTACTCAGGGGCCATGGTCAGGGAGAAGAAGCAAGCCCTAGTTTCAACAGCGTGGAGTACGACAGTTCCCTGGTAGTACTACACCTCTTACCACTCATTCGGGAAGCAGAGGAAGAAGCCCTTTCAGTCAGTCCTGTATATTTACACGGAATACCGCTACACTTACACTTCAAACATGTTCCTGTCTCCGGAAAAATGGCGTCTATTAAAGTTGCCGACTGAATACCTCGAGCTTCTGTGGCTACAACGAGTGAAAAGGATGAGAGTAAAGACATTTCAATGTTGGAGGTGTGGAAAAGACTGTAGTGAAATTACAGACTCTCTGGAAAAGACTAGTCGAGAGGTGGATAAGCTAAAAGGAGCTGTTTGAAATAACATAAGAACAAAAATTATTGAAAGAATCTTGAAAAGACTATAGGGCGGAAAACCAAGAGTCGACGAAGCTACGCTACAAGCAAAGATAGCAAAAGAACCAATATGATGATCTCGACCAATATCCAAGGCGAAATACGAAATATTATTAGGATTTCTGGGACGCCTGAGGTTGACAGAAAAACACTACTTCACCTTTTTGCTTCCCCAGGACACCTTTGCCACCGCTTTATAACTACTTCTCCAGGGGTAAAACAACATTTGCGGTGTCTAGATCCTGCTTTACAACTTCGTAAACAATACGCTTATCATGGGAAACGACTTACCTTCGCTTCATTACTAGAATAAGGAAATCCGTTTCAGCAGCAAAAGTCTCATTCTACTATGTTATTTTTCAGAACTTCTATCTAGAACTCGTAAACGTGAACCCAATTGTTAATTTCATGAAACGCCCTACTTAAGTATTACTTCTAAGTACTAAGAAAAAGTATTTCTACTTCCTCCACCCACATTAGTTTTCACGAATTACTACAAAAAGTCTCTCTCTTGCATTAGTGCTGTCTTGTTGGTATGTTTTGCGGTCATCAGGAGATACATCCACACTCCTCACTGGGTAAAGAGAGCGTTTTCTGCTCACCGTGGGAAATATAAGTCGTTGACATGCCTACTGCTTCACTGTCGGAAATGTAGGACTATCATGTGCATGCCGCTTCACTCGAAAACATTGTATATGCGTTCGTCTTGTCAAGGCAATCTTGCGTTAGGCAACGTGACCCAGTCAGGCAAATGCAGCCAGGTACTATGCTCAGTCTCCATCCCTTCCTTCCTCTAAAAGCAGCACAGACTAAAACTTGTTATGAAATATCAGAAGTACGATGACCTGAAGAAAAATGTTGACATTCTTCATGCTACCATCATGCTCCTAGCAATGCATCTACATTAGAGTTGACACATCCTGTGAAATCAGAAACGTTTTCCTAGGCACTGTAGGCTGGCGAGATTTACTTTTACATTTACCTCGACAGCCTTGTTGCGCGCAGGTGTTTCACCTCCCTATCTGTGACATATGTCTCCGGTACAGGTAAAATTTGCTGCCAGGCCAGTAACCGTTACTTGTATAAAGATTAAGGGTGTGGAGGAGATTTGAGGAAAGAATGCGGAGACGAGTTTTACTTATGCGGAGGAAGAATGCTTTCTGATAATGGGCGCTATAGGCGTGGAACAGAAATACGAAGAAACGGAAAGTCTCTCAGTGCCAATCCCTCGTTCATCTTTGAGATAAACACGGGAAACACATGCGCAAAACCTGAAAATCTAGCTCTCGCTCTCTCTATGTGAACGCATATGTACCCTGTCTTAATTCGCGGGTAGGCTTTTTGGCTTCCTCACTCACTCACAGTCACGAACTCACAAACACAGCCCACCTTTTACCATCGTGTAGTATGTTCTTTAAATCTTTGAGGAACAAGACCTGATTACGAAGTATACCTGCGGACCACCGAGCTTTAGTGGCATCAGGTTGGCCCAGTGTCACGGCCCAGGAGCTCATTATACTTAAATGGAGGGACCTCGGTCGCTGCTTGATCAGTGGCTTGTAGGGGGACAAACGACATCAAGGTAACCCAGACGCTTGCAGTGGAATTAGCACCTGCATCCAACAGCACTTTAAAAAACCCCCCCAAAAGTCAAGTAAGTGCGATTTCAGTGCACAGGGCAAGAGGTCAGCGAGTTCGACGTCGGTAAAGAGAAAGGACCGATTTTTTTGAGTGGCTGTCTGTTTGTAATCAGATATATCCGGGAACATTGACCGCGAGGTGACACAAGCGAGAACAACAAACACATTCCCTAAAGCCACACGAGATAAAAATTAAGGACGTGCACTTCTTGTTTTTTTAAAGTAAGATAAGAAAGCGAGCAGGAGAGAAAGAAAGGCAGAGAGAGAGAGAGAGAACTCTTACTCATGAGCATCCCTTATTGTCCACTTTAGCGGAAGTCTACGCTTACCCTAATCTTGATACGAAGACTACATACATGTTAAGTCTACAAAAAACAAAAAAGAACCACGACAAAAAAGTAAAAAAATACAAGGACGCAAAAAAAAAAAAAAAAAATTAAAAGGAAGTACAAGCAAACAAAAGGGAAAAAAGAATTAAATGACTTTCTATGGAGTTGTTTTTCTTATGTTACAAACACGGTGAGCCACACTGTAAGAATGATAAATACAAATTCAACAAATCCTTGAGTCAGTTTGATTTTATGCTATTTGGTTCTTATCGTCAACAATGTTTTCGAGTAGCTTATCAGTAAACTGGTTGATTGTCTTCCGTGTTTTGAGTCTTTCTCACATACTTTTGACCTATCATCTGTGTGTGTGTGTTGCTTTATTCTCGTTCCTCCCTGTTGTGATTGATGTTCTTCCTTCTATCCGCATTCCTGCTGACTGCGGCATGTTGACCTTCCTGTCTCTTTCCACCTGTCAACCCTCCAGGCGCCAACCTTTCTCTACCTCGCTCCCTAAAGCTCAGACCCCATCCATCCTCCGCGTCTTTCGCTTGTTACACCAGCAACAGCCAATCCAATTAACGTGTCCCTTTCTTGCCCCATTATGTACACGCTAACCCCTTACTTTGTATAGATGAGTGTATGTACTCAGCCAAATGCACGTGTGTGTGTATGTGAGAGACATATGAAAGGATATATATATATAGAGAGAGAGAGAGAGCGGGAGAGAGAGAGAGTAAAGAAGTCAGTGGGAGATAAATTGCGCACATGATTATTCACATCTTTACGTTGGCAGAGCCAAGCAAGGATTCTTTTTTTGTGTTAGTGCGGGACTTTTTTCGGTATATTTAGACCTGCTCAAGGATACACATGCTACTGTGACTACTGCAGGCCAATAATAGGGTGCAGCAGCTGATCACTAATCAAGTCCAACAAACACGGTTTTTGATCCTGTTGGTTCGCGTCGCAGGGTCGTGACAGACGTAAAGGTACTTAATGTTTCATCAAGCACCACGCGCGGGAGAGGGAGTAGGGTCCCAGCGCCCTGCATACATAACGAGTCATAACGCGGATGGAGCAGCTACAGTCCGGGTTTGACGCAAGAGCCATGAATATAAACTCCGCGATTTCTCAACGCGCAGGAAGGTCACACTGCAGTCGGAAGTGACAGTACTATGCTGAAAAAATGACACACCTTAGGATGCTGAGCGTGTCATGAACTGCGCTATAGTCATGTTGTCCTGTCTGTGTCATCGCACCCTACCATCCCGAACTTTCTACAGCCATCACCAGCACAAACATTTCTCGTGTCAGCAAATGTCAGTCCGGGGACTGACTTCTTGTGAGCCACGCACATACCCGGAGAAGGTTGGGATGTGCAAATATTTAGCTAGATCACGGAAGTGTATACAAGTTCGTGGCCAAATCGTAGTCACGATGGTCTCCCTTGTACCAATCGGCTGTTCGTTTGATCGAGCGCTTGGCACGCGGTGTAAAAATAGGAGCGTCCCTAGCATATGATAGAGAAAGAGACTTTGCTGTAGGGACAGGCCATTGTCTTTGTTTTCCACTAGAAGGTGGTTCAAATAGTACAGACACGCAGGCGGGTATAAACTCACTCGATGGAATAACATATCATGTCCGCCGACCAGAAAGCCTCAACGCGCATGCGCGATGTTTTCTTACTCCGTTGTCTTTGTGTCAGGCATGGTAAGCTATCGCATCATACTAGTAGAAAGCAACTGTTTTGTGCAAGCTTATGTCCACGAAAAGAAATCAGAACAGAAGAAATACGAACTGTACTATCCCATTTCTTGATTAGCCTCCCCTAACAATAAATAAATAAATGGCCTGTCGTCGTAGCTTGCTTCAGATTCTTCCAATTTCTCTAAAAGCTTTTCAGGCGAGAAATATATGTTTTACGTGCAAGCGTTCTACTCAAGGTATTTTTCAAACACCTGACCTAGCTGCACAAATGGATGAAAGTTTTACCTTGTCAACAATAAACGGGTTGACAAATAGAAAGCCTTCTTACTCTGACTCATGCTAGAATAATTTTGTGTGTGCATATGAGCAGTCATCGAGAGAGGAATTCAAAGCGCACTCTTTTCTCACAGCACGATTTTAAGAGCGACACTATAATATGCAAAAGTGACTGTAAAACGTTCCCGACCCTTCAAAGAACGGGACGTACGTACTGTGTGTGTGTGTGTGAGAGAGAGAGAGAGAAGGAGAACGGAATGAATGTTTGTAGAAGTGGCTGTAGCCAGCAAAGAGACAGTTAAAGGGAGACCACTCATTCAGCCACCTAAGAAACTATTAGTGTTTGAACATGAACATCTAAAATCTTCTTCACACGGCTGTCTAGTCTTTTGTTTCGCAGAATATTGCATTTTAACCGTGTGATCACCTGGTACATGGTCCATTTCTGAGAGCTAGAGATAAGTAGATTACTCTTCCTCACTTGTTACGCAAAGACTGTGCAAGGGGTGTTATAGCCCCCACCAACACATCGGATTTCTTAGAAAGTGTGTGTGAGTGTGAGCGCGCGCGATTGTGCTTGTGTGTGTGCGTGTGTGTGTGTGTGTGTGTGCACGCGCGCTTGTGTGTTTAGTTTTGTATGTATATATGTAGGTATATCGTGTGTGTATTTTTGTGTGTACGCTGTTGCGTACCCGTTCCTAAAATGTATGTATGACAGCTACTGGTTTCACATTCACCAGTGTATTTCCTGCTCATATATGTGAAATCTAAAAGATAATGCTATTTCCATAACAAGTAATAATAAAACTGTTGATCTTTGATAAAGACAGTGGGACTTTTAACTTAGATTTTTGTGGCGTATTTTGCATAAAGACAATGGGATTTTGTAACTACGTGTTGTGAAGCTACTCATCAAATCGAAAACTCTTCACCCGCGCTGAGAAAAGACAATTTTGTTGAGTGAACAAACGGGTATTTTACCCTGGACCGCATAGCTCGCGAGTATTTGACTATATGTAGTATCGGTTACGGGTAAAGGACATTATATTCCTGTGTATAACACCTGTAAACCAAGGCATTGATGAAACCTTGCGCAGATTAACACCTTACACAAACTGGGTTTCAAAAGAAAAACGTCTATATACCGCCTCCACCGACAGTTACGTCAAGGAATGTCATTAGGTCTGTGTAACCTCTTTCTTGTTCCGTTTTTGCCACACAGGCAGGAGCAACAAGATTCACACAAAAAATCACAAGTGGAGACATGAGTGAGCGCGCAAATAAATTCAACGAGAGCACTAACGCAGGACGGGCTACGGCAGGCATTTATGTCTATTTGAGTATGTGTACAGGGGTGCCCTTCTTTCGCAAATAAAGAACATCTATAGCTTTCGCGAACAACACCTACACACAGATGGCATAATGCTATGCCAGGTGCATTTTGAGAGGTGGTCTGTATTTGAAACCTTTTTCTTGTGTTGTGCTCAGAAAGTAAAGATCAGCAGGTATCTATACAACTGTAGATGCGCGCACACACAAAAAACCTTGGAATGCAAAATGAGACATTCACATAGCCATGCACTCCTCGTATACAGTCTGTACAGGCCGACAAACATAATTAGTGATTGAGAAATATCCTCACTTGTCAGGTTTCTAGCTTTACATGGACTTTCATAGTGCTGGCCTTTTTTACTGACTTGTCATCACAGGATGTCATAGGGACATATAAGTTATCCCTATTACTGAAGTTACCCGTCTAGCTTTGATTTACGCCAAAGTGACACTCGGAAGTCGCCGCAAAATATTAAAAATTGGAGTCACGTGATAATGTTACTTGGAGTACTACACAAGTCTAAAACAAGAAAATCCCAACAACAAGGCAACACTGACCAAGGCTTGTAAATTCACAGGGAATACTCATACCTGAAACTTGAGCTACACCAGTATTGCATAATTTATGGAGTGCTCGTTTTCTAGCGCTCTCTCTAAAAAAAAAAAAATAAAAAAATGAAAGCATGGCATATACCTTGGACCAGACGGACCAGTATTGCATGACGTCAGAGATCTTTCTTTTCTAGCGGTCTGTATACACACACACACAACGAGGGCCCGCGCATGCAAGAAAAAAAAAAGAAAAAAAGAGACTGAACACTGAAAACAGGGCCAAACTTAGACCAGTTTTGGAGTGCTCGTTTCTAGCGCCCTGTAAAGAACTCCATTCCTTAAAAACGAATTAAAAGAAAAAAAGATACCAAAAAAATGAAAATAAACAAACATAACCGGACCCGATTTTTTTCCCTCGGGAAAAGAAACTACTTGAAGAAGACCTCTGACGAAGCCTGAGAGGTCAGTCTCCTGTACCCGGTGACTGAGAGTCCATTCTGTGTGTTTTACAGGGCTCCGCGGTTCATCAGCCTAACCAGGGTGAAGGTCAGCAAGGTCGCGATGACGAACGAACAGAAGAAGATGGCTCCGAAAGAGGTCAATGGGGTCATAAAGCAGAATTTGTTCTCTCCTGCATCGGGTTGTCTGTTGGCCTGGGCAATGTGTGGAGATTTCCGTACCTGGCTTATGCCAACGGTGGAGGTATGATGAGATGGTTGTCTTCGGAAACGTTAAGGAACACTTACATTAGAATATAACAACATTAACATATTTAACATCCAGCTATATATATATATATGTGTGTGTGCACGAATAATTATTTATAAAACATTTTTAAGATATTTGTCTAATTTTTTAAACTTACTACGAGGCAGTTGTTTAAGGGAATATCGTAGCTGTTTCATTGAATTTACTTTTATTCAGTAGAAACCGCTTAAACTAATACCCTTATGAAAATGATTTCAACAGAGTTTGGCTTTGTTTCCATGGTCTTATTTTACTAAACATATAGCCATCATACTTTAAAGTTCTGTGTTTAATACTACATTTTGAGACTAGGACCAATAAACGTACATAGAAATCACAATTTTTAAACGGCTGAAGATAGAACCTAGCTTCTATTTAACCGAGTTAATTTTGCTGTTCTTCGAGGTTTAGATTTGCTTGAATTTCTTGCAGCCGCCTTTCTCATCGCCTACCTGATCCTGCAGCTTCTGGTGGGCAAGCCACTGTACTTCATGGAGCTTGTCATGGGTCAGTTCTCTGCCAAAGGACCAACGAAGGTGTGGGAGATGAACCCTGCTGCTAAAGGGATAGGCATCGCCATGTGCATGATATCTCTGATTGTGGCGATCTACTACAACATTATCATGGCCTATACACTCTACTTCTTCTTTTCCTCTATGCAAACCACCCTGCCATGGACCGAATGCAAGCCCGTGAGTATGCCGTCTCTCCTGGGACCATCATTATGATGCAGAGGTGTAGTTACCTCAGGGTTATATCTCTAACCGGAAGAATGAAGGGTCCAGAAATTTGAAAGAAGTGCAGACCCAGGAAGTCAGTTAATATTTTAGAGGTTCTCATAGGGTCATGCATATTGTCCAAATCTATGGCTACGCTGGGCTGTACGTATTGTTAATAGGACTGCAGGTATTATCGTTAGGACCTATTAACTATTATTTACTATAATTGACTATTATTTACGAGGGCTGTAGGTATTATTTTTGGTATTATTACTAGGGATGTAGGTGTTGTCGTTGGGTACTTTTACTACATCTGTAGATATTGCTCCATTAACGTTAACTTTTGCATAATACCTACAGCCCTAGTAACAATACTCAAAGCTCTAGTAATGATACCTACACCTTTAGTAACAATGCATACAGCCCTAGTACAATGCTCAAAGGTCTACTAATGATACCTACAGCTTTAGTTGCCATGTCATTCTGACTCATAATTACGTCCCCTTTTTAAAATGTGTTGACATAGACTGCAATGTACGGGCAGCAGATTATTGAAAATCCTTTCCATTGCGCCATTATCTAGAAATACGTCTATCCAGACTAAGTAATTATGTGTGTAATATAATATTATAATATAGTGTATGTATGTATATATGTATGTATGTATGTATGTATGTATGTATGTATGCATGTATGCATGTATGTATGTATGTTAGTGCTGCGTGTATGTGTATACGCTTGTGTTTGATAAAGCCTACACTACGAACATTTTATAAAATGTACATTTTCATGTGTGACCTTGTCACTATTGTGCACTCTCCCTCTACCCCATACCACAATAAACAAACGCTCGTCTATTTTTTCTATGCGCATCGTTTCAATGCACACTGTTGATGGGCAGGAGTGGGGCGACTGCATCGCCAAGCGTACAGGACCGACGCCTATTCCGTGCACAGACAACACCACCTACATGATGGAACTGGGCAAGTGTGAGTGTGTGGGCAACGCCACCATCGACGATGAATCAATTTTAGGCTTCAACTGCACCCGGAAACAGAGGACAGCTACCGAGCTCTTCTTCTAGTGAGCCCTTCATTGATAAGCATACTGATACTGCACGCTGACAGAACGAATTGGGGAACATGCACGCGCACACACACACACACACACACACACACACACACACACACAAATCCATATATGTACACCAATATATGTACAAACACCTCATCGCCACACACACACACACATGTACATATATGTAAAGATGTACAGAGAAACTCTCATTCTCTCTCTCTCTCTCTCTCTCTCACACACACACACACACACACAGACTTGTGCTTAGGTGAACGGACTCGCATGTAGAAATTGTTTTTCAGATTTAGTGTTTCTGTCGCACATTTAAAAGCTTACATAAAGCGATGCACGTTATTATTCTTTTGTTACATTAAGAGACAGCAAGAAAATATGATTGTCCGAGAAGACAATAATAATTATTTTCTTTTGCAGTAAAGAAGTGATACAAGTATCTGAAGGTATCTACCCTGATCAGATGGGGGCGCCTCTATGGAAGCTAACACTTTGTCTGCTGCTGTCGTGGATAGTCGTAGTCCTTTGCCTCATAAAGGGTATCAAGTCCTCAGGAAAGGTAGGGGTTGTTTCCTGACGAATTCGCTTCTTTTGATACACAGCATCGTGTAGTCGTCATTAATATTTTGATTAAAAGGATGAATTATAAATTAATCAAAATAATTTTTGAACTGCTTGTCTGTCCGTCTGCCTTCATGTTTCGGCGTTAAAAAATTGTTTAAGCAATAGTTTGAATGAAAGTTTTCACAAAAAATCAGCTGTTGACCCATAAAAGTAAAGTTCATTGATGGAGAGAGAGAGAGAGAGAGGAGAGAGAGAGAAATAGAGACAGACTAAGAGATAGAAAGTAAAAGTTTTTGAGACTTATAAAGCGGACTGATTCCATGGAAACAGTTTTGAGTGCTAGGGAATGTTTGAAAGACATTTTAAAGAGGTGAGTTTTAAGAAGTCGCTTAAAACCGCCTAAAGAGTTAACCTGGCGAGGCGGCAAGGGGATCGTGTTCCAAGCAGAAAGACCAATTTATGCAAACTCTCGTTGGCCAGCAAATTAACTGCAGAATGAAAATGGGATGGATGGAGTATTGATTATCAGAATGAAGTAAAACCGATCACGACTGAGGATTGTGAAACAGTCGGGATTCGCTTCTACTCTGCAGGTGGTTTATTTTACGGCGACCTTTCCATACGTCGTGCTGCTGATTCTCCTCGTGCGGGGAGCTCTGCTGGAGGGTGCAATCGACGGCGTGAAGTTCTTTATTATACCCACGTGGGAGTCCTTGAAAGATATCAAGGTAAGCTCCCCTAGACCACTTCTACTTCTCCATACCATAACACCTCTCTAAAAAACGGGTATTTTCCTTTAATTAAAAATAAACATCTACAATCCAAACCATCACTGAGATTTAACAGATAAAAGCCCAAGCCAGTTAACAGACCAAAACAAATTAATAAATAGATATTTTATTAATAAAGGGATAAACAAATGGACAACGACATACTGATACTTAAAGAAAGAACAAATTAATAACTGGACGAGCATGCAAACAAAAACCAAGAACAAGCTGGAGGAGAAAGCATTTCGACTAAATGAGAAATTGATCGACTGATTGATCGACTGGTTTCGTCCTCGGCAGGTGTGGGTGGCAGCGGCTGGTCAGATGTTCTTCTCTCTCAGTGTTTCCTTCGGGGGTATCATCATGTTCGGCAGCTACAATAAGTTCAACAACAACGTCCACGGGTATTCATTTTCGAAGTTTTCCTTTGTAACCTTCTATATCCCAGCTAATAACAGTACTTTACCTTGTCCGCATTCCCTTTATACAGTCTGCTTCATATTATGTCAATGCGACAGTGATATGTCCTTGCCCACTCGCTGGACATCAGTGCAGTGAGGATCGGGAGGTACCTGGTTCAAATCTCACCCCAGGAAACTCTTTCTCGACGTGACATGTGTTCGTAAGGCTGAGCGTCATGAGTTTTGTCCGAGTACTCCGATTACTTCCCCTTTCTTCCCGTCTCTGCGAGATGACATCCTTTCTTACCCATAAACAAACCAGTCTACGCAATTTAATTTGTTCAATAGTTCATTGAAGTTCATTGAAGTGTTTACTAGTCACAGTGAACCATATTGTATAGCGCTATGCACGTCTCATTGTTTTCTGACGTTTCGTTGGTTGGATACTAGGAACTTCTCGCTTGGTCGGGTGAGTGACTAACCATAATGCTTCAGGTTACCGTGTATTTCAGGGACGCCTTGTTGATCAGCGCGATGGACCTCGTCACAAGCGTCATCGCGGGCTTTGTTGTCTTCACCACCTTCGGCGGTATGGCCACGACCATCGGCACCACTGTAGACAAGGTGGCTAAGGCAGGTGAGATGATCAGTCTGCGGGGCGTTAGTCAGGCTAAAGAAAAAACTGACACACACACACACACACACACACACACACACACACACACACACACACACACACACACACACACACACACACACACACTTTTTATTCTCTCTTCCTCTCTACCCCCCGAAACACACAACATCTAGACTTATGCAGCTGAAGAAAAGGTTAAACAATATGTCACATTCTTAATGCCTTCTAAAGAATTCAAGAAAATGAGTGCCTTGAACGTGACAGTTCTCTTTATTGTTTCCTTCCCACGCTGATACGCAGGATACGGTCTGGCTTTTGTGGCATACCCGGAGGCTCTGTCCAACCTACCCGTTCCACAACTGTGGTCCGTCATCTTCTTCTTCATGTTGTTCACCCTGGGGCTGGACAGCGAGGTGAGAACAGAGAAATACAGTCTGTGTTCATTTCTCTTTATTCTTATGGCCAATGCTTTTGTTTTAATCGTCTCTTATTAAAAGCTGGTCCTTTAGTTTTCTGTACTAGCTGCCTCCTAAATAGTGCTGCAATTTTTAAGAAATAGACAAGCAGACTATACACGATAGATTTGATCGGTTGCATACTTAAGAAAAAATTCCACTTTATGCAGCAGATAGCTGACTTAGTTGCAAGGATTCTGATTTATTTATAGGACGCAGTGTTGTTAAACATTTTAGTTAACACCTAGTACTATTTTTTTTTCTTGAAATAAAATGTTTGTAGACAAGTTCGTTTCTAATTTCAGCAGAGCTGGGCCTTTTTTTTTGCTCTGCATTATCAGTGGTATTTAGCTTGATTGCCGCTAACGTTATGAAGGGGAAAGATACCATGCAGTAAAGGTCTTTACCCTCAATAACCTCGCCATAGACATAATTCATTATCACTGCTCGAAAGTTTGACAGCCTTCTGCCTCGTTTTCAGTTCGGAATGATGGAGACCATCCTGACGTGCCTACAGGACGAATTCCCCAAGCTGAGGAAGTGGAAGAGCCCTCTGGTCATAGGACTCAGCATCGCCTGCTACCTCATGGCCCTGCCCTGCACGTGCCCGGTGAGTGATGTCAGTCTACGCCCTCGACTCCGACCTTGGCATCCACTGTGACTCTGAACAGACTGGTGTCATTGTACCGAAGAGGAGAAAATACAATCATATTTTATATTCATCATTATAATATAATTAGAAATAGTAAATAAGACTCTGAAATCAAACGTCACCTATTAATAACTTCAAAGACGCGGTTGATAATTTGTTTATATTTTTTTGTCGATTTCTGCATTAGGTTTGAGGGACAGCGTTTGGCTGACATGGCAGCAGCAGAACTAAACGTAGCCCACGCCTGTAGTATAGTAGTAGTGGCTGCAGTACTGGCGCTAGCGCTGGTGCTAGTGATGATGAGGATGGTGACGATAATGACAATGATAGATGTCGGTGACGATGACAGCCGTTGTCTCTTGCAGGGCGGGGACTACGTCGTGACGCTGATGGACCACTACGGCGCCGATTTCGCGGTGCTCTTCCTGTCCTGCTTTGAGGTCATTTCCGTCATGTGGGTTTACGGTAAGCATAGCAGACCCTCAGTTTTTTTATCTGATGCTGGTGGCGATGGTGATATTTACGTTAAACTACAGCAGCAATGATAATGACGTTGGTAGCTTTGTAAAGTATAGCGACGATAGCCCAGACAACAATGGTGGTGGTTAGATTCTTCAAGAATAAGTGTGTGTGTGTGTGTGTGTGTGTGTGTGTGTGTGTGTGTGTGTGTGGATAATTGCCTTTTAATCGTGGGAGGGGAGACTGATTACGAAATTGTATTAACTGCATTAATGGAAACAGTTAGGTTCCCCTCGTGTCTGCGAGAAGCAGAACCTGTACCAATAGACAGCTAAAGATGAAGACGAAGTAGAAGGTTTAAGGGAATATAAAAGGAACAGAAAAAGAGAACTCCGATCGACGTTATTATGCAGATACAGTGTTTCTTATCAACACCACGTTTGTCTATCACCTATTGGGACGAATGACAACCTTTTGTTGATTGTGCTGCCGACAGGTGTCATGCGGTTCCTGAAAGACGTGGAGTACATGCTAGGACACCGTCCTCATCTATGGCCGTACTGGGTCTTCTGCTGGGCTTTCGCCGCTCCGGTGATAATTGCGGTGAGTCTTCCCGTCTACGCTATCTGCACAGATGCTGTTCCGGAGCCCTCGTGTGTCCTGACAACGTATTTGAAAAAGTTCAGACTTTAGTTTGTAGTTTGTAATATTCCCCGCTTTTTAACCAAAGACACATCTTGAAAAGAAATTCCGCACTTAGTATCGACGCTCCACTTATGTTTTGCAGCCTGGTAGGAATGAAGTGTTTTGTGTCTAGACCAAGCACTAGGGTATCAAGTGGGCCACAGGACAAGCACACTAGCGTTTAAGTCTTCACTGCACCCTGAAGGCAAACAAGATAAGGACTAGTTTCTTATGGCGATGCAAACAGAAGGCTGAAGCTCAACCCTCTCCTTCAGTTGCCTTTACCTTCCCGGGTAAATCAGGCACCGGGCCATCTGTGCTGGGCAGAGGGAATTTTCCAGTCTTAAACCAGCGGCCTTCTATTTACAGTCGATCTTGGTACCCGCCAGCTACGGAGTCTCCCTGAAAAGAGTGAATTAAAAAAATTGTAGAGATCGTCCCATACCATAGCTAGGATGTCTAATGATCTTCCCATACCATAGCTAGGATGCCTACTGATCTGTAAACAAACGAGTGGCTCACTGTGTTTAGGGCACGCCATGCTCGTCAGTCTTGATCCTGTGTGGACGTGAACTCAAATTCCGAGCAGGGCGTTGTGGGAGTGGGGTTGGGGTGTGGGGAGGAGAAGAGGCTGGGCTCCGTCCTCCTTATGGCATGACACAGTGACCTACTTGCAGTTTCACGCCCCTGACAGCTATTACATTATGGTACACTGACGTTGTACCTGACACAAGTGGAGGCCATTAACACGGCTGAGAGATCAAGGGAGTGCATAAATGTAACCATTAATTATGTTTTCCGTCTGCTGGCGCCAAAAGTCTAACAAAACAGGAAACAAAAACCAGCAATATTGCTGTATTTCTCTGCATATTTCGCAACAGTTTCTTTTCATTAGATTCAAACGTCACTGCTTTACTCACGCCTTAAATAATGTCTCCACTGAGCGGGGCAATGACAATACTTTCTATAATAATATAAATAATTATGACAATAATGTCTTAATGTCTCTAATGATTTCTGCAATAATGTTATAGATAATGTTCTACATAAATGTCTTTTCTGGGAGATCACTCAATCATATGGGAGATGACAGAAATCTCAATAATCACATATGTATGCCAAGTTAGGAAAGGGGACAGTACCTCAGGGTATTCCGAACGAAGGTTGTTTTGATGACTTATCTACGATTAACACTGTAGACTCATTACCATGTATTTGTTTCCATCCCGCAGCTCTTGTTTATCTACCGGATGGTCACGTACGACCCCCCATCTATAAACTCCACTACCCCCTTTCCGGAATTCGCTCAAGCCATCGGATGGGTGCTGCTATCAATTGTACTGTGTCCTGTACCGCTGTGGTTTGCCTACCATGCCATTCGCACATTTACTAGCAACAAAGATCTAAGTCTGTCAGAGGTATGTTTTTTAAAATATATATATTAAATTGACATTTCAGTACGTCAAGACTGAGTAAATAAAGATGCGCTCATGTAATATCAGTCCACTCGTTCTTTCTATCCTTCTTTCACCCTCTCACTCACTCACCTTTGAGTACGGCCTCTTAGCTCACTAGCTTGAGTGGTCACTCGCTGAACTCACACACAACGGCGTGCGTACATGCTCGTGCATTCACTTACATCTTGAATGAGTAAACGAGAGTGTATATGGACATGTATATGTACATGTTTAGAAACATTTAAATTTATGTGTGTAGACGGACAGAAAGTCATCTGATATCTATCTATCTATCTATCTATCTATCTATCTATCTATCTATCTATCTATCTATCTATCTATCTATCTATCTATCTATCTATCTATCTATCTATCTATCTATCTATCTATCTATCTATCTATCTATCTATCTATCTGATTTTTAAATACTAGTATGTTAGCAAGCCTTAAGTGCATATGAGGATGGGCATTTTTTATGGGTGCACAGAAGGAGAGAGGGTTGCATCTTAGTTTAATTTTGGTTTGTAAGTCTCTATTTATCTTTGTATTAATTATTCTATTAACTTGATTTTCTTAACAATTGTGTGGTTTCAGATAATTAAAAAGATTTTCGCGCCAACTGACAAATGGATACCATCCGATGGCAACAAAGACTATTGCCTGTCGCCATCAGATTACGTTAACTATCATATGGATAACAAGTTTGGTATAGACAACATAGCCGCCTCCTACGATGACAAGCCATGAGGAGGCAGCTGCGATGACGCCATCTTGTAAATGTACCTTCGAGAATCGACAAAGGATTTACGAAACGTCTTACTGCACATGTTTGTTTAGAAACGTGTTAATGATAGTCTTGTGATTCGAAACTTTCCTTCAAAGCTGGTCTTGTTGTGAGAATCTACGATTAATATTTTTTAAAAAAAAGGAAAACTGCTGAAAAAGAGTGTGGAGTGACATAATCAGAAGCTGCTCTAATTAAGCTTACATTGTTTGACTGTTTAGGCTGCTCAAAGGTCAAGACTTGGTGGAATTTATGCCTACTATTCTGACCAGGTTTAAAAGGATGTAAATTTTAGTACCGCAGAACATCTTTTTGTAACAAGGCGCAGTGTTATTGTGATTTCCAATCTTTTACTAGCAAGTGGACTGACACGGTTCGCATAAGTTGAAGAGCTTCAATGGTACAGCTGGCTGCAATCCTGCAGGACATTTTTTTAAAGACGCTTTTTACCAAAACACAATGTTT
Organism: Marisa cornuarietis; assembly: GCA_004794655.1. Taxonomy (NCBI): domain Eukaryota; kingdom Metazoa; phylum Mollusca; class Gastropoda; order Architaenioglossa; family Ampullariidae; genus Marisa; species Marisa cornuarietis. Next base: position 2,724,337 of record SMMW01000628.1, read on the forward strand.
AGATTGTAAGTTTGTGGCCGGAACAAATTGATTCGATTCCTGAAGGAATGTCAGGATTGTACAGTATCATACCTTCAATCAGTGCTTATCAGCAGCATGAGACTGCGCGAGAGTGTCTCTGAAAATGGATATATATATATATATATCTGTGGTGACCTCAACGAAGGGGAATGCACATCTATGCAAAAATATGTATCTGAACAGGAAAGAGTGGCAACGCTCGCGAAGTTTTAATATCAGAGAATCAAAGAGTCGTTGATGGGAGACTCGTTGACAACGTGTATTTAATAACGGATAATTAAAAGTTGAAAAATGACTAGAAAATTACATGGAATAAGCTAACCTTTTAAATATTAAGCTGCACAATTGACTAGTCACTGAAATGATTGCAAAGACAATGTTAAATCATTCCTTACAAACTTGGCTGTGTCACCTACACCTCATGTTTACATTTTAGGGGGGAAATTTTCGTCGCGTTTTTATGTCAAGCAAATAGAAAAATATATTTTATATCATCTGAAGAATTTTTTTTAGAGAAGTTTTGAATTGATTCGCGATATTGTCATCTTTTAATCATTGGTCAATTTCGGGTGGTTTTTTTGCTCTAGAATGAACGGAGTCAGAAGAAATGTGACTTTTATTCGGCACAAAGAAATGCAACTTGAACTTTCATTTTTATTGTAACCAACACTTATATTACATAGAAAACAAAGCTACCAGAGAAAAAAAAGCTTAATCCATCTCATTTTAGGTTGAGCAGCTTGTGCGTGCATGACCACTTGGTTAATAGTCCATCCGTCGGCATCGGACTTTGACTGACGTCATGCAAGTATAAGTCTAGGAACTAAAACATTGTCTCAATGTGCAAACAGGATGGCACTCAAACATTTATGACCTGGATTTTGGGATGGGACAAACCCACGAATAAAACCAGAAAAAATGTCGTAAATGCAAAACAAATAAAGATCCGGGATTTTGGTCGCTTAACATATGACAAAGAATTCTTATAATTGCCCTTGGAGAAATAGCTTTTTTAAAAAAAATCCAGCTGTTAAACTGTTAACGTTCTCTGAAAGATTTCTTACAGTCACGATAATTTTAAAGCAAGCATCATAGGGGTCCTTTTCATGCATTCAGTTTATCGTCAGCCATACTAATATGTTTTTTTCCGGGAAATTACTCACCTGTTTATTGGTTTGTGAGCACTGTGGCCAAGGGGATGTTTTGAAACAGCAATACGTAGATCTATTTAAAGGTACGAGATAACAAATTTGTCAGGAACTAAGTACCTCGTATATCAGCAACATGACAAATACAGGCACAACAAAGAGATACTTTTAAATAAACACGTGTTAAATCACAAACAATGAAGGACTGTACATTTATTTTACATAATCCACAACAATATGAGTCTATAGGCCATTTTTGTAGGCTTTTAAGCTCATTTAACCAGAATGTCTTTCTAATGGCATGTTTTTGTTTATTATTATCACATCGTCTCTATCATCCACAGTGAAAACTTCATATCACTACTCTTATTGTTAAACATGTCTCGTTCCGACTGGATGTCTCAAACTTTAGCAACCTGGCACTTGTGCGTCACATTGTCACAGATGAGAAATATTAATAGTTTGACATCGTGATGATCATCTTTGAGAAACTGAAGTAAGCAAAGATATACGTAGAAAGAATCATTAGTGATTATCAAAAACAATCAAATGCAAATCACTATCGCTTTACCTGTGTGTAGAAACGATGCATGAGAATAAAAGTAAAATAAAACATAAGGTAGAGTCAAACAGGATTGTATTGGGCAGTTTCAACCACCAAAGTGTGAGCTGAGGGAATGATAATATTAATTTCATACAAAAAAGGGTTGGAGTAGGTGGAATCAGTGTTTTCTATTTAATGTTTAAAGCTTAGTCCTTGCTTCTTTGATAACTTTCAGAGTTTTTATGTTTCGTTTTCAACATTTTTTAAAACCAGACTTTTTCAATCCAGGTAACTTTAAACACTTCTCATCTTTGTCCATCAAACTTCTATCACTTTACGACTCCATCGTACGTCAAAATGATGGTTGTATTTATGTATTTTTCGCATTTTATTCTATTTTGTACGCAATACTGAAAAAAGTTTTTTAAACTCTTTGTGAAAAGATCGAACAGTATAAGAGTCTCTGTTACAGGAAGTATTTGTGTGAGTGCTTTAGTAGAATTAGAATATTTAGAGATGCATAATTTAAATAAACACGGAAGCGCGCGCGCACACACACACACACACACACACACACACACACACACACACACACACAAACACACACACACACACAATCAGTCGTGCAAAGAAAAACCTGTATAACAGTCTCTGGCACGAGAGGTTGGCAGTCCTTGATTACTATTGGTGACACAAAAAGTAACACCCACGCAGATAAGTCATTTCGATACCTGAGTACTGTTATCTGCAAGGACATCGACCCCTGTCGATCTACATTATAAGGGTAGCAGTTGTGGACGAATCATACCGAGCCCTAACGAGTGATGGTTTGCCTTGGTTCACGTGCACAGAGCTGGTATTTCAGTCACCGTGAAAGGTCTAGATTATGAGGGTGTTAAGCCAGTTGAACCACTTACAGTAATGGCCACTATTCTATAGGACCTTGACTTGTTTAACTTACATATATATTACACGTAAGAGCAACCCTTAATACACATCAACAAGTCTTTGTAAATGTATGTGAGCGTCGATTATCGCTTGTAAATGTGCATGAGTGGAAGGGAAATTGGAGGATTGCATCTTGTGTCTGTATTTGCTTGTTTGTTTGTTTGTGTGTGTGTGTGTGTGTGTGTGTGTACACGCGCGCTGTCTCGATGAACCATAACATATCTGTTTCTGAAAAGTGTTCCTGCCGACACGTCAGTGCGCTCAGAAAGATCTGGAGTAAGTACTCTCAGTGCAATTCTCCATTACAATAGAGAGAGAGAGAGAGGATAGGCACAGAGGAGACACTTTGCACATAAAAGCGAATGCAGATTTTTTGCTATGGACTCACGCAGGCTTTTACACGGAGTGGAACCCGTCAGGATGCACCACGCTTGAGTTCATTTGCGTTGATCCATTTACAAAAAAATGCCCCGAATGAGTCACTCAAGGGTGCAGGTTTGAGGAGGGAGAGGGTGGGGCAGGGGTAGGCGAGGTCAAGGGGATCCTCTGTTTTCAGTACAACACTTGGATCAAGACCAGCTTGAGTGACGTCACGCTTCAGCTACACTGCAGTAACACAGAATTCGAGAGGCCAAACGCCAAAACACCTGACAACAACAGTGTGTTGACAGTGTTATATGTCTTCTGTGCTTCCGGCTTCCTAATGGGGAATGAATGTCGTCTGGGACTTTGAACACACGGTGTATCAATCTGCTTGTTTCCTGCTGTATGTAATCATTTTGCACAATCACGGAGTTATATAAATACAACTTAGTATATAGTTGTATAACTCCGTGGCACAATGCTACTTTACTTTTTCAATCTTGTGGCAAAAAACACATGACAGACACGACACAGAGGTGACGCCAGAGATCCGTAACGATACATTAATGCAAAGGACGCAAATCTTTGCTTGCAGACTCATTTTCCACGTTAACTTTTAAACGAAATTCTAGAACGAAATAAATTTGTTTCCGGTTTAACTATCACCATTAAGAAGAAGAGCAGACGAAGCGAACTCTCGTGTGGACAGAGGTACAAAAGTTAAAGCTTTATGGTCGGTTGTGTTTTCAGTTTATAAGCTATAAGTCGTGGGAAACGGTGGTCTAGGACTCTTGCTAAAAATAAAGAAAAAAAGTAACAAATTTATAGCATGTCTATTGATGACTTTAAGAATTTTATTGCGGTTCCAGATGCTAAAATGCTAACTGGTTCGCAAAGACCTGACACCCTACAACTTCGTGAGAGGCTAAGAGGATTAGTCTCTGCAGACAGGCAGGATTCCAGAGGTATACGTCCATGGAAATATTTAGGGACCATACAGACTTATACTCGCACGCACCACGAAAACAAACAGACTATACATGTACCTGTACCAGTATCCTTGTTACTTTAGGAAGATACAGAATTCGGTGGCGTAAACACTCGGCATGGGAGTGTCAGAGAGAAGGTGTCTGTTTCCTCCTCCCGAGAAACAAAGACATCACACAAACATCACATAGCGCGGGCGGATAAAGAAAACCTGTATCGAGGAAGGTGTTTGTGCTATATGATATACTATCTTCATAAGGCTTACAATTTCGATATCATTGACCACATGGACATAGATTCGATGGGCAAGGACGAAAGTTGTCCCGGTCTGTTAGCATATCTAAGCATATTTCTTCTAACTGAAGGAGAATCTGACACCAGACTCAAGGACTAATCCTCAAAGATCTGAACATTCTACGGACAAGGGCATCACACGATCCTGGCCAAGGAAAATTAGTTTAATCTAAAACAAACCCCCAACTCCGTTGTTACTATTGCTGTCGCGTTGTTAGAAACGAAGGATTTTCTCTAGCTACATGTGTAGTATAGCGGTAATTTCTCTCAATTATCCATCGTTTGTCTTCTTGAATACTTTCCAGCCTGTGCTCATTGCCTACACATAATTGTCTGCATGGTTCCCGTACTGTCTTCACAAATGTATCCCTCCCTCCCACAAAGACAGTCACATTTAGACAAAGGACGTTCTTCTTCTGTGCAGCTAGACAGTGGAATTCTTTTTTCACTTCACATTTGCCACTCCTACACGAAGGCCACATTCAAACGTTATCTGAAAACATCTGTTCACTATGTACTATCCCTGAATTACTATCCTGGACTCCTTTTACAATATTGTCTGCCATATAAACCATTATGTAACTACTCCGTCTTTACACTGTTAATAGTACCTATATCCCTTCATACCTTTATCCACTGCATTAAGTTTTACTCTTGTACTTAATCTTTATGTTGTTCAATGTGCCTATACGTATCTCGTCATCGCCATCCATTGTCTGTTACCTAATGTTCATTTATCATTACTGGTCAGCGCAGAGAGTGCGACCTATCTTGGTTGTGATGCTGCTCAATACAAGTGCACGTATTATTATTATTATAATACACACATTCACATACATGCATAGATACACCATCACAGACACATTTACACATATTCACACACCAACACAGAGAAATACAGAGGCAGGTACATGTACACATGACAATCTTTCTCTCCCTCTTGTTTCTACTGCCCTTTCTTTCTACCTACCTGCACATAGTACTCAAAAGCATGCAAACACTGCAATGCCTCTAAGAACAAGAAAAACTCAGACATTACCAGCGACTCTAACTCTGAACAGAGCCTCACACGCCGGGAAAAAAAACATTCCCTCAAAGGATTATTGCGGGACGTCCTAGTTGATTATATTTCAGCTAAACCAGTCTTCCTCTCCACAAAAGGAGATTACGCAACCTCAAACACCCCCAAAGACTCAGATTTCTCCTTGTTTCTTTCTGCTCCCCTACCCACACCTAGATTTTCCCACCGGTTTCACCACCACCACCACCCCCAGCCGCCACACCCCCCGACTTCAGCCGCTTCACAGGCAACGACCCGCGTGTAAATGACGTCGCCGTCCGTGACCCGGATGTGTTGCCCGTGATCCAGAGTTTCTTTAAGCTGTCTTTAAGCTGTGACTGCACACCTACTGAGCCAGAACCTGTTGTAGGCGAACTAGTTCTCGTGCAGATTTAGGAATCACAACGTCACTTTTTCACCTGTTCTTCTGTACGCTGTGGGACCCGGAAGGGTAGAACATGCGACATGGCGCTCACCACTTCCAAAGGCTCGTACGACCTGTGGGGGAAAGACACGCAAAAGGTGAGTTCTGGGGATTGACATTCTTGACAATCTTCATCTTATTTCGTTTTGTTTCCCAAAGAGCAGGTTTTCATAGTGGTTCGTTACATGTTTATATCACAACGTTGATCCTCAACGCTGAGTTTTTCTACACCCACGAATACTTACGCGGGAACGAGAATGTTTTTCGTACTTTTTGTGTTTTAGTCCCGTGATCTGAATCCTATCATTTGTAGTTCTTCTGCTACTACTGTTCGCCCCACTGCTACATGCACGTCTTACATCCTTTTACGAGATCTCTAAGCGAACGCTAGCTTGACATTCAGCAGAAGATTGTTTTTTTGATGATCATAAGAAATTCATTTTGATAAGAATCCACCGAATGTGACATAAAACTTCTTAGACTATTTCACATAAATGGAGCTAGCAACTCTTAATACGATTTGCTGGAATGTTGGAAACAGGAAAGGAATTTCCAATATAGAAAGATCAAAGTGTTCATCGACTTTAAAATTGTGCGTTTCCATCTGTTTTTCTCACATTACTGACGTCGGAATGATTGCTTTTCTTGCGTTAGTATGACGTATTAAGTAATAAGTGACAGTGCTACACAGTTAGCAGTGACCTCTGTAGGAACTCAGTGAGGAATACGTCACAAGTAACAGTGACCAAAGTCCCCGCTGTGAACTCACTAAAACATATGTCATCAACATTGGCACATTGAGAGAGAGAGGGAGAGAGATCTTTCTATTAACTGTTAAATTAACGACTTCTTGTATACAGCGACCACTTAAAAAAAAGCAGCCCCCCCAAAAACCCTTGAAGGTTGTCGTGTTTTTTTATTCATTCTTCAAACATTTCATTTTTTTATCAGGTGAATTTTCAGATGTTCTATGAATAAAAGCACAGTTCTAACAAGGCGGATGTAATAAAAACTAGAGCATCTACCCTTTTGCCACGTGTCATGTGCGTGTCTTTCATCCAGTCCAATTCTCGATGTGTTATAGTGACAAACTATGTAGTCCTAAGTGACAAGATGTATTCAGAACTGGTAACTCGGCTTTGTTGCGCCCCAGGCGAAAAGCTTTGCCCCACTCTACCCTCCGTTTTATCCCACTTCACCAATCAGCAAGTAAAACACACTCATCATTAATTTATATGTTCTAGAATCAGATTGAGGCTCAAAATCTCACACTTTTTGCATTATTTACGTAAAACGATTTAGCGAAACTACAAAGTTATGCTCAAGGGATATAGTAGCCAGCCCACCCTTTCTTTCTTGCAGTATTGTTAAACTCAGATAATATTTAACTAATTTCAGCTTTAAAAAACTTTGTTCTCCACTGGCTGTAGTTTCCATAATGTATGATATTTGTCGATCTTATTGATCTACCTGATATCTTCCAGATAGTATTAGCTGGAATATTTAACAGTAGAACATTTCATAGGGTAAGAAAGAATTTTAAAACTTTTTTAAAAATATATATATATATCTCTGGTTATAGAGCTGCCACCGAATTGCCCTCCGGGACAAATAAAGCATTATCTTATATTAGGAATTATTATTGTAGCCTTTATCACGTGTTAATAGCAATGTGTTTGAACACAACGTACTGTTGACTGAACGCCACCACAAAGTTCGGTCAATAGGATGGCTGTCTGTATGTTTTCATGACGCTAAACTTAAACGTGCAAACATTAACTACAGTCTTTCTTGCAACTTTAAATGACATGAATGATGAGGAATCGTGTACACAATGTGCTAACATCATTCGTCGCTTAACCATCTCTGTCTTCCCTTAGTTGCGACTCCCCAGACAACTGTCTAGCTGGCCTAACGGTTAAATCGGACCTGAGTATATTTTTAAACCAGAATTTCCGGTTTTTATTCAAGAATTAGGATCCTCTGTTTCGAGGTTTGCTTTCGGTCTACTAACAAAGCTGCGAGAAACAAGTGTTTTGTCAAATTAGGCTTCCCACGGAAAGAAGAGCTATCGGACAAATTATTCCAGGATTATTCTAGGAGGAGTGGTTCGTTGCTCAGACATTGGTATTCTTCATCTCGCGGTAGCAAGTGGCTACTCGGTGGAAGTAATCTCCTCTCCAAATACAGTCGTAGTACAAGTGTCGATCACACATATAAGTAGTGTGAATTTATGTACAAACTTTGTCGACGCTGGTCCAAGTATTGTGTGGTTTACATGTATGCAGCAATGTCTCCTTCACATTAAAGTAGCGTACGTATAAATATTGTCTAAGTAACACAGTATTCAGTAAACGTAAAAGGAATGGCTACTCCGATGCAAAGCTTCTACTTTATGTACATATAGTGTCCATTTCACACACAAGTAGTTCACGTAGAAGTATTTACAAGTACAGGTACCAGTGTCTTCTCTGGTACAAGTAGTGTCTAAAAAACAAAACAAGTATTTTCTACTCAGGTGTAAGTAGCTGTGTCTGGTTCGGCACACCTAGTATCTATTTCGTGTTTAGTTTGTTCCTGTCTTCATGCCTCACTAGTCTTGCCTACCATTGCTTCGACAAAGAAATATACTAGGAACAATAACACTAAAAGAGTTGAAAACGACTGCTGCAGGAGATAAACAGAGATTGGCGAGAAAACAATAGGAAAGTAAAACAGCGTTTAGAGAAAGAGAAATATAAGCAGATGATGGGAAAGGAAAGGAAATGGGGAAAAAAAGGTTTAGCATTTTATACAGCTGATTGGAATGTACGCAGTGATCACCTGGTGGGCGAAGCTCTTCGGTCATTGTGCAGATCCTCTTTAACCATGATGGAAAAGCGGCAGTGTACAGAAGTTGAATTTACCGGCGAGGCATCTCTGAAAAGTGGAGGTTTTCCCAGATCTTTTTAAAACAGTACATCAATGATGATGGGGTTACTCTGGTTAATAAACCCCAAAGTAGCAAAAGCAACGTTTACCGAAGTTTTATTGCCCTTTCATTTGGCTGAGTGCAGGAGGAAAGCAATAATGCCTACCGATGAATTTTTGAGCTTGAACTACTGTAGACGAAAGTAGAAAAATATAGAATGAAAAAAATAGGCGACTTTGAGAGTTGCAATAACTGCAGTAATGGCAGTTAAACGGTGTCTTGGGGATGGGGGTGAGGGAGGAGATTTAAATGTGGTTAGAGAGCGCAAATCAAATGAGGGGCAGATGTCCTTAGCTTCCAAGAGTAGATGGCAGATGAGCTGCAGTTGTCAAGGGATGATTTAAATGGCACGCGGATCCTTTCCTTAACACCTTAAAATAGTTTAAAGGGAACTTGATACATTTTGTACTTCAAGTTGGAGTGAATGTGCGCGTATTTTATTGTGTGTATGCAGTGTGTGGTGCGGCGTGTGTGCGTGTGTGAGACAGATATAAAGACACTAGGCATTAGCAAAAAGGAGAGGTAGGGGATTTACGCACAGCACTATTTTTCTACCTCTCACATTTTTTCAAATAACAGATAGGTGCTTTAAGCGTGCGACTGTTCACGCAAAAAATGGGGAAGGAGTGAAAGGGGGAATAATCTATGATTAGAAAGTCAACACGAGGAACGTTTGGGTGACACAAACAATGTTCTTAGCAGGGCTTGAAAAGTGTACACGGACATTTTGCCGCTAGTCATCTGCGGGTTTCTCTGAATAGCGACAGGAACTTATCACACTCACCACGGTGGAGATGACGACACTCACAATAAATGCTGTCGAAAAATAATCCGTAAAAACGATCGAGGTGCTTGCGCACAGGTGTACACGATGTACACAAATGCCAATGCCCTTTCAGGTGATCAGAAAAATATTTGAGGACTTAACTGCAGTAAGTCAATTGTACACACACGCACACCCCTACTTGCATGTGCATAGATCTGTTTTTTTTGTTTGTTTTTCTGCCTGTCTACATGTTAGAATACTGAGGTAACCTAGACCGAGCATATCAATGGTTTCAAAGGCGGGCAGACGCAGGACTAAAGGCTCTTATCCCTTATTGTTCACTTTAAAGTTTTGTCTGTAAGTATTGACTTCAGGGAAGTATATTCTCGGAAGTCCACTTGCCAGAAAAAATTGTTGATTGTCTCTTCGTTGTAAGGCTGTAGTCGTGAATCCCTTGCTTACTAATTCTCAGATTACAACTTGAACGCATGCTTGTTGTATAGCTGAGCTCGCTAGCATGCTGTCAGTGTTAAGTGCGCGCAGTCTTCTTAACTCCTCCAAACCGGACCCTTCTTATCATCGTCTTTACTTCCTATCAGGACCAGCAAGTCTAACCACCGATTGAATAGATCTTCGCACTTGTGTGTACACAGATTTCTATGATTTGAAGTCTGTGTGTGCATATTCATTCGCCACATTATTTGTCCCAGGTCCTTACTGCTTTGTAGGTTTGGTCAATGAAGTGGACCCAGCACTTAAAATGTTCAAAGAAGGTTAGATGTGTAAACGCCTAGCAAAACAGTAAGAAAAAACCTTCTTTGATTTTAGCAATAAAGTCCGAAGGTCGACCGCTTATGAAATGCTTGCAGAATATCCAGCATTAGCATACCTCAGAGTTATCAAAGACCGTAGAACACAAAGACCGAGTTCTTATGAGCAACGCAGCGCCTCAAGCGGCAAACGTGACGGCATGTGCAAGGTAGACAACCACCTGACTGTAAACAACGGGTGATACGAGTAATATTTCCGTGTATTTTCCCTTTGCTGTGTGTGTGTGTGTGTGTGTGTGTGTGTGTGTGTGTGTGTGTGTGTGTAAAAATTGGCTTATTATTTATGAGTTTTAAAAAAAATTACCCAGAGTATATTAATCATAGTTTTTCTTGTTTGGCATTTTCTTAAGAGAAATTTCTTGTTCTTTTCCCACTCACTCCGCCTTATTGTTCTTGATGAGAGAGAGAAAGAGAGAGAATCACAACTGACAAATCTTGTGTGAATTGCAAAAGAAACACTAACATCTTCACCATAAACAACAACAATTAATAACAATAACATCGATTTATAAAGCACACGTATCATAATTATCAAGGAACTTACTAGAAAGTACACATGGACGAAACATACACACACGTGCGCGCGCGCGAGCGCATGCACGCTCACACACAAATAAATTTACAAAATATTCTATTTCACAAAGAGAACTACGAACAACTTACAAAGAAAGTTACAAATTCACGATCCCAAGACCACGCTAAAAAAAAACCTTCAGGAGTTATTTACAGCTTCATGACGCAAACAAATTAGCTTGGAAAATAATGCGTTTAAAGTGGTTTAGAGACTATTCTGGACAAGCATATCTCGAAATTGCGCATGAAATCGCACTTAAGTGCTTGCAGCCTCAACATTTCTTACTCGGAGTCGCCATTTTTGCACCCAACGCCGGGGTCTTTGTTTGAGGACGTAAACGTCATGCTCTACCGGCAAGTTTTACGATCTTTGAATCATACCAGTGCTACGAGAAGGCATAACATTAAAGTACTGATATATAGGCATTTTTGTCGCTGAAAATAACATACCAGCAAGTTCAGGCTTGTCCCGTAGGACCATCCTTTGCCTGTAGGTGTGCTGAAATGGGTTGGAATGAAAAGCGATCACTGTCGTCAGGATCTCAAGGTGTATGAAAAGCACAAAGACCTACCCACCTCCTGTAGGAGAAGTGTGTGTGTGTGTGTGTGTGTGTGTGTGTGTGTGTGTGTGTGTGTCTAAGGTGAGGGGTTCGCTAGAAGACATTCGTAACTTTGTCCTACTTGTGTAAAGTCTAGTGGGGCAGTACATTCACCCACTAGATGCAGTACTGAAAAGAAAAAAATATGTTAATGGATTTTTTTTCTGATTTTTATATACAATGTATGTTTGTGTATAACAAACATACACTTTGCACTTAGATAAAGGGGGTAAAGCTCCTTAACAGATTTATAAAAGTAGAAGAAGACAGGTAGGCGTCTGTTTGTATGCTAAGTAGAGCGTAACGCGTCAGAATTTAGATGAAAAGAACCACAGGGACAGGGTCAGCTCAGCTCTTCTAGGGTTGTAAAAGTTATGAGAGGTGCTCTCTTGCGTGGGAAGCATTATGCAGAAGCGGCTTGTAGTAGACAAGGATAAGATTTTACACGGCAAGAAGTGTGTAGGAGCAATCTTTCTTCCTTTTATATAAAAATGCTCCAGAAGGAGTTTATCTTCTCTTATTTTACTTACACAGTTCAGTCTTGAAATCGATGAAATCATTAACTCAAAAATGTAAGATGTGCTAAGCACTGATCAGTTGACCTGTTTGTTGATGTTAGTTATCAGATTATGTCAGTTTCTAAAATTTTTCACTTGAGTCACATTTCACACGAGCATTATGTCTGTTCTCAAATAGCAAGTTTTAATATTAAGAGTGCGATTGCTAAGAAATAATGCCGCTTGTAACTATAACTTTAAAGCCTTTCTTAGCTTAAGGGCAAATATTGTCCAAAGTTTGACCCAAAGCTGTGTGTGAATGTCACAGGAAGCCAGTGGATTTGAGGCGAATGTTCGCGAGGTTATGACATTAGTCTACATGCTTAGCTAAGTTAAACTTTTTGCCAGAATATTACGAGTACATCTGTCAGTAAAGTGGAGTTTTGGGCATCCGAGGTTTGACACTACGACACTTTGCATATACTATAGTATAATCGGTATCATATTTACTGTTGTAATGCTGCAAATCATGTGTATACGATCTCTCATCTGACCACTACTGTGTACTGATCGAACTTGATCGCAAATGCCCATCATCGGCGCCAGTTTTTAGATCCACTCGCTCATTACGAAATGTTGATAGACTGGCATTCAAAGCACAGCTGCAGATGGCGCTCCTCCAACCACCCTCTGCCGAGCAACTTGACTGTGTTTTACGTCGAGTAGTTGATGACCACGCCCCAGTGTCTCGACGTCTGATGCGTCAGTCTAAATGTGCGCCTTGGCATTCACAGATCCGCGTTGAACTTCGTGACCTGAAGCGCACGCCCCGGCGAGCTGAACGTGTTTGGCGGAAGACTGGACTCGCCATCCACAAAGAAATTTACAATGCTGCAAAGCGAAGCGTGGCAAAATGCATTTATGAGGCTAAAACATCATATCTACAGGGCCAAATAATTAATTGCACCTCCTCCAAAAAGCTTTTTGCCATTTGCAATAAAATGACTGGATCAAAGACAGCAACACCACTGCCCACTGCCTACCCTGCTTCACTGCTGCCGCAAGTTTTTAGTGATTATTTCACCAGCAAGATATCGGACATTCGATCATCATTAGATTCGGCGTCGGCGCTTGACAGCATCTCCTGTGATGTCCTCCCAGGTTGCTCCATGACCAAGTTCCTACCAGTCTCTGAGACCGATGTGAAAGCGGTTATCCTAAAAGCTAAAGCAACAACCTGCGAGTTAGATCCGATGCCCACAAGCCTTCTGCTCGAGTGCCTCGATACTCTACTTCCTGCCATCACAAATATTGTAAATGTTAGCCTGTCGTCAGGTGTTTTCCCATCTCTGTTCAAGAATGCGGTGGTGAGGCCACTTCTAAAGAAATCCACGCTTGACGTCAATGTCCTGAACAACTACCGCCCAGTCTCCAACTTGTCTTTTCTCTCTAAGATCATAGAGAAAATAGTTTTGACACAGCTCTGGGCCTATTTACAAGACCACCATCTTCTTCCACAAGCTCAGTCGGCATATAGACCTTTCAACAGCACTGAGACCACTCTTATTAAAGTAACAACAGATATATTATCTGCTCTTGACAGTGGTGATGTCTCTCCATTAACCCTACTGGACCTGTCTGCTGCATTTGACACTATAGACCACTCTCTGCTTCTTCACAGACTCCACACCCTCTACGGGATTTCTGGACCTGCCCTCTCATGGTTCAACTCCTATCTCACTGATAGGACCCAGACTGTGGTAGTCGATGGTCAGACATCTCGCCCTGCTTCACTTTTCTGTGGCGTTCCCCAAGGCTCAGTACTTGGCCCAGTCCTGTTCATCCTGTATACTAAACCACTTTCATCTCGCATCCGGTCTCACCAGGTGTCTCATCAGTCCTATGCAGATGACACGCAGCTTTACTGTTCTATTCCACTGGCTGAGTCTCACTCTGCTATTAGCTCTCTAGAAGCTTGTATTAGTGATGTCAAGGGCTGGATGGTAAAAAACAAGCTTAAACTAAATGATGATAAAACGGAAGCCCTCTTGTGCCATAGAGGAAGACATCAACCTTCACTAGTCAGTCTGCCCAATCACATCAAGGTGGGCGACAGCAACATCACCTTCACGTCATCTGTTAGGAATCTGGGATTTATTGTCACCGCAGACATGACCCTTGATAAACATGTTACAGCTGTCTCTCAGTCTGCCTACTATGAGCTCCGTAAGATCAGTGCCATCCGTCACTTTCTCTCTACACGTGCCACCAACACTCTTGTCTGTGCGTTTGTTCTTTCACGACTTGACTACTGCAACTCCTTGCTGGCAGGCTGCCCCTCATCCCTCATTCAGAAACTCCAGAGAGTACAGAACTCCGCGGCACGTCTGGTACTTAGAGCAAGGAAACGGGACCATGTCACTCCTCTCCTTCGTTTTCTACACTGGCTACCCGTCCGTTCTCGCATCCAGTACAAACTGTCTGTGCTGTGTTTTAATTTCTTTGCAGGCTCCTGTCCTGACTATTTCTCTGAACTTCTCATCCCTTACTCTCCGGCCAGACAACTCCGCTCTTCCTCTGACAACCGTACTCTGACTGTTCCTGTCACCAGAACAACAACATATGGTCACAGGACTTTTGGCTACTGTGCTGCAAAACAATGGAACTCTCTTCCTTTCCATATCCGCCACCTTCCTACAATTGAATCCTTCAAATCTGCACTGAAAACGCACCTCTTCCTTGAGCACTACTCTTAGTCCACAATGCTAGTCCTTATTCCCCCTTCCCTCTTGCTACTTTACCCATCACTATTTTTCTCTGTTCCTGTTACTTGATGCCTTTTGTTATCTGTTTTTGTCAGTACTGTCGTTTTCTTTCGTCCCCTGTGTTCTGTATCTACTTAGTCCACGTCTCTTTCCCGTTTTAAGCGCTAAGAGCATACTCTCTACGAGTGTGAATATGCGCTATACAAATCTTCACTATTATTATTATACCTCTTTTGTAGAGCCTCTAGGCAATCGTAGAAACAAATCTGGTTTGCGTCTTAGATTTCTCGGACGAAGACTCTGCCTCTGTGACAGTAAGAGAGGTGGTTTCCCACTGGAGCGTATCCCGTGCAGTGTCCAGTTTGATTGTTTTTTCTCTACAGTTACCATCGTCACCGCAACCGACGCAGGGTCATCAGAACCTTAACGACGAGCGACAAGAGCCTGACAAGGCCGAATCAGACGAACCAGACAGAGGTCAATGGGGTCACAAAGCGGAGTTTATCCTCTCCTGCATCGGCTTGTCTGTTGGCTTGGGCAATATATGGAGGTTTCCATACCTGGCTTATGAAAATGGTGGAGGTGAGAGTTAATATATAAAAAAGAATAATATAACATGCGCTTTATTGAAATGAATTCTAAGCATTACCCCTGGTGAAAAAGAGATTGGTATTCTAAAGTGAACAAAAGGTTATGAACCCCACAAAACTAGTACAAGGACAAAAATACAGCCGACACATGTTTTTGCACGTAGAAGCTTAATAAGGTATTCTTATCAAGTAATAGTAGATCTGTCAAAATATTGACAGTTTGTTGCAAACAGTAGTCCGTGCAGTCAATAGTCCTCATGGAGGAGCTTGATAGTTGATGCCTTCTGCTTACCTTTGTAGCTGCCTTCCTGCTCGCCTACCTGATCCTGCAGCTGCTGATCGGCAAGCCGCTGTACTTCATGGAGCTCGTCATGGGCCAGTACACAGGCAAGGGTCCCACCAAATGCTGGGAGCTGAATCCGGCTGCAAAAGGCATAGGTGTCTCTATGTGTATGGTGTCGCTGGTGGTGAGCATCTACTACAACATCATCGTCGCCTACACCATCTACTACTTCTTTTCCTCAATGCAGTCCACGTTGCCATGGACACAGTGCAAACCTGTAAGTTTCCTTAAAGGAAGTAGTTTAGTGGTGGGAAGGAGTGGAATGATAATATTTGTTTACTGGTGAGCAAGAGAGTGGTGACTGTACAATATGATTATTTACCAGTGGGAAGTAAAAGGCCCACAAACAATATTTTTTTTTTAAAGTGTGCATGTGTACAATGTGATTGCTTACTGATGGGTGTCAGGCACTCGCGTTCAATGCGATTGTTTACTTGGGTACAGGAGTGGGGCGACTGCATCGCTGAGCGGAGTCAACCCGCGCCTACGCCGTGCACCGATAACATCACTCACATGGAGAACCTGACCGCGTGCCAGTGCACCAAAAACTTGACCATTGACACGGCCTTCTCCTTCAATTGCACACCCAAATATAGGACAGCCACAGAGCTCTTCTTTTAGTGAGTTGCCTTTAGCTCACGGAAACGAATTCATTTTTTTGTGCTGTCTGTCAAGGCCCTAACATGGCCTATGGACGAGCCGGCTTGACAAACAGAGGTCTTATTATTATCTCTAGCAAAAATGAATCATTTGGCACTTGTAGATGCTTCCATATTTCTCTTTTCACAGCTCAATTTACGCTGAATAATGCCAGTCATTTGATGAATTTGTCAAAGGGAATGTCTTTATTCAAGATAAAACTGTTTTCATAATATCGATACTTTACAAACAAAACCTATGGTTTCGTACCACGAGCAGCCATGCTGACATATGTACACGTAAACTGATACACACGACTTATAGCTAGTACTGATAAGTAATTTGCCCTCACTACACGCCTACTTCTTTTGAACGGAGAATAAACAGTAGATTCTATCTGCAGTAAAGAGGTGATACAAAAATCCGATGGCATGGAGCCAGACAAAATGGGGGCACCAGTGTGGAAAATAGCCCTCAGCCTACTTCTAGCATGGATCCTCGTCGCTGTTTGTCTCGCAAAAGGCATCAAGACCTCAGGAAAGGTAAGGTCTGCTAATGCCAGGAAGTAATCAGTTTCTTGGAGAGGTCACGCGATAGATTTAGTCACAGGACGAAATGAAAATTATACTTAGCCAGCTTATTTTTTTTGTAGAACAATGCTTTAACAACCGGGGATAACATACTATTCAGGGTGCTGGTTGTAGGGGCAGGGTAGGGTAGGGGGAAACGTGAAAGAAGTGATTTAGCGAAGTGATACCAGGATAATCTGAGACACTTGCCTCCTCTTTCCGATAATATGGGTGGTGAACAGGTGTCACATCTAGAGAAAAGTACGTGTATACCCCAGGCGAGATCCGATCCCGAACCGTTAAGATCTTCTCTGTGGTGGTAACAAGAGAGTGTTAACCGCTGCTATGGCGGGCCACTCCGAAGTTTCCATTGCACTGATCTTACTCCATAGTTTTCTGGTCTCCTCCTCCTTTAATCACCATCTTTCATTGAGTGTCTCTCTTTCTCCCTGTCGCTCATTCCTTCCCTTACTTCTGTTTTATGTATTTTCCAGAAGAACTGGCATTGAATGAACTCAGACGTCTGCGTTTGTAGAAGTGTTTGGAGTTGGAGTTTCTGACAACATATTTTGTTATTTTGCTCATAAATAATTATTTAGTTTATTGCAAAAAGAAAATTTAGTCTGCTAGTCCTCATGCTGAAATGTTTCTGAACAGGTTGTGTATTTCACGGCGACCTTTCCCTACATTGTGTTGTTGATTCTTCTTATCCGGGGCTCGCTGTTAGAAGGAGCGATTGATGGTGTGCTCTTCTTCATTGTACCAAAGTGGCATCATCTCACAGACATCAATGTAAGAAAACAACTGCACATTCAAAAGAAAACGTTGTTATTTAACTTTGAATAGAATAATAACATAAAAGTTTAGAAGAGGACAAACAGATAAAAAAAGTCAAAAAGAGAACACTCTGATGTCACAAACTGATGAGTTCACGCGACTCCTTTAATTATGATTTACTGCGGTCATCAGCTGTAAAAATCGAATCACGATGAGATAGAAACAACCGAAAAAATGCTTGAAAATGGAAGAGATCAAAATAATGTAATGGACATGTCAAAGAATTATGTAGCTGGGTGATTGTCAAACTTTGTCTGAATATAAAGGGTTAATTGACTGGCTTGCTGTCTAACTACTTGCATATTTGCTTGCTTGTTTACTTGTTTACTTGTTTACCTGACAGGTGTGGGTTGCAGCCGCTGGTCAGATGTTCTTCTCTCTCAGTGTCTCCTTCGGCGGGATCATCATGTTCGGCAGCTACAATAAGTTCACCAACCAGCTCCATGGGTAAAGAGTTATATGTTGTTAAGTTTGAGAACATGCCGTTCCTTTAAGGCGGGGAAGATTTGTTTCTTTTTATTTTTCTGTAGATTTGAAAGTTACAAATTAAATATTGGAAAGAGACTTGTTTCCTGTGTAAGGAACGGTAGGGGCTTGTGTGTGAGGTTAAATGTGAGGGCGTGTAAGGTGTGCCCGTATTTTATTTGGCTTGAATATTTCTTTTTCTGTTTGGGAACAGAAGTAGACAATGAAGATGCATTTTGATTGAACTGTACTTTTTGAAATTTATAATTAAGATAATCGAAAGAAAATTGTTACTTATGATAACTGTTTTGTCGTAGTGACGCTGTGGTGGTCAGCTCTATGGATCTTGTTACGAGTGTCATCGCTGGCTTTGTTGTCTTCACCACCTTTGGCCACATGGCGCGCAAGGCGGGTATCCCGATAGAACAGGTAGCACAATCAGGTAAGAATCCTTGATGCACGCACGCAGACGGGAATCACATACATCATTCAAGATAGCAGTTATCGACTTAACGAGTTCATTTTGATGAGCGTATTAGCCTTCTCATTTTCACACGCTGATCCACAGGATACGGCCTGGCCTTTGTGGCATACCCGGAGGCTCTGTCCAACCTACCCGTTCCACAACTGTGGTCCGTCATCTTCTTCTTTATGTTGTTCTCCCTGGGGCTGGACAGCGAGGTGAGAAATTAAACACACTGAACTTCAATTTCAGTCGAGATTTACTGAGACAGGTACGACAGCATGAAAGATTTTGGACCAGCAAATATTTAACCCGAAAGGCCAAGCTATTGTAAAATGGGATTATCATGAGAAAATTTCCAGTGAGAAGCTGCTAATGCTCCCGGAGAAATTATTCTTCATTCCGATGACAAGATAATTAAAGGAACTTAAGCCGACACAGACGAAAGCCAGCTAATTGCTTCAGGTTTTCTCGCTCGACGTAGTCCAGCAAACACCCAGTTCTGCCTTGGAATTGAGCATTGGAAGCCACGATGTTTTAAAGAAGGATGCTGATGTTATTGTGGATTCAGATAGAATGCTTAATGTCGCAAAATTGGCTTTGTATGCCGTACACTGCTTAGAGCGCTAGATGACCTGATATATCTTTTGCAGTTCGGGCTGATGGAAACTGTCCTGACTTGTCTACATGACGAGTTTCCGCAACTGAGAAAATGGAAAATACAAATATGTATAATAGTCAGCATCGCCTGTTACTTCATGGCTCTACCTTGCACATGCCCGGTGAGGGAAACTGCTCTTCGCATAAATATTATTTTAGTACTTAACAAATTGCTTTAACGGCGATGAAGACGACGACGACGACGACGACGACGATGATGATGATGATGATGATGATGATTTTTTCCCGGCAGGGCGGAGACTATGTTGTGACGCTGATGGACCACTACGGAGGAGATTTCGCTGTGCTCTTTCTGTCTTTCTTCGAAGTCATTTCGGTCATGTGGATCTACGGTAAGAAAATTTTACTCTCGTTTTCACAATATCGTACAGCGTGGGGAACAATTTTAACGAATAAAGCTGACTATGATTCTCATGCTCTATAGTTAGCTCTGGTAGTCGAAAAGGCTGTAGCTTGACCTACTTTCTATTTTCGCTTACTTGCAGGGACGATGCGCTTTCTCAATGACGTGGAGTACATGTTGGGGCACCGGCCAAGCTTGTGGCCATACTGGGTTGCCACCTGGGCTGTATTTTCTCCCCTTCTCATTGCGGTGAGTACTTATCAATAGTTAGGTGACATAAAACCCATCAAATGAAGAAGCAGTCAGAGAAGGGGAAGGGACACCTCGAACAGTAGCGAGGTAGATTTAGATTTACTTCCCTTTTTAAAAGACAGACGATTAGACGTCGATAAGACTGCGATTCTGTTTACGTAATCAGATTAAACCATTTATTCCAGACTTCAGCAAGCTTGGTTGACTCATTCTGTTGACATAATCAGATTATACTATTCTTTCACTTATTCATTAATTGTCCAAATCTTCCATTCTATGTGGTCGAGTTTGTGCCTTGATTAAATAGATATACTTAATGAGAAATAACATAATAATCGTCGTTGCGATAATGGTAATATGAGTGCTTAGGTGACTTCTAATTTTGCTTGTTTTTTTTTTTTTGCAGTTCATGTTCACTTACCGCATGGTGCAATACAAAAGTCCGACCATTTCTGATGGTGTACCCTTTCCGCCTTTTGCACAATCCATCGGATGGGCTCTGTTGGCATTCGTCCTGTGCCCAATACCGCTCTGGTTCTTCTTTCATGCCATCCGCACCATTAACAAGAACGATCATCTAAGTACTTCTGAGGTAGCAAATATGTGAATACATTTTTTGTCCTTCTTCCATGAAGAGTATACTGTTTCCTTTATCCATCTATCGAGAAAATCCGTTTCAATTTTGCCTCACTATTTCTTGCTTAATATCTTATTTTTTAGAATTTCACAAGTTCATTATTTTCTGTGTTTAAGCGGGTGGCTGAATGAGTGAGTGGGAGGGTGGGCGGCTGAGTGACTGGCTAAATGATTGATTATGAAGAGACAGCTTAGCTTAGCAATTAATTATAATACACTAAGGGCATAAAGAAACTTTGGTGGAATTTATCTTCGTCAGGTTGATGTTATTTATTTCTGTGTTTGCAGAAAATTAAGAAGATTTTCGCACCAACAAAAAGATGGCTGCCAGCAGATGGTAGTAAGTCGTATCCTGACTCTTCGTCTGGCCGTGAAATGGAGGACAAGCATGGTGTAGACAATCCCGCACTATCAGTCTAACTACGACGTCACATCCGGTGTGACGAAGACATGAAGACCAGAAGCAGAGCTCTGCCGTAGACTTGACCCTTGTCATTAAGAGACGTGAACAGCTGGAATAGACGACGTTTTAAGAAAAAATCTTTTAAAACTCGGTTGGTGACCTGACCTTCCACATCGAAAGGTTTTGTTTTGAATTCCTCTGTAGAAATACTCAATGTGGTGCAAGGTGACCTTAAATTCTGTTCTTCACATAAAATATCATCACAACAATAGATCTGGAACAAAAATCTCTAAAGAAATTAAAGGGAGCCGTCAAAGCAGATTCCAGATTTTGAATTGATGAACTCCTGAAGCTTCAGACTGACTTTAAGAAAAGAATACTTCATAACTATTAAAGAAATGTTCACAGTGCAGTGAAACTATAGCATCTGTGACTTACATCAAGAATCTTACAAAATTTTCTAAGTGGATTTTATCCTGGATACGTGAGGAAAGAGTTTGTCTTGATGCCACATTTTACACCATATAACCCCAGTGTGTTAATTGATTGTTCACCAATAGCTAGGAACAGTTGAAAGACTAAATAAAAGAACAATAACCTCCACCTAAGGAAGTGTACGCATTTATAGTATCATTAAGCTGTTTGGTCAAATATTGTTCTAAAAATTATGTAATAGCTAGGAAAGCAGCATCCATATTGGAGAATTTTGTCTTTCTTTGCATTGAATGATATGGGATGCAACAGCATGTGAAACCTATTATTATTATTATTATTATTATTTTGTTGCGCTAGTTTCCTTCAGAAAAATCTATGGACTATGACAGCAAACACGTCAGCTGTTATACAATATCTCTTCTATTCTCGTAAAAGAATTGAGAACAACTGAATGGACCTGAAAGCATGTCAAAGTTAAACAGTCTGTGCTTACTCGGTTTTTCTGAGAGCTTTTATAAACATCACGATTGCTGCCAACTTCCAGAAATGTAAGCATTTTAAAATGGAAGAATGAAATTCATCTGCTATCTCACAGAACTGTCAGCGAGACACATATCCATAGAAAGACAACAAGAATAAACCTACTATTTCTACATTAAGTGTAGTCAAAGCAAACGTCTATTGTTCCAGCTAATTTGCAAGCTAATGTGATACAGAAGTGTCAGCCAGTGACGATTACAAGAGCAGGAATATCTATCAAAGCCAAGTTCTGCCAGGAATTCCGCGGTAGTCAAGGGGCGATTGCTATTTTCTTTTGCAATGTGAAATTTTTAGTTTATCTGTAGCGTTTTTTTTCCAAATCTTTTTGTTGCATTTTTTCATGCAATATAGTATTATCTTGTTATTTTATTCTTTGGCTACAGATCAACAGCAATAAATGAAAACGTTTATGTCTTTCACATCTTTAGGGAGAAATCTCGTTTTATCTTCATTGATAGGTGAAAACTATTCATGGGTTCATTGTCTGCTCTGTACACGAAATGAAAGTACACCACCTGCCTTAGTGAGTCGACTATACAATTGTCATTATTTCACGTTTCTCCCCCATCCCCTTTGATAGACGTGTGAAAATGCGGTCGGATGAAACAAGTGAGAACGATTGGCGACTGAACTGCAGACACCGTGTAAAAAAATCAAACAAAAGTGCCTACGTCAGCGAAATGACACATTGATAAGACGACAAAAAAACAACAACAAAAAAACAAAAACAAAAAAATAAAAAAAAACAAAAAAACACAACAACAAACAAACAGCCAATACGGTTCTTGAAGAAATATCTCTCGTGCCTTGTCTGTCTCATGTCCACTGTACGAGACTCCATTGAATATGAAATGAGTGGAGGCCTATACCACCGGTAATAACATGATACATATATATTTTTTTGTCAACGTACTGTTCAGTGTTCAGCCACTCCCCCATCTCATCCCAAGCAGGCAGCAAAAGTCACCTAGGGTAAAGAGTAGATGCCAGAAAATATTGACAAGTTCGCTCTAAAATTCGGCTGGTGGCTCCAAATGAAAAAAAGTAGATATTCTCTGTAAATTGCGATATTAATGTTTAATGCAGAGCAGATTGGAGCCTATGAGAAAGAGGGAGAGAGAGAGAGAAGAGAAAGCGATCGATGGAGAGAGATTTATCTGCACCTTCACTAAGCAACCGCGTCTCTCTCTATCTCCATCCTCTACCTCGTGTCGTTTAATCTGATGTCAGATTATCAGGAAAATAGTCGTTACACATCACCGCATTCCTTATTTCCCCTTTGCACTAGGATGTAGGAAGAATTCAGAAAAAGGCAGGAATAACACAACAAATTCAAGAGTTTAAGTGCATAAAGTACAGTTGAGTAAGTTCGCAGCAGACTTTAACCCAAGTTAAAGTGTTCACATGTTCACAGGTAATACAAGGGCAAATTAAATGATCAGATCTTGTAATCCATCACGAAAGGTTCTGCACAGTTTAAAAGCATGTAAATGGTTATAAGTTAATTTATTTTTAAACATATGTTTAAGATAACTACTAGTTAGCGTTATATAAGACCACCTGATGGGACAGCTTCAAAACCGGAAACATAATCATATAAGCGAGGTAGGTATATTGCCAACTAACTGACAGACTCCATAAAAGTTTCCCGTAGACACACCACATAAAAGTTCTTCACGTATCTTAACAACTCTTTAATAGAAGGGCTTAAAAAAGGGAGAATAAAATGTAATATATATCTCTGACATATTCTGAGGATGCAGAAGATCGTAATGCAGTATATCGATGTCAAAGTGGACATAATTTTGTTGAAAATGATGAATGCGTTCCGACTGGTTCATCAGCTGTAAACACAATTGCCACAGAACAGATCTATAGTAGATATGCGTGCTCGGAAAGGTAATACAAAGTTGGTGGGATGGATGATAACAAACCTATTGCCATGAAAAGATAATATGTTCAAAATCAAGTGAGGAGTACTGAAATAACAGTCCAGTCAGTGTGAATTCATAGTCTTGTATAGTTTCTCTGATATAGGATTCTGTTGCGCGCATTGTGATTGGTTCTTTGTCCTTACCCATATTATTTACGTGTAATGAGAGTGAAATATTGCCATAAAAACAATGAAAACCATAACAAGGCAAGAGACGTAAGTCTGCTGTTGGTCTTGCATGATTACTGAATCACCTTTTACTGCAGAAATAGTTGTCCGAATATCGCTGTTTGCATACGAATTAAATATTAGGATTATAACCATTTCCTTTGGCCTCGTGAGAATCGCATTCTGACGTTTCTTGTTCGTGGTTTAAAGCGCTTGTGCTCACGCCATTCGCACACATGACGTCAAATAGTAGTTTGACGTCACCGCAGCATAGTGATGGAGCCAAACGTATTGTCGACTATACTGAGCTGAGATTTGGGACTGTAACTTAGTGATGGACATTTGTTTCCCACAATGTTTACCACTTGACTGGATTTTTATTGTATCGTTCTCCATGAAGATCGTCCCGTTACCGCGATCATCCGGGGCTCAGAATAATCTTGACGAGCCCGAACGTGACCAATGGAGTAACAAGACAGAGTTCCTCCTCTCCTGCATCGGACTGTCTTGTGGATTGGGCAACGTATGGAGATTCCCCTACCTGGCTTACCAAAACGGTGGTGGTGAGAAATATTCTAACAGGACACTGGAATTTCACACACATCGCACACATACACGCCCGCATGCACACACACACGCACACACACACACACACACACGCACACGCACACACACACACAGATTATAGAAGCGTGGAAGACCTGTAGCACTTTCTGCTGGTATGTCCTAAACATTCATCTCTATGTACGTAACATATATTTTCTACTATAGATTCCCCTACCTTTTTATAGATTCCCTTACCTTTTTTTTAGGTTAACCCTTTGTGTAAGAACATAAAGGGTAGTGTGGCCATTAAAGTTGCCCTACATGTAACAGGATACTTGAGAATGTGATCTCCATGACGATATATACCACATAAAGTTACGCAGTGGGCGTGCATGTAATCAACAGTATTTGATGTTGATATGGGTCAGATCGTCTTCCAAAAACTGAATAGACAAAATAATAATAATAATAATAATAATAATTTATTATTATTATTATTATTATTATTATACACACTTTCAAGTGCAGTAAACTATGTCTTGGGTAGGGATGCAGAATGCAGGAGGCTAGTCACGGTCTATGATTTGAACACTCGTTATGCTTGATTCATCGGGTAGATTAAAATCATTAGTAGAAGAAGAGGGTTTTGGTTTCATCTGTCATATGCTACTCCCGAGGAATGTGGAACCACTTATCGTTCCCTGCAGCAGGGGAGACTGGCTAACGAAACCTTTTACTTCTTTAAAACTTATTCACCACTAGACGTGTCCGAAAGTTTGTCTGGTGAGAATATAAAGAGCCCAGACGTCACAAAATGATATTTCAAACAAGAGCGACGGGGTGGGCGGAAGATGAGTGACATTTACCAAGACAAAGCAGCTGACTGATAGCTGAGAGAGTGGAAGCTCCTTATAACAGCTATCACTGGCATCCGGTTACGACGGGGGTGGGGAACCCTTTTTTCTCCAAGGGCCATTTTGATATTTGCGGGCCACACAGAATTATTTACTTAAAAATTAGCGTACTTTGTTGGTCAGGCTGTAGTTTTGCCACAGCGTGTTAACACTTTTGCAACGTGTGCAATCCCAGCCTGCCTGACACTGCTATCCTCTGAGTCACCACAATCCACCTTTTCGTAAGTAGGTGCCCGAAATATATTCTCCGCTCACAATGACAATGGCAATGACACACACACATGCTGGTAAATACACAAATAAACCCATAAGCCTTAACGAAATTTTACCAGCCCTTTGGAAATCCTTGAAAGAATAATACTTGTAAGCAAACTGTACACTAAGGCACACAGATATGTCAACAATATATTTGTTTAATTGAATGAACCGACATGGTCGTAGAACACTACGAGTATCAACAGCCGACATCAAACCGGAAGTGGTCTACCCAAACCTTGGGATGAAGGTCACATGCATGCATTATTCTCTACAATCGTCTGTATGGGCCGCGGGCAGCCGACTAGAAGCAGACGTGTCTTCCCGTTAAGTACTCGCATGTGTCCTGTCTGTCTATCCCCTAATGGACTCTCATTGCTTGGTCCTCAAAACTTACGTTATTATTATAATTATTATTATTCGCTTAATATACATTTATGTTTCTATGAAAAAAGCTTTTAGATTTACTGAAATCTGCGGGTGTCTTAGCGGGCCAGATAAAATGATTTCCCCGGCTGTATACCGCCTGTGGGCTGAACGTTCCCACCCCTGGGTTATAAGGAAGGAATAATTGAATACTTACTTACGGTATTAAAGCTGAAGATGAGATCAAGTCCAGTGTTTGTGTTCTTCATATGTACCCGCGAATCCAAAGGACAAAAAGTCTAAAATCGTAGGCAGCAAGTCATGTCAGTATGAATAATTGTTGCTTCACAAAGTTATAAATAGAATTTGACTACCAATGTCTTTTGCCTCTATTGACAGTAAGGGAGACGCCCCCAAAAAATGTTTCCACAAAAAAAGAAGGGCTTTAGAACAAAGAAGATAACTACTATTCATTTGTAACATATTAATCACGACATATGTTCCATGTACAAAACCAAGTAAAAAGTCAAGGGCATGTCTTGTTCATGTAAGGGGAGATACCGCCGTTAAGAACTTTGTTCAAGATGTTGTCTGAACTTGTTGACCAGTTAATTTCTAATTAAACGGAACTTTATGGAACTTTGGAGGCTTATCGTTTCACCACTTTCCTTAGTTAATTACAGCGCGTTGCTCCGTAGACAAAGAAAGTAAAAGTATTATATGGCAAGGAAACAATAGGAATAATGACGTCTTATACATTTTAATTCGTAGGATGATAATTCTGTAAACATATGTGTCCGCATGTAAGTCGTCCGCTAAAATGTGTTTATTAAGTTTTGGTCGGTACAGAATGATGTCCCATACCTTGTTATTATTGCAGGTGCCTTCCTGGTTGCGTACATCATCTTGCAGCTGATTATTGGCAAGCCGCAGTACTTAATGGAACTGACACTGGGCCAATACTCTGGCAAGGGGCCAACCCAGTGTTGGGAGTTGAGCCCGGCTGCCAGAGGCATAGGTTTCTCCATGTGTGTTGTGTCCCTGGTTGTGAGTGTCTACTACAACGTCATCATGGCCTACACTATATACTTTATCTTCGCAACCATGCAAAAAACTTTGCCCTGGACAAAGTGCAAGAGTGTAAGTTTTTTTAATAAAGAGTTTTAATAAGTGTGGGTGTGTTTGTAAACGTGCTCGTGTATCATTGCATGTGTGAGTTCGCGAGTGCATGCGCGCGCAATAACAGCAAGAAATAACTCTGGGTAACTTGATGAAGCATTGAAATAAGCTTTCGCCTTAATTGTGTGTCATGAAGAATTTTCTCGCCTGCTGAGGCCGATCAGCACAGAACAGGAACTAGTTAAAATTCCCGAAACACTCTTCAAAGACAGAAGCAATGCAATCAGTGTAATAACGAGCACACAGAATGGTGACGTCGTCTCTCTTTATTGTAGTATTTAAAGGTCGTCTTTTGCCCATTATCTCCATCGTCTTTGAAAAGGCATCGTTCACGAGATATTCTGAATGGCATTCTTAGTGGCAGGAAACGAAAACTACAAAAACGTACAAGCTTACCACGAGTGTATGCAAGAATGAAATGAGCGTGAGTTCGCAGAATAATTATATTTAACGGCGCAACAGACACTCGTGAGAGTCCAATATGATTGTTTACTGCTGGGCAGGCGATGGGTCACCTGTACAATATGATTGTTTACTGGTGGGCAGGAGTGGACCGACTGTTCCTTAGAGCGCAGAGTCCATGCGCTTGAGCCGTGCACCTATAACGTCTCTCACATGGAAAGCCTGGGAGCTTGCCAGTGCACCAGAAACTTGATCATCGACACCGCCTTCACCTTCAATTGCACACCTAAGTACAAGACAGCCCCAGAACTCTACTTCTAGTAAGCCACTTTTAGCCGAGAGTGTTATAAAACGACACATTTCTACTCCATTCGAGGCTGACAGCGTTTCAAAGTGTCTAGGGAGGTCTCTGCATGTTATCAATCTCAGGCCCAGTTTCGATTTATGCGAAGGTTTGTTAAATGACAATAAGAAGCCACCGTTCTATTGATGATGCAGTCCTGATGCGCAATAGTCGTTTTATTAGCAAAGTACTTTCGCGAGGGCACGAAAGATCTTGTTAACTGAGTGTGCCTTTTTCATTCATTTAAACTCAAAATCAGTCATGCAGAAACGCAGATTTGCATGCACGTTTTACCCAGCATGACACTCTATAGCGCATAAAACTAATTTTAGATAGTTTAATATCAAATTGTTCTAAAACTACAAGTTTTTTCCAGTAAAGATGTGATAAGGATATCAGACGGCATTGATCCAGATAAAATGGGAACTCCAATCTGGGAACTAGCCTTGTGTCTTCTCCTCGCATGGATATTTGTCGCATTTTGCCTCGCAGAAGGCATCAAGACTTCAGGAAAGGTAAAGTTTGATAACTGTGTAGAAAGGCTCTGCAAAGGGCTTTAGTCGTAGGACGAACTTAACAGTCTGCCGAGTTCACGGATCGGTTCCCTTCTTTCCCTTTTCTTTCTTTCTTCTATATTCTCTCATTTAGTACTTACCTCTTGAAGAGATAACAGTGGTTAGCCTCGCAGACTCGTCTTAGAGTTTAAATTTATCGCATCTTATTTGTCTTATAACCAAAGTGTAGTGATATATATATGTGTGTGCGAGACAGAGAAAGAGAAAGAGAGATCCGTCTCTGGCACCGGCAACGCTATGTTTATCTCCCCTTCACCGGAAAATGTCGACGGCCTACCGCCTCACACTGCCTCTACTGTCCGTTTGATCTAACCACGTACTGGATTAAAATTTTAGTCCAGGCTACCTTTTTGGCAGGTCGTATATTGCACCGCGACTTTTCCCTACGTGGTCTTGGTGATTCTTCTCATCCGGGGCTCCATGCTGGATGGTGCAGACTCAGGCGTACGATTCTTCATTGTACCCAAGTGGAATCAACTAACGAACATCAAAGTAATTATTCTTCTTCTTTTCTATGACCCTTACTTGTTCTTCATATTCATCTGTTTGCTCATTTCGTGGATTTCTTGACAGGTGTGGGCAGCAGCAGGCGGACAGGTGTTCTTCTCCCTCGGTGTTTCTTATGGTGGGATCATCATGTTTGCCAGCTACAACAAATTTACCAATAAGCTATATGGGTAAAAGCGTCTTTTCTAAAAAGAAAATTTCGTTAGGTTATATTTTGTTGCTATTAATGAGTAAGTGGTAAAAGGACAACTCTGTGTTACTGGCGCCTGCAGTACTGACTGCCATTGAGTTTATTGCTAGTCTTATCTGCTCATTCATTCATTCATTCATTCATTCATTCATTCATTCATTCATTCATTCATTCATTCATTCATTCATTCATGTTGCTTGTGGAGGTGTTAGAGGCATGTCACTAATTCACGCTAGTGATTACATTAGAAGTATCATCTAAAACCATGGAGACTGAAATACTTGCTTGACCTCAACGATTGTCTCTGTGCTAGCGACGCTTTGTTAATTACCTGCTCCGACTTCTTGACAAGTGTCATGGCAGGCTTTGTAGTCTTCACCACCTTCGGTCACATGGCGCACTCATTGGGAGTTCCCATAGAAGAGGTGGCCACTTCAGGTACGAAATGATCCTGTCTAATCTACAGTTGCTGTCTACATGCAGCACTAACCCTTAAGGGCGTGTGTGTGTGTGTGTGTGAAGCAGAGAGTGAGCTAATGAACCATATTCATATTGTATTGAATTCTTCTGTCAACGCTATGGAGGCTACGGTCTGGCGTTTGTGGCATACCCCGAGGCAGTGGCTCAGCTCCCTGTTCCACATTTCTGGTCAATCGTCTTCTTTGTTATGCTCCTTACACTGGGGGTGGATAGCCAGGTAAGAATGCAACTCGTTGAGTTTTCGTTTGAGTCGAAATTTGTTCTCCACCGTACCGCTTTCGTCCTGGGGCCGTAACTATGAAACGAGAGTAAGACGTTTCTCCAGGGCAAAATGGAGAACTCAGGGAAAAGGGTTTGGTTTCCAAAGTTATAAAGCAAGTCCAGAACCCCGCGGACAGCACTTGACCAAAGTTTCTTTACCCCAGAGCACCTTTGAAATAACTTTATAAGTATGGTTTCAAGAGTAAAACAAATCTGCGGGGTCTGGGCACCGCTTTGTAACTTGGGAAAGATGTTTGTCCTGGAGTTTCCCATGTTGCTTTATAGATACTGCCCCAGGCGTCATATTCATGGAGCTCATATACCCAGCCTGTTACCGAGCTGTGTAGACTGGTTAATCGGGGATAGCGACTGGAACCCCTTAGTCATGGATTCGCGATAGGCCCACACAAATCGCTTTACGGTATTTTAATGGGAAGTATCCTCTTCCGATAACTTTACCCCACCTTCCGTAAATATGACAGAGATCGTGGATGATCGTTACTGATTTAATTCAAAAGACGCGAGAACTGATTTTTTAGGCCTAACAAATAAACTAGAAATGTGTAATGGCACATTACTCTTCGGTATATACTTTTTTTGTTGAATTCCAAACATGAGAATAGCAGACAGCATAAAGACAAAACTGAACTTATCAACTGACACTATGCCTAAGGTTTTCCGTTGGTCATTTGTATCTGAATGAAAATGAAGTAATGAATAAATTTTTCTAGCTTCTCGCTTGCTTATTTGATATTTTAACATGTTTGTCAAATTAGTTTAAGTTTCACGCCTCACCCACTGACCCATCACACAAGTGCAGCGACACCCTTTATCGAGGATTCCCGCTATGGCGGTCGGTTAAATAACTTTGCCTTCTCAGTAGCTCATGAATGGAAAGTTGGTTTGAATGTCGGGGGTAACTTAACCAGCTGGTTCCAGACTCAGTTTAGGGTAATTTTACACTTAAGTAAATTGTTGATGTCCATGTATACGAGAGCAGCTGAACACAGTAGTCCACCCTGCACAGAATATTGCTATTAGCCGATGAATGATTGTCCAGATTTGTTCTCTCCTAATAACACAATTTTCAAAACTATACATAAGGCCATGCGTGTGCAGTGAATACTTTGAGATTATGTCTGATATATATATATATATGTGTGTGTGTGTGTGTGTGTGTGTGTGTGTGTGTGTGTGTGTGTGTGTGTGTGTAAAGTAGGAATAAATATTCGCAGGCAATGCGGACAGTTAAGTCTGTAAAGATCATCATCATTATCATTATCTTGGTTTTTTTTTTTAGTAATGTAGCAATATTGGCACACGATATGGAAGCCTTTAATCACGTCGGTGATAAAATAATCAATACTATCAATGCTAAGTATACAGTATTGAGTTGTCGTGAGTAATTTGTGCATTAAATGTTTGGTCCACTTCAGTTCGCAATGTTGGAGACTGTGTTGACGTGTATCTATGACGAGTTTCCGAGGATGAGGAGATGGAAGGCACCGGTGTGTGTAGCAGTCTGTGTCATCTGCTACATCGCTGCTTTGCCTTGTGTATGTCCTGTGAGTAAAAGGTGTCGAAAGCTTTAACCACCACCACCACCACCACCACCACCACCACCACCACCACCACCACCACCACCACCACCACCACCACCACCACCACCACCACCACCACCACCACCACCATGTCTTCCACTCTTATTGTCGTCGCTAGTTTACGTTATAAAATACTTTATACTTTACAAAACAAGTAGCCATAAATTTAACATTTCCTGTTCATTATACTTATATTCTAGCATAGGTATTAGCGAAGCACGTTTGTCTACCTGTGTAAAGCCTACATTGGCTGGGTTAGCCTGCTATCCATAGGCAGCGGCGAATGTCGTAGTCGTGGAGACCGGTTAGGCCTGACCAAATCGTTTTCCAGCCGGTAATTGATCGCCCGTAACTTCTATATAGAAAAATATAACAGAGATCACCATTAATATTTTTCCAAGCGAAAAAAAATCTAGATCTGGAAAAATGTAGTGTTCATTAAATGGCTTTTATTGACTTCATAATCTGAGACTAGCTGACGTTTGAAGAAAGTCCTAAACAGTCACCCTGCGTTTGCTTCTAGCGATCTCTGACAAGTTTACCAAACATACGTGAAAGTTAATTTGAAGTGGGGAGAGACTTCCAACAAATTTTGGTAGACTTACCATGAGTCCATGACTACGGGCTCTGGTAGGGTGACAGGTTGGGTACACGTGCTTCATGAATACGGGCCCCTGTAATTTTGTTATCCAAGAATTTTTTTCTGTGTGAGAAAAATCACAAAATAGTTTGTAAGAACAGTTACAGTTTTGTCGACAGCTCCAGTAACTAAGATCTGTTGATGGTGATTGGCCCAGCAGGGTGGAGATTATGTTGTGAAGCTGATGGACCACTATGCGGGCGAGATCTCAGTGCTTTTCCTGTCTCTCTTTGAGGTTATATCTGTCATGTGGGTCTATGGTAAGACGGTTTTATTTCCTTTAAAAAAACCTAAATATTGCACTACATCTATAAAAAAGCAGATGACAATGACGATAAACATGTTGAATACAAGCGTGTCGGATTCTTCATGCCATTTATAGCTCTACTTTATTTTAGTAATCATTGAAATATGCCCGCGTGACCATTGATCAAATTCTGCTGAAATATATAGGAAACGTTTGTTCTTAAACATTCTAGTGACTCATTTACAATTAAACTATTGTGTTTTCTAAGAGAACTACTCCACCGCCAAAGTGTTATTTGATAACCGAAATGGTATTTTTGTTACCTGCAGGCGTGATGAACTTCCTTGGTGATCTAGACCACATGCTGGGACACAGACCTGCATTGTGGCAATATTGGGTCGTCTGCTGGGTCTTCTCACCTGTTCTCGTTACAGTGAGTAGTTTTTGGTAGACTAAAAGTTTGTGAGATATGCAACTTTTTCCTTTTTGCTTATTGTTGCGCTATTTTCCTCGTGAGAAATCCCTGAATTGTCTATCTAATATGCCCTTAATTTTTTCTTCATAACGTGTTTCGTTTATGGAACGATTCTTTAACTTGCTAAAAACTGATCATCATGTGATTTGATTTCTTTGTGAAGATGTTGATAATGTATCGCGTTGTGAACTATGAACCACCTGACATTGAGAAGGGCAAGCCATTTCCCACGTTTGCACAAGCCATTGGCTGGACTCTGCTGATTGTCATCCTTTGTCCAGTCCCGCTCTGGTTTGTATATCATGCAGTCGGTACATTTCGCATCAACAGGGACCTGAGCCTTTCCCAGGTATGACTTCATGAGCAACGTGTCAACCGGCGTCATGCCTTTAGAGCAGGAAATATGTTTATCCCTCCGTGTACTTTGTTGCCTTCATTTTTTTAAATTTACATTTTATCCTCTTTTTTTAGATTAGTCTGCTTCTTTGAGATCGCCTAGCTGTCTGCTGTTCTTTCCTTCTTTGTTATTTAGCTTTTTAGTGCGAGCGATTTGGGACGCGCGCGCGCAAAAAGTGACAGACAGACACCTAAGCAGAAAAAAAGATGTTGGCATTATAACAAAGTTGTGAGATAGATTAGTTTTATACTTTCTGAATAACCTCTTGTATTTTTCATGTGTGCAGAAGATTAAGAAGATCTTCTCAGCAACACACAAGTGGCACCCATCAAACGTTTCCCGAGGTCTGCACGAGCACGAGACAGATACCGAGACTGCAGGAGAAAATCCCACAGTCTCTGTCCATGCATGACGTCATGAACGTCGTCTTCCCGACAGACACCAGCGTATGCTAGAAACAAGGACCCTTTGCCTTGGAGCTGAGCCAAAACGTCGGAAGGCGTCGTCAGTTCACATATTTTGTTTTAAGCTTTTGATTGACCTTGAGGTCAGAGATCTTTTACTTGTGACACTGTTTATACTTTTTATACAAAGCTATATACAAGAATAATTTGTTTCTTGCCAAATGACTTTTACTCTATTATTGATTACTTTTTAAATCTGATCATGTAAGTAAAAGAAATAGAAAGGAGCTGACAACCAAGAAAATGTTATAAAAGAATGTTGTATTGTAGTGTAGCACCAGCATAGATTTTATAGTTCTGAAAAAAAGCGTTGAATAAAATTGAAAGTATTCTGGTAAGAAATTTGGGACTTAATGCCAGTGCGACACCTGTTCACTATCATGCAAGTGCAACGCGTTTCATGAATTGCATTGAGTACAAATTCAAACATCGCCCTCGCTTCTGTGAATAGTGGGCTGTTTGTTGGGTTTCTTCACGCATGTTCTGACTGCAGTGAGTATATGTACTAAAGAAAATCGTTATCTTGAGATATAGACTTTAATTAAAAAAAAAAAAAATTCCACCGTCAGAATTTCAAGGGCAGACACTACCAATGGTTTGGAGAGACGTGTCAGATATAGTTACTTCCCTTAGAATAGGTTACCTATGTGAGAGGTGTACAATGAAATAATAATAATAAAAGTTAGCTTGTATAGCGCCTTATATATCCTCCCTTTTGGCCGAACTCAAGGCGCTTCACAAATGACAGATGGTGTGATGTGAAAATAATGTGACGTCAGAACAAAATGACGTAGCTCCAGGTCATAGGGCAGCATCTACACACAGCACCAACACAAGTACATAAATGCGTACATACTTGTCTCTATTATTGGAAACGATGTTTGCGTATCTCATAGCGAGCGGTAATCCTCCGACATTAATGAGGAGGAATCTTTTCTCCATTAACACAATCTTTTGGTTAGTTTGTACTGATATTTCTCACGAATCCAACACCGCTGTCTATCATGCTTTCCAAACATGTATGTAAAAAACACTTTTTCTTTCTTCGAGTCATTTCTTTCTGATCCATCTGCCATTTTATTCAATGTTTTTGTTCGTTATTTTACAGTCTCTCTGACGGTCCGCCAACTTACTCGTTACTTTCGAACCGTTCTCTTTTTATTTCTTTGTTAGCCTTTTCAGTCTTTACTATTTTTTAACTATTTAGTGAGTATATATATATAGTATATATATATATATGTGTGTGTGTGTGTGTGTGTGTGTGTGTGTGTGTGTGTGTGTGTGTTAAATAATGTTTATTTTAAGCAAACACTTTAACTTCAACTCCAAATTCTAAATATAAGACATATTTGATTAATAAATGAGATGAACAGAAAGGTCACATTAACATTAACTTGATAGGTATATCTACATAATTTAGTAGAGTCTCAATTATGATAGTCAATTTCTTTGTCAAGCTATTTCGAAATTCGTATTTATAAATTTATCGTTAGATTATAAAGAGCTTGGGGCATCTATTTCTGCACATCTGGTGCACTAGTGTACTTTTCCACATCCAGCTTCTGATGCTGAGTGTCAGGTCACCTGCAAAAACCAGGTGCTGCCATCACCTGCTCAGGTCACGACTTCAGCTCAGTACCAAAGTTTTGTCCTCAGGTCTGACGGCTTAGACAGGTAAAGTCCAGGCAGTGACCTTAGCCGCTGAGCGTTTTCTGACGTATGGTCTCACAACATCTGCAGGTGATTTTTCATACGTTATGTGTCATCCTCCTACAGGTGTCCATTCAGGCGCCTTGTCCAGTTAGAGGTTGAAAATGACAGACTGCTTTGGATGAATAAGGTGATAGATATGATCTTCCTCTGTCTTCTAGTCAGAAATCTTACTGAGTTTACCCCTTTCCCCCGAAAATACTTATCTTCATTATATGACCTTAACTGTAAATTGACATTATGATAATGGTCGCTACTGAGGACTTCACTGCTACATAAACGGAAAGAAAGGAGAAGGAAGCGAGAGGATACGATAGACGAGAGAGTGCATAAAGAAAGAAAGGACGAAAGAAAAAGAGATGGAGGGAGAGAGGGATAAATAAAAAACAGCGAATTAGAAAACACGAGCCTTAATTCCATTTTTTTCAAATTTATTTACTTAACACGGAAGCGACAATGGTTATAAAAATATTTTTTAACACGAGACTAAAACAAGCGCTACCAAAATAAACGTAAAAAGCAACTGACCTGAGCTACCGGCCCTTATTTCTGTCTCTCGTCTTTATCGGTGAGCCTTCTAGGCTATTCAGACTTTATATTGTGGTAAATGAGTTCAGCCATGAAATTCCAAACTGTCATACATCCTGTCCCTAGGACACTGTCCCACAAAGTCTGAATTTCTTCTTAGGTTAGCCATGTCACTGAGTTACTAAAATTTGCAAATGACCTTTTCTTCCTCTGTGCATTACAACATATCGTGTACCTATTTGACTCCTAACGTGTTCTTCTGCTCTGTGTGCATGCCTATATTAATTATTTAAGCAGACCGTTATAATATTGTATGAATTATCTGAACAGGATGCAGCCCTCAATTTTTTCTATGCTTACAGATTATTAATAAGATCTTCGTGCCAACAATAACAGCAGATGGCAACAGGTTTTTTTTCCTAGGTAGACGGAACCCAGCAATAATGAAGGCTGGGAGCTTTGGAAGATGAATCCGATTTCTCTACACTCTTTTACAAGCTGGATATACTAGAAAAAGCTGCAGCTATGCAGCTGCGCTTGTCAGCGTGATCCGAATAAACCGTGATTCAAATCATGTTAATGCTGTTTTGACAACAGGAGACATATTTCCATATCCAGATGTTGATTAGAGACCGGGTTCGGCGGAGTAATGTTGGGCTTGGTTTATTTTTCTCCCGAGTAATCCGCGTACACGACCACTAGTAGTCCCTTCGCCTTCCACTTCTTCCACTTCTGCGCAGTCAAAACAATCTCTCTCTTTGTCTAAATTGAGCAAGACAGCGACTCACTCCAAGGAGCGTGCAAGTGAATCAAGCTGCCACTCTGCAGTCACAGCTCTGCGACTGGGCATGCGCGGAACTGTGGTCGGACAAGACCAAGCAAGTGGCTGGAAAAGACATCCGGCACCGATTTCTGCCGCCATGGCTGCCCTTGGAATGGTAAGCAGAACTGCCGAGCGTTGTGTATACGGCGGGATGGGGGAAAGGGTGGGAGGAGTGGAATCTGACATAGAAGCAGAACGGAGGAAAGAAGATCGATCTCTTAAGGCAGCTGCAGATGATCAAGTATCTGTGTAGCTGTCTAACTGCCGATGAAATCGAGGTGAAATAACTTCCTGTAGGAAGAAAATGTTTTCCGATAAACGTGTACCAGGATGTCGCGCCAACACCCCGCCCCCGGCCCTCAGAGAAAACATCATAACTTCCCTCTCCCTCAGCCTCCCCCCTACAGTCGCCTTACTAAATCGAACTTTTACCTGCTGTTTTTCAACCTCATCCCCCTGCCCACCCCCTTAAGAAATCTCCGTTAAAGAAGAATGATCTATTGTTTCTGTTTGTTTCCCGTGCGTTGTGTTTGACGGTCTCTCATCCGTTTCTTTTTCGGGAAACATTTACCGCAGAAGAGTCATTTCCCCTTAGCGTTATTAGATGACGTAGATGTCCGCATCTGCGCTTGAAACCCAGGCCCAGAGAGGAAGGAAGGAAAAGAAAAGATCTAAAAAACTCGGGAAGAAGAGAATGAAGAATGTAGCTGACGACAAAAATGATCGCAAGATAAGGATCAGCAACACCGACTGCAGATGTAGTTTTGAAGACAGGGTAAGTCGTTGCCCTGCAGTAACGTCGGGAACTCAAGGAAAAGCGTCTTGTTTATAAGTTTTTAAATCGGTATGCAGACCCCGCAAAAAAGATGTTTTACACTGGAGCCGTAGTAATAAAGTAGTAGCAAAGATGATCTGGGGGTAATTAGATAGTGTCCGCAGGGTCTGAGCATTGCATTGTAGATACAAAAACAATACGCTTCTCCTTGAGTTTTCGACTTCGCCGTGGGGAAATGACTTACTCTTGTTTCATAACTACATCGCCAGGTGGAGGGAGCATCTGAACACAAAATCAGTAAGACTCTTTTCGCAATAAGAACAGCGTTAAGAACTGGCACTTCTAAGAATTTATTTAATCTCAATCGTTACATATTTGTTATCTTTTTATTACTCTGTACATAAGTATTGAATAGTTATAATTATTTTCAATTCTTTATATTCTTCTGACAAATATTCTCATACAAAATGAGAAAAAGAATTTGATAGGGGTGGTGTCTAACAACCCGTAAAAGATTAACCAGTAACAGCTACTGTAGCAGCAGGCACTGACAAAAATTATTCCCGTTTCGGTGGTGTAAGCAGAAAATGTGCCATTTACTTGATTGTGCATATGTGTGCGTGTGGGTGTGCGTGTGTGTGTGTGTGTGTGTGTGTGTGTGTGTGCGTGGGAGAGAGAGAGAGAAAGAAATAGATAATAAGGGAGAAACAAACCAAAAAAAGAAAAAAGGAATGAAAATAAAATTTAAAGGAAGGCATAGATCACAGGGAAGAAGAACATGAGAGGCAGAAAACCCGCGATAAAGAGAGACAAAAAAAAAAAACCCCAACAAACAAAAATGGAGGTGCGGGATGCAATGTATGCTGTGTTATCAACAAGGTCAAGCTGTGTCACGTGCTGTCGGACGGACATCTGCAGCATTGCAGCTGACACACTAGGTGCCCGACATGTAGCAGACGACAGAGCGTCGCGTGACAAGTGTTCTACCGTCAGAGGACTGAGCGGAATGGAGAAGAACGGATGACGATCTGATTTGACCAGACGGGCGTTTGGCTCGGAAGAATAAAAAAGCGAGCGAGTGTCCAGGGCTTTTCTTGCCGAGGACTCTTAGGCTAAGGGTTAAACACGACTACTGTATTCCACTTGCAGACGAGACAGAATGGCCGGACTGGCGGGGTTTACGTGGGGTTGCTGTGCGAGAGCTCCATTAGCACACCAGTGAGTCTTGTGAGATGCTGCTGCTGATCCATCCGATTCTTTAGGAGGGTGAATTAGAGGAAGTTAAAGCGACCAAAGTCTGGCGCCGCGCGAGACGGAGTGTCACGCGTGCAGCAGATGTGCAGGCGAATCTCACTGTCGTCTGCTTTGCGATTCTGGGGGGTAGCCCCGAGAACGTGTGTATCCTATCGATTAACCCGCCAGTCATCTGTCAAAGCTAATTGGCGGCCAGGAAGTGACGACAGAGTGACTCGCATCAACGGGACACGCTGACCACGACCAAGAATGATATAGGGAGCGAGAGAAAGAGAGAGTTCTGACGCTGGACAAACATGCGCAGTACAGAGGACGAGGGTTCTTC
The DNA here is from genome assembly GCA_004794655.1 of Marisa cornuarietis. Classification (NCBI taxonomy): domain Eukaryota; kingdom Metazoa; phylum Mollusca; class Gastropoda; order Architaenioglossa; family Ampullariidae; genus Marisa; species Marisa cornuarietis. The sequence goes on from SMMW01000628.1 coordinate 2,763,681, forward strand.
ATCTACTGCGCACATCTGATACAATATCACGCCATTCGGCTTTGGGACTGCTCTCGGAAGCCACTAAAAAGATGATGTCGATGCGAAATATCGTGCTGCTGAAAATGCTGACGGCATGGTACGGTCATAAGGATGTGACGCAATCACCAGCATGTGACGCAGTCAACAGGATATGACGAAGTCAAAACGGATGTGACGCCGGAGTCGAACTGATGAAATGGCAGCAAGACATTTCAGAATAAATCCCAGACTTCTAGTTTGAATTTTTAGGTGGCTTTAAGAAAAAGGTTGATAGCCTACCGGTTGCTTTATAATTTAAAGACATTTATGTAGCTGTTTTTTATGATGACTTGCTTAGGAAATCCCGCAGTGGAAGAAAGATACATCTTGAGACCGGAGGTGGGAGGAGGCAGGAGACACAGTGACGTATACAACAAAACAAGCGGTCGATAAGCGTAGTACAGCGACACGTCAGAAGTTTTGTCTGTGCGAGTGAGTCTCTCCACAGACACGAGGAACGCACTGCTCCATCAAGCACGAAGAAAGACTGCCAGAGCTTCCCACACGGTTCAGCGTGCGTTGCGCGGCAGCACTCAGCGTACCGCCCAGAAGAATACCGCAATATCATCGGGCGGGCCAGTGACATACGCGCAGGATACGGCCAGAACACTCACCCGGCTTCATTGTCGTGCGAACGACATTATTTTTTTTAAATTTTATTGATTGATTGATTTGTCTCTTATCTCGAACTGTGGGCCGTCTGCTGCCAGTGTGCAATGGTCTGCGAGAGAAACGGGTAGTAATTATCATCACCCACCCGTCAACGCTGAGGCCAAAGTGTATGAGCTCAGTCTCTGTGGCGGAGTCCAGGTAAGTTGTCGCCTTGTTTTTTTTGTTTTGTTTTTTTTTTGGCTGCTAGAGAATTTGCGCTGTTTGGAGTAGGGCAGTTTGCGAGAGTAAACCTCTAAAGATAGGGAAGACAATATCAATCTTCTAAAACTCATTGCGTGTCAGTCCGTAATGTTCGGTCCATTGGCTCTATAAAAAGAGATGCTGACATGCTAAGTTAAAGGTTTTCCCATCGAAGATGACATTCACAGTACTGTCTGGGGAATACAACATAACGCTATCGTTAGTTTATGACAAAAATTTGCGCCAGGGTTTTTGAGTTGATATTTTTGGGGGAGAAAAGCACACAACAATTGACTTTATAACTTCTGATGTCACTGAAAATGGCAGCCAGTCCGAAAGTTAAGCGCATGCTTTGATGTTTTCTTGGTTTTCGTAGCACCATGCCTACCTTTGTGTGACATTTCATGACACGAGGTCATGAGTTCAGGTGACACCAGCGATGTTGAAAGACCTGTACTTCTTGATCTGAACAGTGTTGTTCACTCAGATATCAGAAAATCAGCGATGAGCTCATGTTTACTCGTCTAAAAATCTCTCCATTCAGGCTAGCCTTTAAACGTTCACAGTTTACCAAAGGTAATGCCAGAATAAATGCAAAGGAAAAGGTAAATGAGTACACCTACAGATACCACGGATATCCGTAAAGAGTCACAGCATATACTGCACTTACACTCATGTGTCACCAATGCTTCCCATCTGAGAGAACTGCATGCCAAAGACAAACAGTGCAGGGCGAGAGCAAGACAGTTCGACCTTTAATGCTGTGTTTACAAACCTTTAATAAGAAAGAAAGAAAGAAAGAAAGAAAGAAAGAAAGAAAGAAAGAAAGAAAGAAAGAAAGAAATATTAGATGACGAACTCAGATCGTGTGAGAAGCTGGGTGGAATGCAGTTGCTTCATGCTCCTCGTTCAACAGGAGAGATTGCAATAAAATGCTGAGCGGGCGGGTATCAGGCGCAGGGAAGGAAAATCAATAGACCCGGTCCGCTTCAGAAACTCTGTAAGTCAGCGGGAATGCAAGGCTATGGGAGATGCCTAGAACACATCACTACCGAGCAGCCTTGGCAAGGAATAACTCAGAGAAACTAACTACTACCTAATCACAAGGCATGAGAGGCTGGGGGTGGACAGCTGGTACTCAGTTGTCCGCGGTCCGTGGAACACCCTCTGCATTCTCCTGATGCAGGAAAAAAACTGAGTTAAACATCTTGAAGTCTGTCACTTATTAGTTACGAGAAATATGCAATTGTTTGCAACCAAAAGAACACGCTTGATAATGTTATAGAAACACTTGATGGAAATGAAAAATTAGTAGACAATAATACAGTATTGAATTAGCTGCTTAAATCTAGTACACTCCTTTCACATCTTGAAAAAATCTACACGTGTAGATATTCATGTGGCATATAGAACAGCTTGTGGGGCTGTGTATGAAGGTAGCACATCAGATGAAGTAATGATATGCTGCAAAACATACCTTCCACAATGTAAGATGTTAAGACCGTGTCTTTTCATGTTTAGCTGTGTATATATATATATGGATTAGTGCATAGATATCTTATGTGATCATAGTACATGGTCTAACATATCCTTTGCACATGAAACCTCCACTTGGTTTTGTCTGCTCTGTACAGACCTCATAAAATCTGAACGAAAAAATAAATGCCACTTTATTTTTACTTTTCCGGGTTCACTGCTCGGCAAACAAGTTAAACAACAAACGCATATTGATTTTTGATGTTAACAAAGAGCAGGTTTTTTTTAACCACTTAAATGAGAAACCCAGTACAACCTCTTAGGTTTGATCAAAAGGCGTGCGATGAGTGAGAAACGCCAATTACTTGGGCTGCATCTTATGTAACATTACCCATTTCAGGGTATACATCTCACGTAACGTACTGTTCTCTATCCTTTCTGGAGATACGCAGCAAGCACGTAATATAAAAACGTAACGGCAATATTACAATAAATCCTCCAGCCTGGGCTGATTTCGTGGTTATCAGGTACATAGGGTTTACATAAGGTTTCTCAATCATGAAGGGAAACTACATCCAGCAAAGTATAACAGTTTATTCTTACAGTGCACATCATTGTATTCACTGGAAATGTCGCGCTGGAACTTAATAGCGTGTAGGTTGAAGAGTGAAAATCAATACATAGCAACGTCCTCATCCGTCAGGTATCTCACGGGACATCGACACCGCTTCAGTCTGCCACTGAACATATTAAATTCGCTCTGGTTTGAGGTTTAAACCGTCCACTGTTCTCCTGTCTGCGCTGTCTACGAGAAAATGCGTCAAAATTAATGAGGAAAGAAAAGCAAGCGAGTAAAATAAAACTTGATGTAGTAGAGAAGTGATTGAAAACATCGAAATTGAAGGCCGAGTAGATTTGCAGACCAACCTAGAACCAAACGTCTTAATAATAATACGTTAACTTATAAAAGGACTTATCACTTATCGAGAATGTGGCATGCTGTCTGCACGGTAATACTGTGATACATTTGCATTACGTGATAAACTTGCGCGCGCGAACACACACACACACACTGCGCACCTACGCACAGAGGCTCGTAACACGCAGCATGTACTCAGACATATGCAAATGCTGTTGTTCAGAATGTCAGTGACATCTGACCAGCACACATGGCCTTTGTTATCTATTCTTATGCTATTTTCCTCGCTCCCTCCCTTACCCCACCACGACTCATCAGCGGAGGTTGTCGTCAACAGGCGGGGATAGCATCATACTAGTGGGAGTGAGGGATTTCAGTTCTCTCCTTTTTTTTTCATTTCCTTGCTCTGACTGCAGCCTCTCAGTCTCCCATCCATCCTTGCCCGATATTTCTGCGGCTAGCGTCTGTTTTGCTTCCTAAACCGTCTTCTTATAAAAGCATTGGGTTCCAAGCAGTGTTAATGTCAAGGCCGAAAATAAAATTGGCTCCCCTTATTTTTGTTCATGTGTCTTTAAAATAAAAAAGGTTTTAGATGTATGCTGCATAGATAACTTTGAAAAAAAGATGCTCAAAAATATATTTTTTTTTACCACATTAAGGAACCAGTTTATTTTTGGATCTACACAGTTCTCTAAGATGGTAATAAAAGCGACAGTGACAAAAAAGGTCGCAGAATGTCGGAGTGCAGTGTTTCCGACGGTAAAATCCCTTCAACAGACTCTGTATCTCTAAGATCTTTACCACATCAAAGCCTACCCTCAATGAGACTAATTAGACACTCTGTAAGGGAATAAAAGTCTTCAATACCCTTGCACAGTGGATTTGGCTTATTTTTCATAGTCATACCAGAGAGAGATTTTCCTGAAACCCTTGATGCATCTTTCGTCTATCCGCCGATGATTGGGTTAATATAGTTCCCTATAAATAAGTAAGCTAGTAGATTAAATAGCAATATCTTCCTTAAAAAAAATCAAATCTACGATCAATAAAAGTTTCCAATGCAAATATTAAAGCTAACGATTAAAAATAGACGGCAAGACGTGCATTCAACGACTCTGACATACATGTAGGTGTTTCGGGTGTTTGCTTGTCGGGTATGTGGACTGCAGGATATGATTTGTTGTGTATGTATACTCCACCCGGAAGCGTAGCGTGCAGGCAGGGGCATGACGCTTTATTAACCACATCAGCCAATATTTACTTTACTAGACTATGGTGTGGATAGGAGCATTTGCAGCCTCGCTTATAGTTCTTCAACTGGACTGAATGAGTTGGCAGCAAATACAAAGTACTTATCTTTCATTTTGACATATGCCATTCTATAGACATAACGTTTGCAATCATATGTATTTTTTCTGCGCTATGTGTCTATATTTTTTTCGTCGAGCGCTTTGACCTAACCTTTAATAGTGAGATAAAACGATGAATATTAATAATAATAATAAAAATTTCATTGCCTTGATAATGCGCCTGACATACTGGAGTACATTTCATCACAGCTTTCTCTCCATGTATACAGTCAAACATAATCATCCACAGCCACAAAAGGAAGTCGAAGACTAACGCTCGCCTTCTATCACCTGTTACTTTCCCTGTTAACTCTAATACCCAGCTGGTGGGTGATAAGCGCTCCTGGGTGGAGGGAAGGAGAGAGAAGGGGACTCTAGACACACCCGGACGAAGCTCGAATGGACCTTATTCATGCGCATCTTTTCCGGCTTTCCAAAACCGGTCCTCATAGGTATAACAGTTTTGTTTTGCTTATAACTAAAATTACAATACATACAGGTCTAGCTGACCAACTCTATCAGAGCTGAAGTTCAAATCAAGTTAAAAGTATTTAATAAATGCCTACTTTGTGACATTCAGTAATATAAGGCGAAGTGTTAGTCTTCTTTTATTAGTTTTTTTTATGATTGTACACACCAACACAGTCCAACTGCAATATATTGTTATATTTATTTTCGTGTTTACCGTTTATAAATACAGTTCTCTTACAATTATATGTTGTCATGCATTTTCATCAGATTAGTATGATTGCCACTGGTAGCTGAATGGTAGTAGTATCTTTGTATGTCTTTCTACATTGCTCCAGTAGGAATACATGAAGACAGTGTATAGATACTATTAATCTACATTTGTGTATGGCAGATATTGCCATTATTGTTGTAAGATCTATGATCGTGTCACTGTAATACACAAAATAAAAGTACTGTTGTTTTAACTGTACAAGTACCTCTGTTTTTGCATTTGTTATCGGTTTTTCACATTTGTTTCATAGTTTTTTTTTAAATTTATTCCTAAATAAGTGCTCAGGTGGAATTTCTTAAAATGACTGGAATCTACAGCATTTTACAAATAAAACAATGTCTTAGCTAGCGTGGTTTGTTTAAATATCTGCAGGTAATATAATCAGTGGACTCACTCAGAAATTGCTCAATTTCAGGTAGGAGGGAAAAACTATATTTAAGAGAATTCTATGTCATAAACATAAGAGTTATGACTATACACACCGTGCAATATACTCAAAAGCAAGTTATACAGCGTAGTGACACAAATGCAAGAGGTACACACTGTGCAATATAGCAATATATACACAGGGCGCAAACACAATTACACAGGTTGGTGATATGTACATAAAATACAAAATATTCACACGAGTAAAAGCAAATAACACAGGTTTGTGGCACAGAAATGCTAGAATTAAGAGTGTATATACTGAATAGAATATACATAAGTGTATGTAGAAAAGTAAGTTATTAGTCAGTGATAGTCCTATATGTTAAAAGTGCATGGAGAAGAGTAGGCCAACCAGCACGTCTCTTTGATAATCTCTTGTTTCGCCCTAAAAGGAAAAGCGTCCTTGTCGTCATGGTAGCGATAACAACACAGTTTTACACAAACATGATTATTATTATGAACAGAACTTGCACTCGAAGCAGAAATCCAGTATCAGTATAGTGACTTTTTTTTTTTAAAGGTCTTTGTTCTTCTTGAATCGTAAATATGAGAACAGGCTGTGAACTCCAGATCCAGTATTATGGATTTTTTTTATATACAGGTCAGTATGAGTACGTTTTAGAAGCCATTACACCGCCGTACAAGACCTTGTGATGGTTTCAAGATGGCGCTTGCGTGAATAAGGTTCATTGTCCACCTTCGCGAAGTCGAGCCCGCTGACTACTGGAATACGGGCTCACGCACACACGCACGCACACGCTTATACACGCAAAATGCCCAAGCCAGGCAATTTTGTTATTTTAATATTAGCTCAGAACCAAGCCACTTTACGGTTTTTTTTTCTATCAGCAGACACCATGTTCCTAAATAATTCACCGCTCTTGTCGCCGCTGGCCGTGGTTTGCCACTCCCGCCTTGACTGGGGCATGTCGGCACGGCACCACGATGTAGGGAGTTCTTGTGTGTGTGTGTGTGTGTTGGGTTTGTGTGTGTCTTTACATACGTACGTACGTGTGTGTGTGGGGGGGGGGGCGCGTGGCTGCATGCGTAAGTGCTTGTACGTCTATGCATCTTGTTTTCGGGCCTGTTGCTTTCAGCGCTTGTGGATGTGTGTCTCTAAGCGCGCGTGCATGTGTATGATCGAGGGTGTTGTTTTCCACGACTGTACGTGAAGCTGTGAAGGTCCATGTTCGCGTGTAAAAGCAAATTGTTCCCATGCTCCGCGGCGTCACACGCGACACGTGGTCGCTTGCCCTCAGAGTCACGTGACACATCGATTGATCTTCTCCAGGTTTCCTCAGAAAAGGGGTGGTCGTATGCACTGCGGCGACTACAGCAACACTTTGTCTCTCCAACAATCAAAAATAAAACAAAACCATTCTAGAATTCGTTTTAGTAATAATTTTCAGTGGACAATGTCTTTTAAACTCAGACACAAAGGCTCTTTGAGTGTTCATGTCAAATAAAAGACATTCCATATGGAAACGTTTTCAACGTACAAGGAAAGAGTTTCTTTTATATATCTACACGTCCTAAGTGTGATAATCTCGTTTAAAGCTAATTGTGTTATGCGAAGTTGTTAATATTTTATTATTATTGGTAGTGATACTAAAAATAATCTGTTCTGACTGCCTCTAAACTAGAAGAAGAAACAGCGATTAAAAAAAAAAGAATTATGGAGTGTAAACCAAAGAATAGAGTGAAATATGCTAGAAGCTTCTGTAGTGTTAACGATTATGCTCACAAGTGCGGTTTCCCATTTAAAATGGAGAAATGTTATTCTCGTTGCTGCTTTGAGTTTGCACATATGTCGTTTTTTCTGGAGGATGTGTGGCATTTGTTGCATGGCCAACTTTTTTTTAATGACAGCCGAGGAACGATCTGCAACGCTTTTCTCAAACAGGACGTTGACAGGAAACAGCTAATTTTTAATTCAAAAGAGTTTATCTAGCTTGGTACAGATCTAGATAAACGTCAGACAGATATCGGCTTTAAAAACAGAACTCTAAATGGCATGAAGGAAAAACTGAAACAAAAAGAAAAGAAATATAAAAGGAAAGGAAAAAGCTGGAATAAGCTTAATCGGCTTGAAGAAATGGCTTGCCGAGATACAGTTACAGCATGAAGACAATCCAAAGCATTACACGAAAAACAACCCAAAAGGACTTTGCTGAACTAGATAACATTTGTATATATTGAATATTGAACAGACATTTAAAAAAATTAGTCAAGTTTTTGCTGGGAACCAATGTTTACCACTAGCCGCGGTGTTTAGATTGATTATATACTTGGACAACATGGATTACCGATTCCATAAGTCTTTTAGGTTCTTGGGGTTTTTGATAGCTAAAGTCAATGGCTATCAATCTTCTAGATTACTGTAGCAGTGGGTTTTTCTCTCCAAGATATTTTGTTTTTACCTGATTTTTTTTTAAACCTGAAATAGCCTTCTGAAGTTTATTGGTCCTTCTGCATGCATGGTTGCCTCTGTTCTGTCGCTTCCTTCATTGCATTTCGACTGAAAATGTCTTTCTTTAAATCCTCGTTACCGGTCTAAGCCCATAAATTAGAGAAATGTTATCATCGTCTGCGTCACACACTGCTGAACAGGTAGGTTAGAGCGGCTGTTGGGCTAGCTGCAAGAAGTGACCTTGTTATTAAGCTTAAACCTTAAGGCAGGGTAAAGCTACCTCTTTGTTGTTGCAGTAACCCGGGGAATTATGCTCTACTTACCCCTGCTCGGCATTGTGACCCAGCCAACCCTACCGCTTAGCAGTAGTAACAGGCTGGACACGCTTTCTCATGGTGGGAACTTTGACCTCACTTTCCATGACGATGACACGGGGTTTGAAACGAGATTGAGGTTGTGCGTATAGCAAATTAATGCTGTGCGAACATAGTTTCTCCGATAGTGCTTCTGCAAACAATTCATGTTTCCACATTCCTTTGTGATTTTTTTTCTTTTGTAGTCCTTTGGTGAAGGTTTACTCAAAGCTAGCTTGCACTACCCTCTGCTCTCTTCACCACTTGCTCCGCTAGCGGGTGCACACAGCTGCACACAGCCCGCAGTTCTCTGAGATGAAATGATTTCCAATAAAAAGCTGTAGTTGTTGACTATCGACAACTGCACATTTACATAGTTAAAATGAGAACAGGAAAAGTGGGTTGGCGGAAGGGATCGGGGGGGGGGGGAGGGAACATCAAATGACAAAGTAAGTAGGCGATCGACCAGATAAGTCTGAGCATTGCTATAGATTCAGAGTTGCTTCTGTTCCAGTTATGGATGGCTGCTTAGACATAAAAATCGGTAAAGAACAAAAATACTTGGTTTGTGTATGTACATTGCTTACAGCCCACGTCCTCTAAGCCCGTTGCCTATTGCACACTATATTCTTTGCATATCGCTCACTGAGCTTATGGAATCTACACACGGTCCCCACTGTAGACATGTGTTCTAAGCATAACTTCTATTGTAAGCAAATGTTGTTTAAATTGCCTGTTGTGCACATTTAATTAGCGTACACCACATGTGCAAGTGTACTCTATGTACATCACCTACTATTCCCATATAACTTACATCCATCGCCAACAATAGCACACAATATATGTATATACATCATCCACTGTGTACTTACAGACTATAATCACTTCATGTACAGACTGTATGTACGCCATCTAGTGTACACCCGTACTCTATATACACCACATACACACACTCATACATGATGCGCATCACCTGATGTGCACACATACTCTGTCTACTATAAATGTGAATTGTGTTTACATCACCTGCTGTTACAATGATGTACACACATACTCTGTCTACTATAAATGTGAATTGTGTTTACATCACCTGCTGTTACAATGTACTGTCATATATTGTACATCACATACTGTAAATGATTTCTGTTTCTACATAACCTACTGTGCAATGTATTATTATATCGCATACTGTACATGTGTACTGTACAGCATCAGGTCACGTGCTACCACCTTGACATGCTGCATCAAGACTGTGCGGATGCTCTTTGTCCCGTGGGAGCCCCAGTGCTGCAGGCGCGTCATGTATATTTAATGGCGGACGATTTGTTTTGAAAGGACGTGAAAAAAACATAAAAATACGTGTTTCCTAATTTAACACCACGTGACTGTCTGCCAGCCACCTGTCTCTACCCCCACTTTCTTTAACGGAAGAGATTCATTCTTAAAAATATTAAAAAAAAACACACAAAGCGGCGGTAACCTGCAGCTGTAAAGGAGATTCATTCATCCGTTCATTTTTCTCTCGCTCTTTTTTCTGTTCTCCATTCCTTCCTTCTTACGTTATTTCTTCACAAAACTTTTATGTCACGGATTCAATGTTAGGTGTTTGTGTAGTTGTTGCGGTATACAAATAAATGTTTAATAATGTCAAAAACCTTACTATTTCGATGCGAAAATCTGCTAATTAAAGCACCTGTATCAGAAATAAACTGTTCGGTAAAATTTAGAGTTTTAAAGACGTGTATATAATTTATTCGAAATGACAAGAGTATAAATACATATTGATACATACATACAAGAACACACACACACAAACACAAAACACACGCACACCTTTCCTTCTGGGAATCTTGTATGTAATATAGGGCGTGTTGTCTGGAATTGATTTTAATTAAGCACAGATAACGTAAAACAACACATTCTTTCTACTAACAAAAAAATCCTACTTTAGAGGGGGCTGTTTTTTGTCAGTTTCATGGCCTAGTCCATTGCATTGCCTGTAGTGTTGTGTGTATTTGTCTATGAATCATGCCTCGATACCTCAACACAATCATACGTTTTGCGCGTGGATTGTAGCATAAAGGCTTAATCTAACACAACACAAGACAAAGCCCATGGACGATAAATAAATAAAGTCACTCTGCACGTCCCTAAAGCTATTCAGTCAGTGAGTAAACGCGTGAGTCAGCCAGTGCAGTGAGTGCAGTGAGTGAGGGGGGGGGGGTTCAGTCAGCCAAAGTAGAAGACCGAAGCGATGTAGTCTGCACACTCTCCGCGGCAGTGTCAACCGTCATCCGTTGCTCCGGAAGTAACTTTCTGCTCGTCGCTTTGACTATTCTGTAACAACATCGGCAAACGTTACCACTAAGAAGCCAGCTTTTAAAAAAAAAACACATTTGTTAATGAAAAGTTAATAACAGAACACGCCAAAGCAGCTTACTTTGCAGCCAAACTGTGATTTTTGCCGCTTTGGGGGTCAGGGAGCCTGCGCAGTACTAAGGAAATGGGTGTAGTTCATTATGTACAGTACTGAAAAGTCTTCTATAATAGAAAGTTACCTTTGAAGAATGTAGCGAGAACAGGAAGGATTCTCTAAAACGTGGAATACTGCTCATATAAACATAAAAGTGTAACATTACACCATGAAGGAATATTTCTGTATATTAGGCTAAAACCAAAGAATATTTTAATAGTGTGTGTTCGGGTGTGTGTGTGTGTGTGCGCGCGCGGTCTCTTATGTGTGAAAATAAGTGACAGAAGAAATTTGTTTTCCTGCATTTGCAAAGTGCACAGCGCCTTTTGTGGTATGAGGAAGAAAGGCATTAAAATCACTACGAGCATTAATTTTGAAGCTGGTGAAAATAAAGAGGCTAAAGAAGGGAAACAGGCAAGCAAGCAAACAGACTGACTAGAAAGAAAGAAAGACGGGCCCGCATCCAGACTCTTCTTTGATGATGGTCTGCATTCAGTAACCTTGCTTAGTCGTAAGGTGCGCAGAGTTCCCCAGGAGTTCATCTGGAATATTTCAAACAGTCCGCTGCACGTCTATCGATGGTCTCAATGGGAGAAAAAAAAATGTAGAGGCCTGCAGTCTGCAGAACAAGGGAAACGGGTGAGCGCCTGTGGGCAGCGGTGACTCCTGAACACCCCAGCCAGCTTGTAAGTCGACATATGGCTGCAGCCTGTGTCCCAATAGCCCCAGAGCGATATTGAATATTCCAATGCATTAAAAATTATCTCTGAGGGAGAACAGCGAGGAAAACAGGAGAACTGCGGACGGTCTGAGCTATTGCCAGTCACAAAATGTTCGTCTGCCATGTTTATGCGCTATGGTTCGAGCCAATTTTGCCTGACAGCAGAACAATGTGCAGCGCTAGTTCATCGTGTTATTAAAACGAAATGGAATTAGCTCTTCAGTACAAGCCACGTGGGAAGGGGCCAACCCCTCCGGCTATCAGCAGCCAAGAGTTTCCAAATTTTTTCCCCCAACAGAAAAGGACAACACAGGCGATCACTGAAGACAATAATTCGCCATCTTATGGGTTAACGTGTGTTACTAACAGTGGGCGGCATATTATTTCTCATCAAACTTACCTCTAACCGGATATGTCTCTCGCCAAACTCGTTTTGTTGCTGCTACTTCCGCAACAAGCTTCACGGCCCGCTAACCGTGAGCATCTTCTTGTGAGCACCTTTCTGTCCAGGCGAGTGTTTGTCATTGTCTTGTTTGGATCATAGACAGTGTAGTCATGGACCAGATGAGATAAAACACGTGTGAAATCATCTATCTAGTACTGTAAATTTTAGCAAGTTGCAAAAGGTACGTGTATCCCATAGGTTAGCAGTCATAAACTGTTTGTGGATCACGTGACGTGTAAAAGGTAGAGGTTATGTCTTCTTGTATTCTTTTGCAAAATTAGGCACCGGTTCACTTCTGCATAGGAGGGAACATAAGGAATTTACAATCAACTGCTCACACAAGTTCAAATTCCTTAAGTTTATTACATACAGATTAACGCTTAGGGATAACGTTAACGGATAATTAGAGGACATCACCACAGCAACTAATTTAGCTGCTGCTACCTTTCCAGCAATCGATATTTCATTTAGCGTGTTGTAATTCTGTAAACCCAGTGGTCCACAGTGAACAGAAACAGAATATAAACAAAATAAATAGCTTATTGATTCACTAGATTCGGCGAAAAATTCTTGCACTTTATCGCGTGTTAACCTTTCGTTTTCGATGCACATTTTCATGCAGAGGAAGAATGAAGATGTGTTATTGATATGCTCCCTCAATCACTTTCAACATTTGTTTTTGTCTCGGAGTTTGGCAGACCATTAGAAGACACATGCAGATACGTGTTTCGATGCGGTTTTTCTTTAAAATGCAGTCTTTGTCTTATCGTTAATTTCTGCTGGAGGGTAGACATGTCTACAGGGCAAGAAACCAGCCGTAAACGAGAATAAAATGTTTACCTTTCAGCAGAGGGTACCCAAAACTTTTTCTTGCATTATAATTTCTTAGACAGGATGCTGCATGTAAAAATGTAGAAACACTGGGTGTTTTCTTGGAACAACAACAGACTTTCGATATGTGAGGTCATCCATCCCCCCTTGCCTGTCAGACTGTCTTCCTTTCTATGTTACTTACGAGCTTTTTAAGTCTGCATCTGCTTACTTCCCTTGAATCAGTTAATCGGGGATTGAGTTGCGGCTGACCCTGTGATCTTAGATCAAAAATGTGTACAATACAAATCATTTTTAAAATTAAAATATCATGCAACTTCCACTTCGTGTAAATCAAGAACAGGCAAGCAGCATTCGCTTCGACGGCTGATTCTTCTAAAAATAATTATATAGCCCGCATCCCTACCATTCCTTCTAAAAATAACCTAACGAAAAATAGTCACTTGCATATTTTCCCACCCGGTTTCTTCCATTTCTGTTGTCTGCTTCTTACTGGCATTTGAAGTGGGTCATAAATACCAAATGTTTGCATGTTAAATGTATGTACACAATAACGAGGAAGAGAAAAAATAGAGAGCATTGTATATATGTATGCGTGTGTATGAAATATGAAGGTTAGGACTGTGTTTGTGTGACTGTTTGTGCACTAACAGTGTCGCAATCAATGGCTATGATGTTTCTGACCACCGGGTGCTTTGATGATTTGAGTGGATTACTATCTCAGTCAGGACTGCACGAAGATTCTAACTTCATTTATTCTCTTAAAAGTGACAGTTAAAACACGTCTACGTATGGAAAGAATATTGTTCATGCCAGCTAGCCCCTGCCTTTCCGAGGTTAAAGTCATCTCTGTGGACATTCCTGACATTCCTCTGCGTGCCAGATCAGTTATAGCACTTACGCCGGCACAAGGCAGTCATGTGACTCTCTATTCTTATTTCTTGTCTGCGAAAATTTCTCGAAATGTTGGCAGCCACATACCTTCTTCTCGTGATCTCCTTTCAGGCCTGATGACCGGTCCCCCTGCCTGGCATCAGTGCTGTTGACGTTCCTGATGTTGCAGCAGAGAAATTAAAAAAGAGATTTCAGTCATCTCCCCATGAATGACCGGACGGTTCATATGACATGCTAGGTGCGTAGATGCTCAAAATAAACAAAAGGAATCTTTGACTGTGTGCACCTAGTACATCTTACTTTTCTTTCCACGTACGATCATTGTGCTGCTAATATTTCAATAAAAGACAAGGTGTTTCTCATAGCTCCACACTGCAAGTGAATGTGTCACTGAGAGAGAATGGAAACTATGGAAAATTTTCAGCAGTTTTCAGCAAAATTCAGGACCAGTACAGGTCGCGCGAATGCCGCAAACTCCAATCGTATCATCTCAGTGTTTCAGTACACAAAGTGCCAGAACCACATCTAAACTGAGAGTTTTAGAAGGACATGAAAAAAAACCGTCTACGACTGATCAGAAGCTGGTTATAGAACGGGTAATGAAGGGAAAGCAAGTACTACGGAGGTTGATTAGGGGTACCTACAGGTCATGTCTGGTACCTGAACACACTGGGAGGATTTGCGAGCTGATCACGATTAATTTTCCGTACATTTTTCCAAGATCGCACTAAGTATCCTCCGGCAATTAGTACGACAGCGGCTTAACGTCTCGGTGCACAGAAATGATTACAGACAGCTTCCGAAGGGCTTTTGACAGACAGTTGAAAACGTCTGGCCTCTACCTCTATATCCTGTCTGCCTGAGCGCAACTTACTTCAGGCATCTGCAACTAATGTTTCCTTTTTTGACGACAGCACTGGAGTTGATAACACCGAGAAAGCGGCGCCTATGCCGGGGGCAATGAGCGAGCAACCTTCCCAGCAATCATTTACAGTGACGACATCATGATGCTGGTGCGAAGGCAAAACTCCTAGCTTTCCTCTGGCTTGGCTCATTATTTCTCATTCTCCAGATGTTTTAGTGGCTCAGGTTAAAAGTGAAAGTTTACTTTTGTGAATGTTTTGAGCATGTGAACTGTAAATTTTCTTAAATTATTGCTGGCACTAGAGTGAAGATAGACAGCTGACATTATTTTTATTGCAA
The DNA here is from genome assembly GCA_004794655.1 of Marisa cornuarietis. Taxonomy (NCBI): domain Eukaryota; kingdom Metazoa; phylum Mollusca; class Gastropoda; order Architaenioglossa; family Ampullariidae; genus Marisa; species Marisa cornuarietis. The sequence goes on from SMMW01000628.1 coordinate 2,778,838, forward strand.
AATTCAAGTTTTTTTCCTTTCTAAACGTGTATAGGTTTCTTGATCTATATCAAAATTTAAAAAGACAATAAAACAAAATAAACCAGACCCCGTTTTGCCATCACTGCTTCTAATTTTAGCCGTGATTCGTTGAACGTCGTTTTTGTTTTATCAAAATCTAGGAGGTTTAATCAATCATCTCTGTAGTTTTCCTTAGATTAAATATTTGTTTATTTTCTCTTACAAAATATTCTCATTCCCTTCTAATCGTGTTTCAACTGATTATGCTGATTATGTGATTCTTAACTAATTATTAATTTACAAATTCTATTTATAATCTATTTGGATATTATTAGCTTTCCGGAAAGAAAATCATATACTTTTTATGTCTCATGCTTGAAGCTGATAGCATTCCGATGAATACACAAGTACAAAAAAAAAACTGTTTCGCTACAGTTCTAATGGTATTTTGTACTCTTCCTGTGTTGTTTACAGTGGTGACAGATATCAGAAGGTACCGACACACAAAATTATTTTTTGTGAAATGAGAATTTTTTATTTTCACATGAACGTACAAGAAAATATAAGAAAGACAAATTAAAAACTGAGTCTCTATCTTTATTAGTTTTGGAGATATTGGCATTTGAAGTTTTTGATTTGCGTCACAGATTTACTACCTTATGTTGGACCAGGTTTGAAGCTGTCATATGTAGCATCTTGAAATCTGAGAAGTCCCCAAGTACTTTGTATGAGACGTTACCAACAATGTATATCTACTCAAGCGACTGAAATACTCATTTGCAAAAAGAAATAATAGAAAAAATACATCAAAATTAAAAAAACCAGTTTTGCCCTTGGTCATTTTGCATGAAGACACCATATTCCAACTACTTCATTTTAAATAATACTTTACTAAATACACCTGAATAAAATCCTTTTTTTCAAAGTAACCATTAAATACCGTAGTCCTAATTTTTTCTACAAATTTGAAGGTATCTTTCTCTCTCTCATATATCTATCTACAGTCTCTATAGTGTCACTGTCAGTATTACATTTATTCAAAGCTCTGGAACATTGTATATGCATAGTCCCAAAAGGTCTGTAGATCGCTACGGACATTTGGCTTTTAAGATTCCACAGTAAGTTCACTCTTTACACACACACACACACACACACACACACACACACACACACACACACACACACACACACACACACAAGATCCAGATTCACGTATGCAAAAAGCAAGCACACACATTATCCGAATCTTGCAGTAGTTTCTTCTTTTCTTGCGTCTTTCCCTTTCAAGCAGCCTTATTGTTAATAAAGAACTCGGATTGCATAATTTTATAGGAACAAGGTGCTTGCTGCATGTCCCTCACATTCCCGGGATTGATTGCTGCTCACGCCTGGTGCATAGAGTCGACTGTTAACATTTTATAGAGATGCTGTGTTCAGTGCAAGTCGTTTCAGTCTGCACACCTGAAGCTTGAAACTGCTGGCTTCATGCGGTGTTTTATTCGTGCAAGAGCTATATTTTAAGATCGTGCTAGAGAAAGTCTCTTTAAAGGAAAAGAAAATCGTTAAAAGGCTTTGACAATAGTGGAAGGTAGGAGTTAAAAACTAAAAGCAATTTTACATCAATGTATTTCTCTCAAAAGTGTGAACGCATTGCTGCTTATGGAGGTGTAAGATAACACTCTCTGATGGCAGAAGAAATAGGGACACGCACGCACGCACGCACGCACGCACGCACGCACGCACGCACGCACGCACACATACCTCAGATCATCCATAGTCATATTAATTCCCTAACACACCCTGCACTGCCCGGACACCCTTGTTTGAACAGAGGAGGTGGAGAAGGTCTGAATTAATTTATTTCGGGACAGAACCTGGACGAAATGTTCGCTGTCACACACAACCCCGTTTCAATTAGGCAAGAGACTTTATATGGACTCCTGCCTGGTCAGGCAAGAAAGATGAAAATCACTAAGTTAGTGGAAAGAGCGGCAAATGAACATAACGGTTTGTTTCCGCATTGATGGAGAAGCGGAAGCCGATCTGGTTATCCTTTAATTGGCCTCTTTTGCGGTCCTTAATTTTGCCTTTCAAGCTTGGCTGGTTCTGCTCAGAAATATTGTGCCATATTATTAAAGCTGTCGTCTCCTTCCACACGGTCAAGTTTCTCATCTTGTGAAATTTCGAGAGGGATGCGTGGTATTCGAAATGTAACACGCCTTGATTTGCTGTTTTATCACATCCGCACGTGTGTCTTCAGTTTCTTTCTTTCTCTTTCGACCTGTATCGTAAACAGGCAGAAATTTCATCCTTCTTGGATTCAATCTGGAAATCACGTAGGGGTATTTTTGAAATAAAATCGGTGTGTGTGTGTGTGTTTTCAGCAATGTATCCAGTTGAACAGTGCAGTGAATTCAATAGGATTCATGAACAAGCATCCTTCTTTAACTCCCGTGATCTATAGTCACTGTTGTGTCCTTTAGGGCCCTAGCCTGAGCACCCGTTATTCAAATTAATAATTGTCCTTAATATGCAAAATGATAAGTTTCATTAATATGCAATCGTGCACAGCAAGAGGGTAGGGCTGGGCCCCCAGGGTCCTTTGCAGCATTGTTCTAAAAAAGTTATTGTTACTAACAAGTGGGAACGGGTCACTAGGACACGGGCTCGGATATTTCGCTCCAAAGACTTCAGTGGATTGTGAAATAAGGTCACGAAGCATCAACGATCACACTGAGTGATGCCCCGCTCCTGATGAGTGGTCTCCTGCTGGCGTTTTTACTGAAGAGCGGGTGAAGGCGACGTTAACCGGAAAGCAAGACCCCTGCTGGGCTGACAATGTCCCCTCACACACCGGATGCTGGGTTGCCCTCTGGAGCCACTGTGATATCGTCTGAGGAAAGCAGAAGCCCAACACAGGACCTAGTGAATGCCGGGACAGGTTTCAAACACATCGTTGTTGAATCCGATTGATGTGAACACGTCAGCCCGCTTTTCATGAACGAAGATTTTGTTTAGTTCTGCCCTGACCTTGACGTTTAGAATTGATAGTTTTTACAGTTCTGCTCTGGAAAGAACCTGTTACTCTGGGGATACGAACAGTTCCATAGGGCTTAAATTACACTCAAAGCTTCAAAGCTAATGGTCACACATTTTCGCATTATTGATTTATAACACATTTTATTTTTACAATGTGTGAATGAGCGGATTCACCGTCAAAGTGAACGCGGACTGTCATATCATAAATCACGCATATTCCCATTCATCTTTACCTAGATAATAATACAAAAATTGACAAAACCTACATAATAACAATGCTTGTTCATTTATCACTAGGTAACAATAATACAAAAGCCTTGATCATACGAGGTTACAGCAGGCGTAATTCAGAGGCCGCGGACAAGCACGACGATCAGTCTCTAAAAACTCGTCAGTAAAGAGATTTTTCCCATCCCGTGCTAAGTGAACGCATTGATCACTCGGAGTTCAGAAATAACCGTTACCCTCTGTACCCCGCATAAGGAAGTACAGTTCTCCTGTTCTTATTTAGAACTAACATTTCACATTATAATTATGGTTTATGAAAGACAATTTGATTAGACATTTTAACTCAACCATCCTTGTTCTGCTCGAGACATCTTTTAATGGGGTCATGGTGGTCCGCGGCAGCGCAGGGGTTAAGCGCTAGTCATCAGTCCCTTGAGACTGCAGTGTTCCTGGTTCAGATCACGCTTCGAGGGCATTATTTGAGCACCTTTTTTTGTGTCCTCCTTTACACCTGTTGACGTCACCGGCTGCAATGCCCTTAGCTGCTGGCATAGGTTGACAGTAACGGCAGCAGAGGGAGCCACCTGATTTGGCGAGTGTTGCTCCCCTGTCTTCTCGGAGCCGGCGGCGTTTGGCGAGGTGAGGTGAGGCTCGTCAGCAGAACTTCTCGCCATCGACTACTGTCCCACCCCCTACAACTTCTTTCTCATGACTTCTTCCTTTCTGTGCACAACTCGCACACACGTTCATCCAGAAGCTTTCGAGTTGGCTCCCTTCAACCACGGCCGTTCTTGCTTCTCATTCGTCCTGCAATTCAGTTGAGGGTGAGTGGGGTAGACTGGCAGCTTGCGGTGACATGCACGAGGGGGGGGGGTGATGGGTTGATGGAGGAGGAGGAGGGGGATGCTGCCTGGTGGCTGCTATCAATCAATACCTGAGGATACAGCAGAGGGTGAGACAGAGCGAGAACCATAAATTAGCGACAGCCACTACCAGGGCCTTTCTCTGGGGAGAAGTCTGACCCGTCACCCCAGATGTTGGATCCTCCTCATCCCACAACAACCGCCATTCACTCCCTTTCCCTCCTCCTCTTCGCTCTCTCCACCACGATCGCATTACCTTCTTTTCTTCGATCTTTCCTCACACAGCGGCAAGTAGGTTAAAATGTTCTTAAGGCTTTTCACTTTAAAAGAAAGAACCTGAAGTGCACCCGCAGGCGGTAGCTTATTGGCTGAAACAGAAGTCGGGAAAACCTAAAAAGAAATGGATAGATGAGCTGGAGGCGGGGGAAGGGAGGAGCGTAAATAGGTCTGATACAACAGACAATATAATGGACTGAAGAATACGACGTTTGTTTTATCAGCGACTGCCAGCCTAGCGAAGCATCATGTAGGGGGCGCGAAGCCAAGACATGCTGTACGCATGCGCCTAGACGTGGTGAGAGTACTCCAGTATCATTCTTGACGAATATTACCTAAAAAAATAGAGTTATTTGGTTAATGTCCGGCTGCTCAGAAAAATAAGTTGATCAGGCTTCAGCCTAGTATGACAATGGCGAGACTTTAAAAATAGGTTTCTTCCAGCTTGCAGATGTCTTTGTATATTTTAAACGTGAGAGAGAAAGAGAGAGAGAGTGTGTGTGTGTGTGTGTGTGTTCAGGGGAAAAGACCTGTGTGTGTGTTTTTTTATATTAATTTCTCAAGCTTATAGGCAGACTTACGTGCAGCTATACACATCATAATTATATTTTATCCTCTTTATAGCTGATTAGCACATTTGTTATAGGTGTAACAGTTTCTAATTTTGAAGCAATCATTATGTGCTATTAAACAAAAATTAAAACGCCATAATATACAGTTTTATGACATTGCTGCCTTTATTCTTTTGACATCATTACTTTGGACTTGATATTTCGTTATTACGATTGAACTACACATAGCTCCAACTTATCTTACTCCGGTTTTAGACGCCTGATAACGAATATAAATAGCACTAAGTGTTTTAAACGCACGCATCTCCTATTGACGGGAAAGCTTATGGCGTTTACAAAAAACAACTCTCAAGATCTACACACATGCAACGATGGGAGAGCAATCACACACACACACACACACACACACACACACACACACACACACACACACACACACGCACACACACACACACATTACATTCAAAAACCAGAATTCTCTATCAACCAACCCAAAGGATATGGCATTGAGAAAAAGGCTACAGTTTCGACTAAACAGGCTAAGCATGTCACTTCCAGGAACTGGAATACAGACGGTAAAACAGAGATTTTTAAAGACATTTTAAATCAATGTGCAATATCGGAATGTCGGATAGTGAAAGGTACGTTATTTCTGACGACAGAACCAAGATGAGCGAAGAAGCGCTGTCCCTGAGTTTTCTTTGCTGCGATGAGAAATTAGCTCGAAAATCAGTTGAAGAGCAGAGACCTGAAAAAAATTGAGAAATGGTAGTCTGGCTAAGGCATGGAAACACACTGCAGCCAGTTTATCCTCTGTTCTCTTGAAGATGGTAGGACAATGCAGCTTTCGAATAGAGAAAATCGCTAGGAATAATTAGACAACACCTCTCATTGTCAGCTGTGTTTCCTTCATACACTTCAGCTCTGAGAGCAAACAAGAATAATTTATACTTGTTCCATCTTTCGTTGTTGGTCTTCACGTGACTGTTATCTACAGAATTCATCCCAAAATATAGGTCTGATCGGTCGAATCTCGGTCCCCGCACATGCATCAACCTTTACGCGAGCGAAATGTGAAAAAATGACCTCGACCTTGGCATGAGAATCCAGCAGAGAAAACGTGTGAGATGTTAACCTAGCCATGTGTGCTATTATTTAGAGTAACTACCAGAGCAATTACCACAGAGTATTTTATCAGGCCACTGGGAAAGTCCAGCCTTAATTGTTAGCCTTTCTAACCCAGAATTTTTTTTTACGGAAGTGTATCGCAGTGAATAATTAAGGCAGCTTAAGAAAGTCATCAGCATTATTAAGGTAACTTAAGAAATTATGTTTTTAGCAGTAATTTCTTCTCATTTACCAGACCATAGCTTGTTTCAGGAAAAGAAAGAGGTAAAAAGCGCATCTTTGAGCTCAGCTGTAATGTCTGCTCAGCAACCGCGGCGTAAGAAAGGAAATCAATAATGCCTCAGGTCAGCGGAGCAATGAAAGAATGAGCGAGATGAGAAGAGAGGGAGGAGAAGAGGGAGAAAGGAAGGGAGGAAGGGAATTAAGACTGCGGAAAATACAGAAAAAAAGACCTGCATGAGATCTGCCTCCATTGTGCCATCAGCAAAATGGTGGCCGAACATTACCGGTGTCCAGGAAATTCACGACTGTAGTCTCCATGGATTACAGGTTCGCCACCCTACCCACGTTTTTCTCCTGTTCCCCCATCTTTCCCTATATTTCTTTAATGACCACCCTGCTGGCACCATGGATCTAATGTTCACAAGATCGCTTCAGCACGCTCACTGTTCACGCTAACCACCAAGCCCCGAGTAGGTGAATGAAGCACGCTCACTCTTCACGCTATCCAACACGTTTGGAATGAAGCAGTGTTCGTTTAATGTTCACGCTCACTTTGTAGCGGAGACCAGCATCGGTCCAGTTTTGCTCTCAAACATTTTAATTTTCAATATTAATATCACAACACTAGATGTGAGCATAGCAACATTACACAACGCAGTGCTAGTTATGCGAGCACTAGCGATAGATGCTCACCACTACTATACATAGGACTAATGCTATCCCCGTCAAATAATACATGACTGATATTACTGGAGCAAGTGAAACAATACAGGTACGATATTTGTCCTGCAAACAGTTTTTAAGTGCATATATATATATATATATATTATACTCTCCTTCCACTTTCTTCTGTAACACACTTTACAAACCATATTCATGTCAGCTATTATACATTAGTCTGGCTAACACCTTGCACAGAAATTAAATTATTTTGTCTTGATGCATGCAAAACGTAACCTTACATTAGTAAGAACACAAAAATCCTGATCAAGTGTTTTGTTGTATAAGACATGAAACGCGTCAGGGAGTGGATGACATCAAGAGGGCAAAGGTCGAAGTTTTATGCCATTTAGGTTTTATGCGAATCCCATAAACATTGAAACGTATTTAGCTGTCTGCTTGTATAATAAAAACAATTTCTATACATTATCGCACTCGTTCCAATTTTCGATGCAAAAATAAGTACATATTTTCTCAAAAGAAACGGTTTTCTGTCATTTGGGATGATGATGATGATGATGATGATGATGATGATGATGATGATGATGATGATGATGATGATGATGAGGAGGAGGAGGAGGAGAAGGAGGCACAAACTATCAAACTTTTACGGAGTGGAACTAAGGCTTTTGGCTATAAGGTCAAGAGACAAAAAGAGAACAGGCACAGGACGGTTCTACCATTAGACCAACAAGGCACTCACTAGGGAGCAAGCGCTGAGAGGGAAGTGGGGTAAGGATGCACAAGTTTCCCTGGGGAGAGAGGACTGCTGGCAGCAGTGCTAGTGATGGTGATTAATCACTCGACTTCTCTCTGTACTGTTGTACTCCTTCAGAACGATTTCCATGACACAGCAGAACTATATTAAAAGCTTTGGAGTGGTGCGGCAATATTGTATACATGGCGTACACCCCATCATTAACGAGGCGTGTTCATAATATTTGCGTAAATTTCAGCAAAGTGTTCAGACCGTTCTTAACCGGGTAAAGTTATAAGGAATCAAATCTCTAAAGTGCCCAAAGTCCCAATGTGCTGGCAGATTTATTGACAGTGTCCTGACAAACATAAGTTTGGACTTAGCATGTTGAGCATTGATTCATTCATCTGTCCCTTGACTGGTAGCAAGTGAGGAACGGTTATTCTGGACCGCTGGTACTGATTGTCAAGGGGCAGCAACTAGACAGACGCACCGGGTGACAAGGATCGCCACTTAGGCCAGTTCTGAGTGACGAAGAATAGGTCTTGCATGGAACGTCCAGCCTACGTCTTCACGTATATCAGCCAGTTCCTCCTCTGCTCACCTCAACGTCGACGTCCAAACTTGGTCAAACTTTTGCGAACATTTGCCCAGTTAAGAAGGGATTTTTACCCGAAAAAAATCCCGTCAACATTATCTCACTGTGCTGTAGGAATGAGAAAAATACCTTGTTGGTATGAATCAAATACCCTTTAACGCTGCAGGCATTTCGACATGAAGTCATCGTGGTGCAGACATGATGAGTTCAGCTTCCTGTGCTGCATATCCCCACCGCACGCTAGCTTCGTGTTCAGTTTGTACGTTGCAAAGGTCTTTATGATCTCTCTGCATGGCATCCTCAGACAGACTTCAGGGCTGTCTCGTAAACAATTACTAAAGCATGTCATGCACAACGATGGCTGCAGACTTTTACTGAATGAGAAGTGTTTGGCCACGTTGTCAATTTACATCATGTCTCACGTACACGCACGCACGCACGCACGCACGCACACACACACACACACACACATCTAAATGCCCAACACATCTACGATTTGGGCATCTACACATGGCTATATATATATATAAACCGAGAATATGGATAGTAATTTATGCACATAAAACGTGAGAAAGAAAGGGAAGGAAACAAATTACAGGAGAGAGACATATAGAAGAAGCGATGGGGGAGTGAGGAGTGAGGTAAAGCTGAATTTAAACTTTCCCCTGATTATCTGACTCTTGGCTTGGGCTGACACCAATGACAGACGCACAATGATATTAGCCCGGTCCCTATCACAGAACCACATTTCATGCTTTTTACCGGGCTTGTCTGCAGGAATATCTCGGAATGAATGCAGGAAATCAATTCCGCTTTCTTTTCTCAGTCATGTTTTTCGGCTGGAATTATGAGTCCATTCCTAGAGAATACGAAATGGGATGCGGGGAGCTCCGGCCTCCATAGCTACAAGAGAAAACCTCTAATTGAATAGTCGACATCTAGCACTCAACGACCTCACGATTTTCAGTACTCCAGCATATTGTATTCTTGCAAGGATTCCTTTTACCGTCTGGTGTTGTGTTGTGTTGTGTTGTGTTGTGTTGTGTTGTGTTAGCTCCACAATTTCTCAGCGAATAGTTTATTACTGTGACTGCTTACTTTCGTACATACATTGACTCATATATAAAACCTATATGTATGCAATGTGTATAATACTTTAGTCATACGCAACAAAGTGGGTGCAAAGAAAAGAGATGAACGATAAAGCAAGAGGGAGAGAAAGAGTGAGAAATAGAGAGAGAGACGACGACGACACGATATCTTTTCATGTCAATGGCTTATAGTCATTTTGACATGGGGGATATATATATACAGACTGATAATACTAAGCAGCATGTTAACAACAATCAGACATTTCCATATAGTATTCTTTGACCGTCAGACACTGGAACTTTACACATGCACACCCACACACCCACACACTCAAATAAAGAGAGAGAGAAGCTATACCCTCGGGTCAAGGGCCAATCCACTAACTCAAGTCACAGTCAATCTCCCGGACATTGTTACTACGAGTTAGTACGGCCCTCATGAAGACCAACGTTTCGGACCAACTCTTTATATAGCCCTCCACTCTCTTAACCCGTATGTCTGAATCGAATGAGAAGCGCATCATGTGAGAATATTCCTTAATTCCTTGAATCGATATGCTACGGATCGAAGCTGACAAATCAGAGTGAAGGAGCTTCATTCGTCACACGTTATGGGGGTGTGGGGAGCAGGGGCCAGTTGCATTGCTCGGGCGTAAAGCCTTAGTCCGGACGTAGCGAGGGTATAGTACCAGACTAATTTTACGACAGTTGCATTGCTCCCGACTAAGCGAATTTTAGTCCGTAGCTCGGGCGTAACTTTAGTCCAACCAGGGGGTAGGCGTAGCAACAGACTAGCAAGTGACTAACCTATGAGCGTCTGTATAGCAACTCAGCTTTCGTTTATAAGTTTTGGAGAAGAAATGTAGGACGATGATGTGAAACCTTTTTCTTTTGTAGATGAAAGTTATTTCCCTTTTCAAAATGGCTTTTAATGGCTCAAAATCTTTATCGTGAACTATACAATCAAATGTACGGCGAAATCGAGCCGTGAGACACGACTAATTACCATCTCGATGTTTTCGATGACTGAATTGTTTGAAAGGTTTCGACTCTATGCATCGGGATGTTTTCAAATAGTTGCAGGAGATACGATTAGCACACATAAGTCGACAGTTTCTCGAACAATTCACCATGTTTCTAAGGCTCTAAAAATCGACTAAATAGGTGGGTAAAATTGCCGAGGCAGAAAGATGCAGACAAGCAGAAATCCAAATTTCTAAACGTGTTTGGGTGCATAGATATGGCACCCATATAAAAATACAGGGACCAACAATGATGCTGCACGGTGAATATATAACAGAAGCTTGTATTATGCAACTCAGCAAACAATTGGACACTGCAAAGGTGTGCTGAAAAGACGCTTACCTTGCCTCAAAGAAACATTAAGGTATGTCATGCTAAATTATATTTAATTATATTTAATTATAAACTTAGCCATAAGTTTTAGAAACAATGTTTTTACATTATATTTGAATGTTGTGTCTTTTTAAAGGGAGAGAGTTATTATAATTACCCTATGTTTTGTGTCATTTCAAGTTGGTGTCTAACATGTTAATAAATTAATACATCTATTATATTTTACACAAATAACAAAGAGCAGAAAGTAATGAACGTTTGCATGTCTGCACATATTTTGCATACCAATGTGTCTCTTCACTAAAGCTTTTGTATGTATTATACATGCACACCTTCAAGCCATGTTGCCCAGAAAGAAATATATTACTTATCTATTTCTGTATTTACATGTAAGCGTTATCTCATGTATGCTGTTCAGTTTTGATATTGGTGGCTGTCAGTTGCTAGGTTTAGCCACTTTAGTTGTTGTGTGCTCATGTCATTTTATAAATATGCAAAGCATATAACAGCTGATTTATTTTGGCCTATCTGCAGATACAGTCCAAAGACAGCTGTGGTCATCATCAAGACATGCATAATAATGCACAATATGACTGTGTACTTCAAGCTTCCAGACCCTGAGGATAATGAGCATGATGATAATCATAATGTTAAACTTTATGGAGATCAACCAGCCTTAAGTGCTAGAACAGAGCAAGATTCCCTTATTCGCAGATCCTTCTCTTAGAGCTTTTGTATTTGATGGTGAGGTACAATTTATTTTTATACAGAATTTCAAAGTTATAATTAAGTTATTATTAAGTTATAATTAAGAAAAGGCTGTTACAGATTAGACAGATGTGGTATGAGAATGATCCCAGAGTACTAACGTTTAAACAAAACAAACTTTCTACACTTTGAGACTGGTGCTGCAAATGTGGACAGTTGTTGTGTGAATATTAGCACATTATGTATATCCTCTGTAAGTCCGAGTACTCCACTGAAACCATGAATTATAATTGCAGATGATCAGTCCAGTTTTCCCATTGCATATGAAACATGACAGTTGTTCACAACAACCACCTTGTAGTTGCAGTGAACTCTCTGACAAAACAGGATGATTTTTTTTCTAAATTACACCAACATTCTAGCTCTCTAATTTTGTCCATTACTCAACATTCAAGTAATTTTAAATGAAAAGAAACAACGGTAGGTTTGCCACCAGACCCATCATTGTTATTTGATCAGTTATTAATAAGGATGAAGATTTTATTCATGATGATTGCAGCAATATTGATGTGTCTATTTCATCAGATTAAGCAAAGCTGTTAGAGGCAAAAACTTGTGACCAACACAAATCCTTCTAGTGGTTTAAGATGACGGCTGGAAGAATAACCGCCTTTTACACATGCACAGTGTTTGTCCTATATCTGTAGACCAGCCAGCCTTGTCAGTAATTGAAATAAAATTGTACGGCAGTTGCTTTTTACTAAGAAAAAACATAGTGGGGCCAGAAAACTGTAAAAAGAGCCAAGCTTTTGTATAAAGATGTCCAGGTGAAGGTTCACAAAGGGTTTCAAATATTTAACACAGGCCTGGTTTTAAATACCAATTACCCTGTATTTGGTGCCAGTCATGATGGTACGGTAATTGTGAGTGGTGTGGGAAGGGCTGTGTGGAGGTTAAATGTCCCATCACTTTGAAAGACAGAAATAAAAGGGCTGAAAACCTTGGGTGGCTAACATCCACCAACAGCGAGAGCTGAGCACAGCACATTATTTTTCCTCAGGTACAGGTTCAAATTTTCCTTACTGGAACTTCATTTTGTGATTTTATTGAGTTGTATGACCACAGCACTCACCTATTATTGCTAATTGAGTGTGTGTTGACCCTGATTATGGAATGTTGTAGCACAGAAGGCCTCACATCATGGATCAAAAGATGGAAGTCATATGATTCTTTGTGAAAGCGGACACTGTCCCTATCAGTGGTTCAACACTGCAGACCTTAAGAGGGTATCAACTGGGAAATGGGTGTGCATGTCATGAAAGTCAACTTGTAGAAAAGGATTTAAATTTGTATGTTAGAAACTGGAAAATTCAAAGATTTGTTTATACATATAGTTATTTTTACAGTAAAAGAGCTTTTTTCAGTAAAAATAGTTTGTCTTTGTTTTAAATATGTGTGGCTCAGTAAGAATATTCTTTAGGTTTGCTGTGCACATGTAGATATTGAAGTGTTTGGTGCGCATATGTATCTGTTGTACATTTTGGTGTGCATATATGTATTCTGTAGGTCTTGGTGTGCACGTTTTTTTCCCTCTGTTGGGCACCACTTTGCTGCGGTCAGGGGGCTTGCGTGTCTCAAAGACCCTTACAACTATACCAACGGGAGCACTAGCTCCTGACAAAGTCACCCATGTCAGAAAGATCAAGAGGTAGAGATCAGACTAAGAGTGGTCCAGTGGTCATCCAGGTTATAGGGGTTGGGCAATCAACTAACAATTCATTCATATATAAACATATAATTATGGAAACTGAAACTAGAGACATCCCAACAAACGGTGGGAAACGGCTGAATTGGAAAATGTACTTGACAAGATTGCATACTGAAAAACATTTACTGTCATTTTTATAATACATAATAAACAACAACAAAAAACCAGATGTACATGAATTACAATTATATACTTGTCCCTGGATTCACCTTTTCAACTGAATAATTTTCATTATCACCTGAATAAAGCAAAGAGAGAGAGAGAGCACTTGAACTTTTATTTAATAGCCCTGAGGCAATTTCAATAGGTGGGAGAGAGAGCAGTAACATTATATTCCTGACATCCTTGCCTTGCAGCTGACCAGAATGAAAACCAACACAAAGTGTACAGCAAAATTCACTTTTAATGATTCCAAAAAACACAACATTGATTTTATATACATAAATAGATACATCACATGTCTTTCAACTCCTTTTCCAACTTTTTCAAGAGAAGGATTTTGAATTCTAGCACCTTTCGTGTTTTTTTTTTCTCAAAATATGAGCATTTTAATGTTTGAACATGGGTACTATGCAGCATAACATACATGCTGCACACTATGCATGAACCAATAAATGAATGCTGACTAATAGTGACATGATCTAATACTCATTCAGCTATTCCACTAATTACAATAATATAAAAGTAATAATATTTAAAACTTAAATATTATTAAATTGTTTTAAAAAACTTCCATGAAGCACAATACTAGCTAAAACGGACAAGAATGATCGGTCCTAATATTTAAACAGCAACGTTTTATCAGAGCATGTAAATATTTTTTAGCAGCTGATATGGTAACAGAGAGGGACATTTTAACTTACATCCACCTGAAAACAATGAGAGGTATCTCCATTTTCAACTCCCTGTTCAATGCCAACTGGATTATGGAAGAGAAGAGAGGTTCTTCCATTTCATTACCTGAGAATAACAAATTGCAATCAGTGATTATCAGAAACCAAAAAAAATTTTTTTATCCATTACTTTTGTGGTTGTTTACAAGGAAAACAATTAAAACAGTTTATTTACCTCATCCATTGATCGTTCTGCCGACGATTGGGCACACACCGTCCTCATCACATCTTTCCACTCCTTTTGCTTCTTTCAGTTGCAGTCCATCGTTCGAAATTTTGACAGCAGCAACGTCTGATTGCACCGACTGTCTCTATTAATGCACATATTTCCGATTTTGTCCTTTTGGCTTTCTCGCACTTTTGCGTCTGCCATTTTCGAGATTAGAGTGATCTCCCGTGTAAAAAATTCGTTTCGTGGTCGAATCCAGTGAAGGTTTTTGTAAACCCACTAGTCCGTAGCGACTAGTTCGGACGTCGCTAGTCGCTAGCTTAGTCCTGAGCAGCGCAACCAGCGTAAATGAGGAGACTAGTTAGTCTGGTACTAGGGGGTTTAGTCCGGACTAACAGGGGCCTAGCTACGCCCGAGCAATGCAACTGGCCCCAGGAGCGGGTGCTGCCTTCGTGCGCATGTTTGCTCACACAGGCCTTTGCTCCTGTTTAAGTGTTTATAGTCTGTTTGTTAGCCTGTGCGTGAAAGCATGCTTTCTAGTCTGTACCTGTGTCGATGGCTGTAAGAGAGATGTGAAGCTATACGTGTCCGCATGTCAGAGCGTCTGTTGGTGCATGGATTAGTGTCACACACACACACACACAGAAGGCATACATGTCCGTGGTGTCGAGCGTACAAAGAGGTTTTTTGTGTGTTCGCGAAAAAAGTCTAAAAATGCATGCACTCATTTGCTTTGATTTTGTTTTGAAATTGCTTCTTTAGCTTAGTTCTGTTTTGTTTTGTGTAATTACGTGCCAGAGTTTTAACACAAAGTAAAACCTGCCGAAGGAAAAGATTTCGTTGTTCTATCCGCACCCTGTTTGTTGCTCTTCTCCACTCTTATATCGTTAGCATTTTAAACGTGCTGAGAGAAAAATATTGTAAGACATTGCAGAAAGGAGCACATGTACTCGTTCAGTTATTATCTAGCACCAATGAGCCAGTAATTAGACAGATGGGTCTTTTCGTATTCCTGATGTTAGAAAAACGTCGGTCGAGAATGAGTGATTAATGTGTACTTATATTACTATACTCATGGATGTCATCTCCCCCTTGGAATGGGCTTATGGCCTCCCAATAAACAGGTTCTTCTTCTTCTCCACACACACTCTCTCAAAAACACAAACATACTCACAAACACATACGAAAACATACAGAAAAAAACCACTTTTTGCAAATGCTTTAAGCTTCTCATAAAATACAAATACTCATTACAGATAGAAAAACACATAAAAAATACATAATACTTTCCCGTTTGCAAGCAGAAAAAATGTCAGTGAATATCAAGATGTGTCATGATGTCCGAGGTTGATTATGCTGTGTGTAGGCTGGGGCTCAAGGAAGCAAGATTTGTTATGTGGTCATTACAGTAACCCATTTTCTTTCTAGAGTGTGATGAGGTAAGAAGAGGTAGAAAATAAAGACGATCAAGAACAAGAAGATTGTGGGAAAGAACAAGAAGATCCAGAACAAGATGACCGGGAACAAGATAAAAAGAGACTGAAAAGAAAAATGACATCAGGACAAGAATAAGAAGAACATATGTAGAACAAGAAGTACAACAAAATTCAGAACCAGGATATTGAGAGCAAAAGAACGAATAGATCCAGAATGAGAAAAGTACAATGATCCAGAACAAAAGGAGGAAAAAAAAAAGCAAAAACGATTAATAAGAAGAGGTCAAGCGAAGTGCGCATCTCACGGTGTCCCCGGACCCATCTTGTGTGATCAATGAGTTGCGGTCTAATGCCACCTCGGCTGCTGCAGCACGTGCAGCGCGCACTGAAAGGGCGGGCACAGGACACGCTGGCGCTGTCTAAAAGTGGCGTTCACGTCCCGTCACGTGTGTATCGACAGTCAAGGCCAGATGAAGCTGGCAGCTCGTCAAGAGGGGCTTAACCACCCCTTCATCCCTCTTCCCCCAAAACACACACACACACATCATTCTCCTCCCCCCCCCCAATGTGCGAGACCCTCCGAAGCCTTTCCAGCGCTGACCGGCTTTACCCGTAATCTTCAAGTCAAGAGAAGTGCTGAAGCGGGTTGTTATAAGCTAGGTGATACAGGGTGATGGTTTCCGTGTGTTTAGCGAGTTCTCCGGTTCTTACTACAGTATTGTTCTGATACAGTGTTTTAATCTGCTTGTGGCAATGAAGGTTTTACGTGAAGCTGGCTTTCGATAATTACATAAAAGAAAAATGGAAAAATAACGCAAGGCTACAGTGAGTGTTTGAGTCAACTTAGGTTCATTAATGCGTGAACATTTGAGCAGGTGGTCTACCATGAGAGTACAACAACAGAGAGTTATTATACGCTACAACATAAAAGAAAGAAGAAGAACAACAACAACAATCACCACCACCCAAAGCGATATCAAGAAGAAAAAGACTGTTTCAGCTTACTGGAAGCATAGTCTGTAACGGTGTTTGCACAAGCAGCTGTTAGCCAATATTAAATAGTCGTTGCGAAGATACTCATTTGCGAAGACATTCTTTTCACGCGGCGATCAACATGACAAACATTTTCTACCCGCTTACAAAGACCGACTGAGCTTGCGCGCACCTTCTGAGTATCTTTGCATGGAGTGACGTCAGGCGTCACGTGATCAGCAGTTTTGAGATCGAGCTGCAGTTGTACCGTGCGCAGTCACTCCCTTGCTCCTTCATTTCTCCCTCTTTCTGTTACCTCCCCCCCCCTCCAACCCCAGCTCGCTTGTTCTCTCAGATATTATCAAGATAGAGTTTCATTTCATACTTTTTATTCGTATACTTGCCTTCGCGTAGCATGCAGACATACATCATAACAAACAAAAAAACAAGCAAGCAAAAAAAAATTATTATTATTATTGTAGGACAAAATTTAAAATGTGCTTTTAAGGGTTTGAATGGAAGGTTAGTTAATCTTAAGTTGTGAAATTTGACGCGCCTGACTGGAAAACAACATTTTCATTGTGCTATAAAATTTTACTTGGTCCTGTGCAAACTGTGGATATTTGAGTGAGGATAATTGTTAATGTTTTTAAAGTTGGAAAGCTACAAGACTGAAACCCGAATCTGTTATTAGTGATCTTCAGGAGTACAAATACAATACAAATACAAATGCAAAATATTTTTATTAATCCTTTTCAGGAATTTGTTTGCCAGGAAACGCCAACGGTAACATGAGAGCATCATTTCACATAAACATTAACACTTAGGCTATAAAAAACATAAATTGACTGCATCCAATTCATTTTCCCTGACACTTACAGCCTCCGGTGCAAATCGTTAAAGATCTGTGCACATCCATCTTACCACTCAAAATAGGAAAACAGTATAACATCAGTTCAAAAATAGACAGACTGGACACTCCGGAAAGGAGACAAGCAGTATGACCATCTGCCTTCATGTATGTCTCCTAGCCAGGAGTCGATTGTTGATGTGGATAACAGCCGAGATAAATAAGTGCAGATAACGAGTGGTTCTAGCTGAACTCTAAACCTACCACTTTTGTCTGTGATTCGGATGTTGAATTCATGTCGGAGTGGGTGCGTGTTGTCGGCTAAACTTACAGCCTGTTGATCAGAAGTTTGTTATGCATCGTCTGTATGTCGTTCTGCCCGCTCCCAGCTACCCCTCCTACTTTTGTAATGTTCTTTTTCCGCTTGTGCCTGTCCTCTTTGTAATGTTGCCAAACTAGCAAGTTAGACCGAAAGTATGGTGCTGCATGTCACAGAGGTGTCAAATATTTGCAGAAGTTCTAAGCACATTAAAAGACTTCAGCTGTCTGAGAATACAGAAGACCATGCACTTTCTTAGTATCTACATGAGCCTCTCAAGGAAGCTGATTATCGATAATTATGCCTAAACATGTGTAACCTCTATTCTTCTTACTACTTCTAATGAAAGATTTGCCGGCTACCCTAGACACAGCGATTGTTAAGTCTTAGTCCTTTAGTCATAGAAAGCGACTGGCTGAGCTCAGTCCTAGCGATTGGTATGTTCACACTTAGTCCATCGACTACTCTGGTTCACGACTAGGGACCGGCTTGGGTTCAGACCCAGTCACAGAGGCTAGTTTTTGTTCAGCTCTAGTTGCATTTGCTTAGGACGATACACAGCAGTCTGCAATAACTCTAAGTAGCAAACTATAATACAGTAATGACTACCTTGGCCGTTGGACGTGATGAAGGCAACTTTTCATTAGTGACTGGCTGAGAGAGAGAAAAGCGGGGTAGAGGGGTGCGGAAGCAGCATTTAACGACAAGACGATATCGTAGGTATTTCCCGTAATTATCACAGTTTCCGAGGCAATTATGGGAGTGGAGTGGTGCTGGGGGCCAGGGCCTGAGGCCTGTAGCCACGTCCGCTCGCAATTTGCCGCGGAGGGCAGCTTTCGAGATTAATTTTCCCTGCATGGCGGAGAAGTAGGGTGCTGCTGGGTCAGTGTTTGGGAGGCGCATGCTTGCGTACCTTTTCTGTGTTGATGAGGTGCACACACACACACACACACACACACACACACACACACACACACATGCATAGCCACTCAGCGATAGAAAAAGTCAGTACATTTACCAGTGTATCTCTCCTTTTTTTGTTTCAGACGAATTCCACGAAATACAAGAACGTGTCTAGATGCAACCGAAAGTCCACAAGCTCTCTGTTCCTGACTTTTTCTGAAAAGTTGGTCCGGCCCTCCATCACTTTTGAAATCTTCAGGTTCAGCGCAGCCTGGCACATTGTGCCTCAGACATGTGCTCACAAAATGAGAAGAACAATTCTTAAAAATTACAGAAAGAAAATATCCGGTATCAATCTTACGGAATGGTTCAGTTAAAAACCACAAACAGGTCATCCATTATCAAACTGAAGGAATGGTTCAGTTCTTCACATCTTTCAGGTTTGCTGTGCGTTTGTCTGCCTACACTCACGTGGACCAGTTTCATCTGATAACGGAAGCATTTACTTAACCAAGTGAAAGCGCTAGACTTCAGGTGTGTTTTTCCTCTTCTTTTTCTTTTAAAAGAGCCCCATATATTTAAAGAGATCACTTGTACAGAAAAAGACAATTGCCAGCCCTAACAAATATCAAAGAATTTGTAAAAATTAACCAGAAAGAGATGTCAGAATTGTGGTGTGTGCCCTGTAGGTTCTTTCCCCTGCAGGAAGATCTTCCTGTACATCTAGACGTCATTAATATGGCGCGTGGTTGAAAGAATGCACGTTGGCGTCGGACCTGAACGAGTCAGCGCTGCCCCACCTGTCACCCAGTTCCGATCGTGAATCGGATTGTTCATTATAGGATAGCTAGAGGGGTGGGAAGGGGCACACCTTTCCTCCTCATACCCCGCCAGGTGTGCTGTTCTTAGTTTTGTCGTTTTCCAGGCAACGCCTGCCTGCCCACCCCCACCCCCTGACCCTCCAAAAACCTCCAATCTACCTCCCCCAGCCACCTAACTCACCTTTGGTATCGGCTTTACGTAGTGTCGACTTATCATCGATTCTAACATGTACTGCTGTTGGTGAGTGTTCGGTCCCCGCTGGCTCACCTGCTTTACCAAACACTCTTACACCAGCAGATGCAAATTAGCGAAAAGGAAACGCACCTGTGCACAGACACACACACACAGAGGGTCTTCCTCCACCACGCGCAACACTGCATTACTATGCAAATGACCCTTTCGTGATGTACTCAGTTGTTGATGGGACCAGGCTACAGTATTAGCTGGCTCGCCCCCGTGCGTGCTTGGTTTACTGGTCTCCACCCTGACCTGCTTTTGTTTGCGGCCTTTACCCCCCCCCCCACCACACACACACCCCACCTTTCCTACCCTGTGCTTGCTAATCGTCTTGGTCGCCAGCGTTCATTATAAACATCACCACAGCAGGGACACGACGCCTTGTGGAGAATCTCGAGTCGCAAATTCAGGGTTATGATTTGACCTCTTACGTCACCACTGACTGGTCACTCTTGCTGTTTCTGTCTTCCACCAACCATCTCTCAAAACAACGCGAAGATTTCTTGTTGACTGGTATGTGTAGAGCCCCCACCCGTGGCTTTAGCGTCTGCCAGACCCTCTCACTTTCAGTGCCGCCAACATTCCTACGACAAGAACAGTTATTAAGACTTGCTAGTGAGTAATTCGTTTCTTTCGTCTGGGAGAAAAAAAAATCAAAACTGAAATATTTTAGACAAAACTTCGTTCAATTCTGTTGATTAAAAAAAAATTCCCTGCAACATGATGCCAGCGTTTGTTCACTGGCATGGCAGATCCCCATCCGGGGTCTTAGTGGCTGCCAGCCCGTCAAGCCGGTCACATCTTAATCTCTTCATTGCTGCCAGCAGCCTTACACCAAGACGAAGACCAGCAGCAGCCAAGACAAACTGAAGAGTAATTCGCTTCTTGGGAGAAAAACAAAAAAACTGAGTAAAATGTGAAATAAGGGCTGTTCGGTTTTTTTTTAAGGATAAACTTTTTCCCTACAACTTTGTGCCAGCGTTTGTTCACAGCAGCTGTTCTCTGCAGCATTCCATGTCCCAGCCACAAGACTGGTGTGACATTATCAGGGGAGCTTTTGCCAGCGACGCAATTACCACATTAACAGTTTGTGAAAACGTAAGTTGCGTTCGCAGTTTCGTGCGGCAGTCTGTCGAGTGTGTAACTCCCAGCCAGTCTTCGCCAGCGACGAGGTGTGGTCTGGAGGTCCATCCACGAACCAAATGATCCTCACACCTCGCAGCTCCATACTCTTTCCTTGTTCTCACAGTCGGCGATGGAGGTAACGGATGGACGGGGAAGATTTGGTGTTAAAGAGCAGGACTTGAGCAGCTGGTCGTGCCCCGCTGGTGTTGTCGACGAACAAGACAAATGTGCAGGCGACACGACAAGTCACGTTGCAGCTAAAACCGAAGCCGCATTGCGTCGCATGGGTGCGTGCGTGTGTGTTGTTCTATTATATTCCATACAAGATGACCTCAGCAGCTGGTAACAGGTGTGTTTTTAATGACAGGATCAGGATTACCACTGCTACAGTCAACATCCTGCTGCTCATTAGAGGACACGGCGGTGACTGGAAACGTGCGAACTGAAGAAATATCTTTTGTTTATGCGTTTGTCAGCGTGCACCTAAATGTTTGAACGTCTTTTCGTAGGTATGCGCATGAGAGTGCTTTAGTAGGAGAGTGAAAGGAACAGAAGAAAGAAAAAGACAAAAGAGTAATGAGAGAAACAGAAAGAAAGACAAGGAGACAAACGAACTAACAGAGGAAAATATCAGAAAAGTTAAACTGTGTGCGACTAAGATTTTTAAGACAGGGCACATGAAAGGATAAGAGAAGATATTTGATTTTAAACTCAGAAACAGATTACGCATGGTCAGTAGCTCTCATCATTTGCTCTTTGCGCTCAGTTTTAACGCTCTCATCATTTGCTCTTTGCGCTCAGTTTTAACAAACATTTCTTGGACGTCTCCCCAGTGTAAGGGAAATCTACTAAGTGAATCGCTTTGAAAGTCTGCGAGTTACTTTCATGGATTAAAAAGTGTTTGTGTACTTCATCCACGAAACAGATGGCACAGAAGGGAAGCACCATGGAAACAGACAGTACTTCTGGTCTGAAACCGATTACCATGTGAACATAACGGCCGTTTAAGGAACAGTCTTGAGGCTCAGACAGCCAGCCAGGGAGGTGGCCAGCCAGCCATAGTTCAAGATGATGTGGTCTCGAGGATGCTCGCCTTACATCAGCAAAGGCGACGCCGAGTTCAGCTGCTCTCCTGGAGGAACTACCATACCGACTATCATCGCCACGACAACGCCATCAGCTGCAGCAACAGCTGAGCATGCTGGTTACGTCGGTCAAGTCGACCTCACCCTGGTGACGTCATCGCGACAGTTTTTGTCGCCGGACGTTGGCCCGGCCCTCCACGCGCATGTCCATCATCACCATCACCACCATGGCGTCACTTCCGGCACGGCGACGGGGACGTCCGGTCTGGAACGGGTGCCCAGCGCCAACCGCTTGCAGCCGCAAAGTTCAACAGAAACCAGCGGCTTAGGAGAGACCGTGACGTCAGGATTCTCATCGCAGGAAAGCGTGCACAGCGCCGCCAGCTACAACTTCAACCCTTCGGCGTCTTCTACCACCATCGCTGCCACCCACCCCAACGAGGAGGACGACGACGTCATCGCTCATGCGACCACAACCAGCACCCCTTCTGCTACCAGCACTAGCCGTACGGGTCGGTATTCGAACCCCAGCCACCAGGAAGCGAGAGCGACCGACGCCTGGCGTGCAGGGATCGATCGCCCGCACCGTCTAGCGTGGAACGACACCAACGGACAAGGAGGGGAGAGCATCGAGGGAAGGGCAGGAGGAAGAGGTGGGGGTATTGTTCAGAGAAGACAAGACGCACGCAGGACTGGTCATTCGTCTTCAGGTGTTGGGGATTACGCTGCCAGTCGCTCAGCCGTTGCGCAGTCGGAGGGGAGGGAAAAGGAGGAAAAGGGGAGGAAAAAGCGCGCGCCAGAAGACCGGCACACGGCGGGGGACTGTGTAAGGGAATGTGACGTTGGCGGCGGCGGCGGTGGCGGTGGCGGTGCGAGGGGTGGCGGTGGGAGTGGCGGAAACAGCAGCGGCGGCGGATGCGGGGGAAAAGGGGAAGTGACTGTAGCAGGGGAGCCGAAGGCCGGTGGCGGCAACTTTGGTGAGCGCAGCCGCCGATGTGAAATTGATCGAACGCTCCCTCGCAGCGGCAGATTGAGGGATGGGGCGGGCGGGTCAGAGGAGAAGAGAGGAGGACGCGAAAGAACAGGTAGCAGCTGCGGCAACAGTCCACCTGACAGCGGCGCGCCGCCCTTCGCTGCCGCCGATCGACCACGCGGCAGAGAGCGCGACGGAGCGGCAGCCCGTGCCGAAGACAGGGACCACAAAGTTTCAGCCAGGCGAAACAGAGACTCCAGTCAAGGAAAGTCGAGCGCCAGAGAAAAAGACGCCGTCACTGCCGGCCGGTCTGATGGCAGACTGAGAGCGAAAGAGGAGTGCCAAACTACTCAAGACGTCCAGCGGCAAAGGGACAGCCGTGGTCGACGCGACAGCAGCAAGAAAAGCGGCAGCGGAACAGTTAGCGAAGATTGTCACACGCATGACCGCCCGCAACAACAGCAACAGCAGCAGCAGCGGTCAGCCAGGCCGAGCAGATGTTCTGATCAAACACAGAACTCTACCAGCAAACCAGTTGGTCTCGACAATGAGAGACGCCGAGAGAGAAATCTTGAGAAGCCAAAATCTCGCGACAGCGACGCCAGTTCGGTGCCGATAGATGGACAGCAGGCACGCCAAGTCGCCAGCTACAGCAATCGAATTTTAGAGAAGCAGCCGTCGAGAGACAGTGGACGAGGGCGCAGTCCCGATGTTCAAACACCGGAGGAAGCAGCCGCGCACCTCAACGACAGACGAGCGAAGTCCGCGTCCGGCAACCATCGCCACGCTCCGGCACGCAGCCCGCCGCCGGCGTCAAGTGACATAATCACTAGAGAGTTCGATCACCTTGTGACAAGCACTCGCGGCGAGCGCACCGCGCGAGGGCCGCAATCTTCAGCGGCGGAGGACGGAGGAAGTGGAATTAGTGCGCTGACGGAGCGGAGTCGCCGCGACGTCAAGCGCGAGTCTTTCGATGCAGCGGGAGACAGTTCATGCCGCGAGCGGTTTCTTTCTGCGGCCAGCAGCCGCCGCGGCGGTGAGAGCGGAAGCGCGGCAGGAGGCGGGCGCGAGGCGGCGGAAAGAGGACACGTCTCACGTGGGCCGTGCCGCTCTCGCGACACTCGTGTGCCGCTGCCGCTGCCGCTACCGCCGGCAGCACCAGAAGTCGACGCTGCTCATCAGGTGAGCGACGGCCACATCAAAGGGAATCCACGACGCGACAGCCGCAGTGACAGCGTACGCGTGGTGCAAGCATCCGCTGAGCCTGTTACATCATCGCAGCAACTACACCAGCTGCAGAGGGGCGGCGCAGCCCATGAAGACCTCCCGTGGCAGCGGAACGCGGGTCGCGATCGAAAGTCTGTTGACAAAGGCAAGCGCAGTGAAGCGAGCAGGCAGGCAGATGACAGAGGCAGGAGCGGGGCGGTCGCCGACAGAGGACGTCACGCGAGCGACGACACCGGGCCAAAATTTAGACAGGAGGGACCGTCACTGAAAGGCTCCAACCGAGGGTCAGATCCACCACCTTTGACCTCCTCGAGTGACTCACCGGGCAGACATACCAGACTTCGTGACGACTGGACCGCAAAGGTCGAAGGTAATGCGCCGGGCCGGTCGGCGGGGGCACGTGAACTAGGTAGCGAGCGGCGAAAAATTAGCGAGGAAAAAAGTCAGTCTGCGAGGGTTACGAACCCTGGGGCTGAGCTTTGTGACCAGAAACTCATCCGCGCTGCTGAGAAGGATTTTATTCCTGACAAAGCAAGCGTCTCGGTTGTCGGCCCAAGAGCGAGCAGAAACGTACCACGTGACTTTCCGCGTGGTAATGCGCCGATTTCGGAGATCATAAGTGACACTTCAAGAGGTCAGGGACGACACAAACAAAGTGATTTCTCACACGGATCGAAAACAAAAGAAGACAAAGCAAGCAACATCATCCGAGGCGATTTGCTAGAACGAGCAGGTGGGACTGTGTCGCGAGGTGCAGAGCAATTGGACGCAAGGTTTGCACCCGGACACGACGACAGACCGAGGTCTGAGAGCTCTGTTCAACCGCCGCGAAGTGTTATTCGTAGAAGTGACGCAAACAGTCGCAACTTGCGCGGCTCTTCGGAGAGAACAGCTGACAGCTCCCAGTTAGAGGCGGAATCAAAGAAGTCCAGGAGACACGTTGACACGAGTGGGACTCTAGGAGGAGGTCAGGCGGTCAAGAAGGTTTCCAAGTCAACAAGTCAGACACGCGACCCTCAAGCAGAGGTCAGCGAGGGCATCGCTTTACGTTCAAGGCTGGATGGGGGATGCCTGTCTGCGACTGGAGCCTTTCCTGCGAGCAGCATGGGGGCGGACGGTAGAAAACCCCCAGCAGACGGAAAACCCCCAACCACCATAGTGACCGTCACCTCCCCAACCTCTCCTCCAGACCCAGACGCAGTCTTCCATGCCCATCCGAATGGAAGCCCCAATCACCAGCGACTTCCAGAGAGAATTCCATTGTACCAGCGACGCCTGGGTCACCAGGACAGGATGTTTGACGACCTCTTCTCGCAGGCTGGTGGTGGAAGACACAGAACAGGCCCGGGACCTGCAGGGGGCGCCGCCAGCGGCAGGCGCAGTCCATCCCTGGTGGTCACGGGGCCTAGTGGCTCGCCGGTGCAAGGATTGCAGGTGGACCAGATTAACCAGGAGTGGGAACGCCGTGAGAGCCGAGGCTCGTTGCGTAGCAACCGCAGCCGCTCATCTCACGGAGGTTCCTTTCACTCCCGCTCCGGCTCTATTCGTCGCCATGGAAGCCGATTTCTGGCCATCAACCCGGAGAGCGCCTGGAGCAGGTGGTCGCGCGACCGGCGCGCCTCCTACCGACGCCGTATCGAACTGCTGGACAAGCCGGAGCAGAAACTGACCAGGGTGTCGACCCCTATCCGCAAGGCCCGGCAGGAGGGGCTTAAGTTCGTGCACCCTGATCTGGAAGGCACCTACCTCTCCGAAGAAGACCTGAACGCCCTCCGGCGGCACAAACAGCAAAAGTACCACGCCATTCGTGTCATCGAAAAGAACCGGAAGGGGAAGTTTCGCATGAAAACGAAAGTGCACCTGACGGCAGAACAGTGGCAGGTACTTGGGGATTTCTGGGAACATCCAGCTTTTGTCAGGGGGAGATACGTGGGCCTCGCTTTCATGTTCCTCACCTTCCTTCTTATGATTGTCAGCATCACCAATAGCAACTGGGTCACCTATGGTGAGTACCAAAGCCTTTATATTGTTTTGTTTGGTTCTTTCTTTCTTTGAACTCAAGGACTCTTAACTTTTGTCCGTGCTTGCCACAGTTCCTGCATAAAATGTTTGCAATATCTTTCAATTATAAAATTTACTCTCTCTTTTGCTTTCTTTATGTAAATGTTAATAATCTACTGCAAAGAGAAGCTGTTTTTTCCCATTGCGCCTCACTGAGACTGTTGAAAGCTGCTGAACAGCCTTTTCTTCATACCAATTGATAACTTTCTTACCAGAACAGGTAATCGGTCGTTAAAAGTTACTTTTTTGCAATTCCCAAACTGTATTAATCTTTAACGCAAAGTGGTGCCACTAAAAACGTTAGTTTATAGTATGTGGGCACCCCACAAGACAAATTTTAACATTGTCATTTTCTTTTGTTTCTCTATAGCTTGCTCATGTTTCTTGTAAGCACCAAAGTCCATAAAATTTCTAAAAATCAACGACTGCAAGACGTTTGAATCCATTGTTCTTTTAATAATACATAAATACAGCATTGTTCACTAACAAACTAAGCAGTAAGTTTTGGACATAAAAAATGCAGTTTGGAACAAAATCTTTTCTTGGTCTTGTTTCTGCAAAAAACAACAAACAAAACATAAATGATACAAGGCCCAGGAAATCTCTTAAGCTATGTTGTTGCCTTACACACCAAAGTTAAATGATCAAAAAGAAGAAAATCAGAAACACGAGAAGGATGATAAAATGGATAAATTTTATTGAACAAAAGACAAAAATTCTAAAAATACAGGGGAAAATTGAACGTTTTTTCCCCCTGTTGTGAATGGATAACCTATTGAAAATGGCTTAGGCTTATATAATAAAAAAGCTAATTAGCATTACCACTGAAAAAGTAGTTGGAAAATGGATTGAAAACCTGCAATCTTAATTAGAAAAACATTGATACATCAGCCATAGGAGTCCGTTCTTCAAGGTATACTGGTGAAAAAATGGCATAGACTAAAATTGCGACAAATTGCCTCACGAAGTCAGGTGGAGGAAACTGGCTTTATTGCCACCAAGAGATGTCAACGCGTGCATAGCTTGCTACTCACACCACCATTTGTAGCATCCCGATCAATGTCCGGGGAACAGTTAGTATTCGATTAAATAATAACGTCCCACTTGCGCTATGTCCACAAACGGCATCATCTTCAAAGAGTTTGCTGACGGTATCTCTGGCACTCGCCTGCATCCATTGTAGACGCAGACGGCGAGACGAGGATCGGAAAAGTAGTCACGATTTTGCTTATTTACCTGCGAAAATGTACATGAACCTAAGTTCCTTGAGAATGAGGAAGAGTGTAACATGCAAGATGCTTTGGTTTAATTTCATGCCGCAGTGTGCATCAGCACGAACAGGACACCAGACGTGCTAACCCTGGCCTTGTATTATTTTTATTGCAGTTTCGTCTTATGTCTGTGACTTGGTTTATCAGATAACCACATCGATCAAAACGCCTTAGCATGTGGTCTTGCTGTTTGTCAATCTCTCATTTCCCGCCTATAATGGTCTTCTTAACAGATCACATCGAAAATGTGACATTGTTCGGCGGATGTTTAAAAAAAATGATCGTTGTGTAAAATAATGTCAAACGATAGTTTACTTATTCAACGATAGGAATGTGGTATATAATCTGTCCTTCTGTTCTGCTAAAGAGATCTGCTTGTCTCCGACTGAGATCTCCGGAGATGAGAGAATGTGTGAGTGGGTGGGTGGGTGAGTGAGTGAGTGAGTGAGTGAGTGAGATACAATGATTTATTTACATTTTTAAGCGCAAATTATCAGTGTCTTGGCTGCCGCCCACACGCAGACCTTTCTCTTTTTCTTTCTCTCTCTTTCACACCCACGACCTTGATCAATAAAAAGAAGGATACTTTTCCCCAACAGCAGTGAAGAGATTAGTTGTCCAATAAACAGTTTGGCAGTGTTGCAGTCTTTATATCGTTTCTGTGAGTTTTCCTCTTTAGTATGTGTGAATAAACAGCAAAAAGTCCCAAGCCAAACCATTTTGATAGACCCATATATGTACTTCCCCCTTGAAGGGTTCACATTAACCGTTCATATACCGTTCATAAAGGCTCACAAAACTTAAGCAAGTCATAGGAATGAATTTTATTGACTAACTATAAAGAGAACAGAGGGGATGCCTCTAAAAGTGTAAGCTTATGGTACGTGGTCACTCGAACCTTTTTTTTTAGAATAACCAGGCACTGAGTAAAGAAATACAATAAAAGAATAACAAATAACCGCAGAACAAATTCACAAATATCAGAACAGATAGTAGGCAAACATTCAATGGGAACATCTGATGGTAGAGAGCATAATCTCATAATATAAATCCAAAGTTGATTTTATTTGAACATAAAAGGTTAAAACGTCAGAATATGTGGATTTATGTATTATGTAGATTATTACTTTAGGCGTTTAGACTTTCTGATGAAATTATGAACCATGTTCAGTAGATGTAGAGCCCCCCGATGGATCACCACCTTGTCGCGGTCGGAGGGCTTGTGTGTCTCGATGACCCTAAGAGCTATGCCGACAGGAGCGTCAGATCCTAGCAGGGTCACCCATGTCGGACAGGTCTTAGGGTAGAGACCAGACAAAGAGTGATCCATGAGTGCTGAAGTCGGAGGTGGTGGGCCACAAGGCGCACTCTGAAACAACCACTCCACCACGCAACACTGCCTATATGACACTTGGAGACAGAATTGACAGAGTAGATGTAGAGGATTACTTGAGGCGTGTAGACTGTCTAATGAAATTATGAACTATATACGGTACACGTAGACGATTAGTGATTTAGTCAATAGCACATGTAGACAAAATGCTGTGCTCACCCATTTTCCCTGAATACGCGGCATATCTACCGCATGTTGAATGTATATTACACGGGGAAATAACTATATCCAAGCTCAGGATCACGCTTTGCAGACCTTGGCGCACACTCAGTGTCTTGGAACGAAATATTAGGAACACGATGCAAATTTTGGCACATTGCAGAGGAGGTGTGCGATCCTCGTGTCTCAGCCATGTCTGAACCGGAGGTATTGAGCCATATGATTTTGACACACCAAATTATCAAAAAAGTGGATGGGGATAAATAGTGATAAACTGTGAAAGTCCAATTATCATTTTAAAATAGAGTATTTGTGTCTTTCTTTTTTTTAGGATACAAAAGCCCGATTCATTGTATAATTTTAAATGACTAGTTCTCTCTCTGCCTCCTGTAAAGTATTTAATAGCTTCAAGGTGAAGTTTTTCTAAGATTGATGAATGTCAGTCAATCCAATCATTCCAGATGACATCAGCGTAATCAAAAACTGGTAATACAAGAGATTTGTGCATGATTTTGATTGCTCTCCTTCCTGACTGGAACTTGTATTGCTTAAGGCAATCCATTTAACGTGGAGGCTTTTCTGCAACATAATTGATCTGATCGTCACATCTACAATTGTTCTGAATTAAAAGGCCAACGTGTTTGTGAGAGATGATTTGTTCCAACAAATTCCTTCTGAAGTATATGTCATAAATATTATCTGGACCTCGTTTAAAGTTTAGTAATTCTGTTTTCACTTCATTGAATTTTGCTTTCCGTAGATCGACCCAAAAGTCAGAAGTTCAAATCTAAGACATGGATGACACACACACCTCGAAATAATTTAGTGTCGCCAGAAAATATGATGTTTGACTGTGTGTGTGTGGGGGTGGGTGGGTAACAAGGTAACATAATCCGAAAATAAAAGCAGACTGAAGACAGAGGCTGAGAGACACTTGAAGACACTCTTGTATGTTGACCTATTACCTTTTAGTTGTTGTAAGCGGTCTAGAAAGTGGTCTGCTAAGAAGTTACGTTGAAAACTTAAAAATTTTCTCGAATATAAACACCTTCTAATTTAATTAGACTTTGTGACCGGTTGTGTCAAATAAGCATGACAAGTATTGTAAACAGACGGTTATGTTCTCGTTATGAAGCCCATGTGTGTAATACCCAGTACTGACCACTTGCTGTGAAATACAACAGTACATCATAAGTCCTATCTGCTGCTCTGGCTGGCTTATGTAATGATGCCCATATTTGGAACATTTTTATCAGTTCAAAAGGCATTGCACATGCCCTTACCCTCTCATATCGAAACGTTACCTGTGATATATAGTATAACATATGATAATTTCTTCTGTTCTGGCTTATGTAACTATGGTGCCTATATGTGCCATATCTGGTACCTCTTTCGTTCTCTCAGTGCAGAAAGTATTTTCTACTACCGTCTTATCGAACCATCAGCCTCACTTGACAACTCCAGTGCATATCCTAGACAAAACATTGCCTAGCTCTTACTTCACAAAGCTGACTTTGTACGACCGGGCGACTAATTATTCACACAGCCTGTACCTTGCACCTCGCTGTGATGCCAAAAGAGTTTTCACGACTCTTTAGAGTTTAGAACTTTTCTGGGCCAAACCGTCCACAGCACACAGCTTCGTGCATTGTGTGGATTTTAAAGAACATGACGTTTTTCTGCAAAGAACACTGATCATTCTCGATCTCCTTACTCTTGTCCTTCTCATATTTTTGTTGTGGTTGTTCTTTATCTACTTCTTCGTCTACTAAGTCGTTTTAGTCAAGACTAGACCAGATGGATAAACTAATGTTGAAACGAATCCTCGACGTAGAACGAAGACGTTTAAAACTTAAAATAGAAGAATAAATTTTATAAAATGAGTCGATAAGCACTAAAAAAAATAATGTAACAGTCGTAATAATGAATATATTTTATTCTTCATGAAAAATTCAAGGATTTAAGCAGGCTTTCTTAAAGCACAAAAAGATCGGGGGAAGCACATGACCACCCACTGAGCCGCTTTGATCAGCCTGCTGCCCTCTACGCACTCCCCCAGAAGCCAGACCTTCACTCTGACTGAGCAACCCCCCAGTATGTCGATCGAGCCTCCCTGCATTCTTCCAGCTGCAGTTCCACATGATGTCCGACAGCCTTTTCCGTGCACGCGCACCTACCCACCCACCCCTCCACTCGACCTCCCTCCTTCATACAGCACACCATCCTTCCTCTCCATCCTTGCTTCCCTTAAGTTCTTTTGTTTGCTTTACAATCAACAAGAGCAAAGAGACAAAGAAGCCATCCACACACACACACACACTCTCTCTCGCCCCGGGTGAGTCGGGGTGGGAGGAGGGGAACCACACGTCATTCCAAGCCGATCTCGACAGCAAGCGAAATTTTCCGATATGGCCACATACACCCGGCCGACAATCGTCCCACTTCGATTCCCCTTCCCTCCCTCTCACAACAATACCTTCCCTCACCTCCTCATTGACAAAGTGAGCACCTACCCCCCCCCCCACACACACACAACCTCCAGAGCTGTAGCCTTTTGATAAACTACCACCTTGCGCATGCGCAGTCGATTCTTATGCTGTTGCCTTTTTATATCCGCCTCGTCTTAATTACGGTGAGTTGGCTTGCACCCCGCTCTAGCTGTGCAGCAGCTTCCTGGAGGACAGACTGGTTTGGCATGCACAGTCTTGTAGCTCGCTGCACGAGCCCCCACTGTGTTGCCCCATTGATTCTCAATTGTTCTCCCGTGTGCTTGTGTGTGAAAGTAGCGTGCATGGAGTGGATGCGGGCCTCGTTTTTTTTTTTTTTTTCAACCGCCATCACCTCAACGACAAGTCGTTTAGTTATTAATTTATTTATTTGAGCTTTTTCCTTTACTATGTTTTATTTCCTCGACCGGCTTCGTGTTCTCTGAGGCGATGCTTATTGATAAATAGCAGTTATTACCGACCTGAACCTACAGGGATGCGTGTACAATAGTTAACAAGGACTAAATTGCTACCGACAGTAATTGCTGTAATGTGATCACTGAAAACCGTTCTCTCGCTCTGCTTCTCAGTTCCTTTCAGGACAAGTCATTCGTGTTACATCGGTAACCCCGTTACATTACATATGACCTTTCTCTCGCCATGTTGAAGATATGTTGCAGGCAGCGCAGCGAAACGAGGCTGGGAAAAAGTTCGCGGCCAATTTTGTACTCCTAGGATGACGAGAACTTGCTAAATAAAACCATAGCAGCAATGTGTAGGTTTTCTACGTGGCTAAAGTTACTATAAACAGCGGTAGAATTTTTTCATATTCTCATATTCCTTGATGCACAGAGATAGAAAGATAGAGAGTTTGACCGCAATTTCAAGAGCTTTTTTGCGGAATTTGTCCGAGATTAAAATGTCAAAATTCCTCGTCTAGACATGTTTGTACGTTAAGATGTCATGCTATAGTTTGTGCATGGAAACGAGGTCAACCAATAATCCATTAATTACGTAATCATATTTGTCCTTCTGTCTGTATATCCATGCCTTTCTCCCGAACACCCACCTAACACCCAATTGTTCCGCCAGGTATCTGTCGCTTATCCGCAATGTACAGTACGCTAGGACGGACTTTCTTGTATTTGTGTAACAATATTTGTTACTACGCGAGGTTCCGGAGCAAATTGATCTCACTCGCACCTCGATCGGTTCGCTGAATATTTTTAGTTTTCCCTTCCTGCCTGTGTTTGTGGGCGGCCACATCTCGTCCATGCGCACTTAGACCAGGATCTGCGCGTGTGTGTGTGTGTGTGTGTGTGTTTTACCAGGTTTTTTGTTTGTTTTGCTTTATTTGCTTTGCTTGGTTCTGATCATCTTTTTGTTGCCGCCTTTGCTTTTGTTTATATTTTGGCAAAATGCATGAGTTTATCTGAGTCAAACTATAGGTAATTTATCACATATGAATAAGCCAATATCATTACTTATCTTCATTTCATTTTTGTTTTAAATTTTTATGATGAAGTATTGAAAGTTTAACTGAAACAGTCAACAAATGTACGATGATTGATTGATTGATTGATTGATTGATTGATTGATTGATTCGTTGGATATTTATGAGGACATAATGCAGTGTTTCTTTATTTCGTTTCTGATTTATCACGATTTTCAGTAGCCCTAATTACAAAAAGAAAATGTAAGACAACAAAAGACGAAAGAGCGACACTAATTAAAGGTTAACGGTGGAGCCAGTTGCACAACACGTTTCTAACCCTTAAAACTGTTCTAAAGAAGCAAAATTTCTTCTTAGCCATTTTGATGCATTGCAGAAAAACATACAAAAGATTGTACCGACAGGACGGAAAGTCAGACTTAAACAACTTTATCTTGCTTAAAGCAGTTTTAGTTTTAAAAATTATAAAATTGTGGTGTGTACTTTAAACTAATTATCTAAATAGAGTTAAGGCCTAAACGTGTTTAAAATTAGAAATGTGTTGTGCAACTGGCCCCAGGTCTCTGTTATGAAATCTTAAGATTCACCGTGTCATAAAACCTCCTCATCCTTATGACTGTCTAGGTCGTAAAAGCCTCTTTTACAGGTAGGAATCAAACTGCAAACAAGTCAATATTCGAAGAACAGTGGCAGTTACTCATACACTTTCACACTAAACACACACACACACACACACACACACACACACACACACACACACACACACACACACACACACAATTGTACAAGAATAATAGCTCAATCTTTCAACATATACATATATGGTATTATGGACATACAAGGGGGGAGACATGCATAACGAACCCTTGCTCGTTGACTTTGGAGTCGCGTCGAGATTAGAAACAAAACCTCGATCGTCTCTGGCGTTGGAGCAGCGCAGTCTCATTTAAAAAAAATTCTCCTCTAAATTTTTTTTGCTCACCACTCTTAACAGGCGAAAGCTAGCGCGAAAAAATGACGCGGCGTCTTTCTTTTATTTTCTCTGTACCATTTTTAACCTTTGACCCAGACCGTGTATTAGCAAATTGATTACCTCGGGACCTTTGAGGAAAAAAAATCCTTTTTCTTTAACATTTCTGAGGTTACATGCATGCTGTTTTTCTGACGCGAAATCGATTTTCAACTGCAGCGAACAATCATTTGTTTTTAGGCAGCAACGTTCCGGATAACCCCAACCCCGACCCTCGCCCACCAACAACCACTCCTATTGCAGCCTCGCAGCTGTTATCTCGGCAACCCACAGCTGGGTGGTCCAGCTGCTTAAGTCGAAACAAAGTGACGAGAAAGTCAGTAACACACAGTGGACTTTAAGTGGACTTAGTCTAGGTTGTACGTAGACAGGACCGTCACAAAGTCGGGGGGGGGGAGTGGCCGAGTGGGTGGTGGAGGTGTTATAGAGGGGTAAAGACTGCAACAGATTCAAGGTCGGTTAATGGCGACCTGAGCTCTGTACTTTGATGGCGCGGCTTGTGGATTCCAGAAGATTTATTGCAATGATACCAGCAGACTTAGCGCAGTAGCTCGTGGATGCCTGCCGATTTATTGCAATGATCTGTGGATTCCGGCAGATTTATCGCAGTGGCTTGTAGATACTTGCCGATTTCTTAACAATGATTTGTGGATGCTGGCATATTCAGTACCTGAGCTCTGTAGTTTGTAGATGCCGGCAAATATATTACAGTGGCTTGTGGGTGCGTGCAGATTGTTTATAATGGCTTGTGCATGGCGGTAGATTCAATACAAAGACTGGTGGACGCCTGCAACTGAGTAAACCGGCATGCGGATGCTTGCTGAATAATGATCACGTGACCAAATGGCGGCACACAAGCGGCAGGTGGTTATTTTGTAGATTGGTGACTGCAGGGCAGAAGACACAAGTTGCGAGGCCGGTGCAGGCGTCTTGTCTTGGCTCTGGTGGCGAGTAGTGCGGGATGATGAGAGCCATGGGAGGTCCAGGGAAAGGTCGTCTCGCCGCTTGGCGTGAGATGGACTCGTGCTCACTCTGCTCAGACGACACACTAGTGCAAGACCAAACGGCAGGGATGGCACTTCTTGACTCTAGAACCAAACATCCAACTACTGTGTTGTCCCTCCACTGCGGCAGGAGCGTGCAGTTGAAGAAGCACATTTTACTTATGACGTGATGTTCCTACTTCTGATGAGAAACACGGGTTTTTGACATTTCTAGGCACTACCTACGCTAAGTATTTGTTGCAACGCACTTTGTGTGCAACGCGGCTGCGGATGTTTACTACGATACCTTACGCTTTATTTAACATAGATCTTTGTCGTCATAAATATTATTTAACTTACACATTTATACAATGCTTATATAATAGAATTCTATCGAAATAACTCTTGTTAAAGACCGGAAAGGTGATTCAGTGAGGAAAACGTTGCAAAATAAATAAATAATGAAAGAAGAGCATTTAAAAAAAAAATTTCCACATCCATCCAGACCTTGGCTTTCCCCACCCACTCAAACATCGATTTTCTCAACGACGGGGATCTCTGAGTTCAACCGGGTTTAGCTGACGTGTCACGTGGGACTTGGAGGTCGGGGGCATCCCACCGCCTCATGTCTTCCCCTCCCTGCCGCCTTTATCGGGTATTGATTACATGTAACCTTTATGTACCGCTTGCACTTTGAAACACGTGTGCTGACAAGTGTGAGGGCACGAACATATACGTGCTGGTGCTAGTAATTATGGTGAGAAAGTGTGTGTGTGTGTGTGTGTGTGTGGAAGCGGTGGTGGTGGAGGTGTTTGTGTTTTATGGCGCACCAGCAACTAAGGTTATATCACACCAAGGAAGTAGGACCTGTATGAACATGCTACAGAAGACATGAGCCTATTAATAACCCATCATTGCCTTGTTGGCGACAAGCACGTGACCGCGTAATCCTGCGTGTGAATGTGAACATGACTTTTAATGTACATGTGTACAAATGTGTGTATTTGCATGTCTGTGGGTATGTGCTTTTTAACATATTCATGGTCTCTAAAATCCTATGTGTGTATAAAGTCAGTTTACCAGCAAAGATCGTTAGTCTATCACGGTCCTTTCGGTCAGATCCAATCAGACCCCTCCCCACCCATTCTTTGTCCATCAATGTACTCGTAAACATCCATCCAGTTCCCCGACAAATGTTCTTTTTTGCATCTGTGAACATGAGGTGCAGACTCTCAATTTCAAAGCCATACAATCCGACAGAACCAGACGCTGTCTTAAAGCCTGGGGGTCGCAAGGTGTAATGGAGCAACTTACTGTTTTACGCCTCATCGACCTACAATTGAGCTGAAACAAGTTACGTCTATGATCCTTGTCGGCCGACAATTTGATGATGAAGTTAACCGCCGGCTTTGAGGCGAAGGAATATAACGTTTGATGGAGCATTGACCGACAGCTGGACGAGAGCGATTAATGGCTGAAGAGCCAGAGACACATGCGGGCGAGATACCAGCTTGAAAGCCATTGACAGAGTTTTATGAGAGCGAGATACTGACTTTAAGAGCCAGCGACAAAGTCTGATGAGAGCTAGGTACCAGTCGAAGAGACAGCAACACCGTTTGATGAGACCGGGCAATGAAAGAACTGGAACGGTGTGGCGTTGAAGCTTCCTAGCCGGATGGGGACGATGAAGCAGATCGTGCAGGCTCTCTGCCATAACATGTCATGTCATGCGTGAATCTTAGCCACAACCCCATGACCGGATGAGGCTGGGCCATACTGTGAGTTGTTGGACGAAGACCTTAGGGACTGATAGTGCTGGACATGTTTCGAAACTGAGGCCTATATGACACCTGCCTAACAATATGTACTTATTCAACAAGACCTACCATGTTGAGAACGTTACGCCGCCCACAGTTACCTGGTCTGGGTCGCTATTTGAAGAACTCCGGCTTGACCGGTATTGATAATCTGACACCGGAATTACAATGAACTCCGTGATACGAATATGGTTAGTGTGACGTAGGGAAGAAAGGAGACAGAAAAAAGAGAGGTAATCCAGTGATACAAGAGCAGCAGGAGGTTGTGGGGAGAAAAATACCATGGGAAAAGGTTTGGAGGTGAGCGTGAGAGAATCAAAACTCAACAAAGAGGTTGGGAAGGAGTGGTAGAGAGAAACAAATTAGACAAGATGCCGGAGAGAAATGGACTAAAAAAAGAAGACAGAGATACGTAGTAAAGATTGAGAAGAGAGGGTTAATCTGGTTGTCACACTGTACCACACCACACTGCAGTTGTCTTGTGTCCTCGCTTAGCACCGAACATGCGATGTTTTGCGCATGCAGACAGCACGGCGGAGCCGCTTCATTTGCACGTCCCCAGAAACATACAATCGATCAAATCATGCCAGATGAGAAGAAGATAAAAAACGTTCGCAGCATAACGAATTTTTTTTCTCTGAGACTGCGTGATGAAACTGGAAAGTGTGAGATTTTTTTCCCACCGTACACGACCCTTAAATTTGGAGCTGTTGTTAGTCGATGGACAAAGAATCAAATTTCAGCCCGCTTACTTATCGTCAGGAGTTCCATGACATAAAAATCTGCTGGGGACCTGGAATCCTGTTTATGCATACCCGATGTCTTATTAATGCGGGCTTAGTGTCTTGTTTATGCTTGTGTAAAAATTCAAAAAAGCAAAACTCCCAAAATGGTTGGTTTTCCTGATGAGTCTTTTCAGTGCTCACTGTGGTTTGTTCCAACCTTTTCTGATATCGTGAATTATTGAAAGCACAAGGGTCCTTTTTACTGCAACTTTTTCTCTAGCTTGCAATCCGCGCCAAGTTGGGGGGGGGGGAGTTTTCTGTACTTTACTGGTGTTATTAATCTTTGTATCCAACGAAGCACATTCGTATTTTTCAATACTATGCAATGCGTATTGGTCTTTTAGCCTTATAGCTTAGTGATTCTTGGTGGTTTTTCTTATCACTCTCTCATCGAATTTGTCTTCCAGCACATTTTCATTCTCTTCATCATTATTGACCAGCAACTTTGCTACTTTTGCAGCTTTTTACGGGAGAAATTTCTTACGAACATTAGTTTTTTTAACTTGTCCAGTTTGTAACCCACTCCTCTGACATAATGTGGCTGTGAGGACGTCCATGGGCATTACTGACAGAGCAGGCACGCAGGCAAGAGAGCAAAGTGAAGAGGTATCACAGCCACCCTGTCAATTGGAACCTGCCCATGGAAGGATTGCTGGCTTCGAGAAAACACTTCAACGGGGTGAAAAAAATTAGAGGCAGGAATAAATCAATGGAAAAACATGAAACCGAATGAAGATAACTCGCAAGGAAACAGATTTAAAATACCAAATAAGAAGTTAGAGATTCTATGGATGCTTTTGAAGGGGAGAGCAGAGGTTAAGTGGTAGAGGCGGGCAAAAGCTTTACAACAACCAACGCCATCTAGATGCTGTTCTCATCGATAGCAAGCTCTAAAGAAACTTTAGTTCTAGGCTCTAAAAGCTTAAAGACAATATCAACATTAAAGGCTAATAGAAAATAGACCAATACAAAATAGAAAAGAGGCTAATTATAATAGTAAAGATATGTTCTTCATTTTAACAATCATAACTTATAAACCCATTCTGTTAACAGAACAAAGCAAATGTTAAATTACTTTTATTTGTCCTTCATCTCTGCAGTCACAATGCAATACTTCAAATAGATGAAATGCTAGCTGTTTTCGTTGAAAGTACGCGCTGGGTAAAAAGAGCGGTTTTGAGTATGATTGTTGCTGGTTTTGATTCTTAATATATTTTTTATACACGGAGATTTTATGTTCTGGAGAGCTCTGTGTGTGTGTGTGTGTGTGTGTGTGTGTGTGTGTGTGTGTGTGTGTGTGTGTGTGTGTGTGTGTGTGTGTGTGTGTGTGTGTGTGTGTGTGTGTGTGTGTGTGTGCATAGTGCGACTTGCGTGCATGTGTTAACTTGTTAGCTCGACAATTGTGCCTATCATAGCTTGGGGGATTAAATAATGAGATCAGTTTGAGTTAGGACTTACGGTGGAGGTTTGGGTGTAGGTTTTTTTTTAAAGAAAAAAAAATTCAGCAGAGAAAACGCTCGGGCGAGGTCAAGGGTTGTCAGGGTGGCAACCACTGGGCTATTTGGTCGGTGGAAAAAGTGAGTAGGGAAACATTACATTCGCTCTCCATCCCACTCTTACTTGTCTACTCCACTCATGAAATATTATTGTTGCTGATGTACTTATTGTTGTTGATGCTAGTGGTGCGGTAGCGGTGCTGATGTTGTTGTTGATGATGATGCAGTCGGCAGTCTGAAAAACTGAGACATTCGCGAAAGTGGACACTGTCAAGAGGCTAAGGTGGATACACACAGCCACCAACAAGCTTGCGTTCACTTTCTTTGTGCAACCTCTGTTTCTTTGTGAACACACACTGAGTCTCCACAGCATCTCTATTCATCGTCAGACTGTGTTCACTGGCGGCGGAAGGTGGTACCAGGTCACAAAACGTTGGAAAACGTTGGCTCAGTTCATTCGTGATGCCTACAAGATTTTAGTGGGTGCATGGCCGTAAAATAGACCTTGGATGTCCGACATCGGAAGCCAAGACATTTAACAAGGCCACAGAGCGAGCACTCTTCTTTACAACAGAAAATGAGGAAGTGCATCAAAGAAGCCGTCGTAATCAACACATCAAAGGGAGCCGCTGTAACAGAGACATCAAACGAAAGGCTTTGCTAGCTTTTATGGAGGGATCTGAACAGCTGTCTGGGGGTCGACACCTTACACGGGAGGTATTGCAGATCTCCTCGCCGATAAGTTGAAGCTGATGAAGTGAATAAATCCAAGATCCCAGGCCAGCAAGTCACCGCTTGTTCCAGGTGGCGCTGGTTGAAGATATTTGTCATCTCTAATATGTCATGTCTTTACTTTTTAACCACTAGTGACTTTGTTAGGAGCACAAAGAATTTGCCAAAAACAGTTACATTCCCTTCTAGGCACCTCGACGCTGCTTTAGCGCATAATATTGTTTGTCCTTCCTCATTGAAGGTCTGCTACCTTACTGTCCTACCTCTGATGATCTCGACCTCACAGATAAGAGCTCAATGAGACAAGGTAGCAGCGTTGAGAAGGGCCATACTACTCCATCAGCTAAAGTTGGCTGTCCTGGGTTCAGCTCTCGTCTCGGGCACGCTGTTCTTTCTCTGCATGTGGCATCTCTTTACAGGGCTGGCTGCCTTGCTGTGATATAACCTTAGTTGCTGGCTCGGCGTAAAACACCAATTCTTTCTCCTCCTCCACCATCAGCTCACAGCATTCTCCACAGCTCCATCTGCTTGCTGCTTCCCCTTTCTTGAGACAGGTACGAGCTTCAGGAAAGAACTTGTTACCAAGACTAGTCTTTCAGACTGCCCTTCTAGCTATCTGATTTTTTTTTCTCTCTTTTCTCCAAGTGGATAGATTTATTCCAGTCTCCAGGCTGTAGTGTGTACAGTAACCTTCTCTGCCTCCTATAATTAAGTTTTTTTCGCATAATTTCTTTTTCCCCCTCTTTCTTTTCTTACTTGCCTCATCTTTGCAATGGTGCGCGCGCAGTGGCGCTGACGTTACACCCAAAACCTCGGGCCGTAAGTCAAAAGATATTGACACCGTACTCAGTGAAAAAACGCATGCCCAGAGTTTTCGTTCACTCGCCCGAGATCAGTACATTTATGTCTGTTCGCCTATTCCGCCTCCTCCACCTACAGTCCAGCGTGCACTGTTCGCGGCAGTGCCGATCGATCGCTCGTCTTACGTCATGAACTTCTTGACCCCTTGACTCGCTTACTGACTCTCGCAGGGATGCCGTGCAATAGTTTTCATTTCGTCTTGTTAAAAATAAAACAGGATTTTTCAGTTATTACCAGAGGCAATTCGTATTGCTTAATGCCAATTGCACTAAGGAAAATGAAATTAACAGCGATTGTTTTTTTGAAATGTAAAGTAGGGTAGTGCAAATTCTGAAGAGTGATGACTAACTAAAAGTGATGACCGTTTTGGTAGAAGGAAGTATTAACTCGAAAGGAAATGCGACGGTGATTTTTTAATCAATGCATCTTTTCAAAACGACGACTTCGCTGTGAGCCTGTCCTGACCACGAGCGTGCATACCGTGTGTCTGTAACTTCATTCATCCGAGTGTATGTTGTAGAAGTGAACGTGTCTGTTATACGCCAGTATGGGTGCATAATTGTTGATGATTTAGTCTATACATGATTTATGCTCTGAGCAAATTTTTTGTAAAGGCGCTATACAAATCCTCATTCGTATTATTAATGCTCAATGCGTAAAATATTTAAAATGAAAGGAGGTTCATGATCCACTACTCTTTAACACCGAGGCTGGGCGGATTTACCTTGGTGAGAGATGGGCCTTTTGACCACAGGAAGATCTGGATATGTTGATCACAGAGTGATATAAACCATTGGAAAACGGCGAGACCTAGACGTAACTGACCACAGTGAGACGTTAACCACCAGAAGGCACCATGACTTACCTGTTATGTAAATAGGAGAGCTGATTCTAGACAGCGAGCGATGCAAAGGTTCACCATCGAACCACAAATGGATTGGTCATGACAAGACGGCTGCCCGTGTTTTTGGATGCTCCGTCTGTAAAAATGGTAGTGGCTGTGATTGACATGAGATACGAGGGTGTCTGTGTTCTGCATCGTGCAGAAAGCATTGCTAAGAAACGGTTCCCGTTACCATACTGTGTCTATGCGCCCACATGCATGCGTGCGTACATGAGTGTGTGTGTATCCGTGCGCGCGCGCGGCTTACATACGATCGCACAAGTTTGTACACGTTTGCATGGCTTAGCGAAGCATTTTTGAAGATGCTCTGAACTCTGGTGCCGTATTCGTCAAGCGATGGTAAGGTTTAGCGGCAAAATGAGGAAATGAAGG
The DNA here is from genome assembly GCA_004794655.1 of Marisa cornuarietis. NCBI lineage: Eukaryota > Metazoa > Mollusca > Gastropoda > Architaenioglossa > Ampullariidae > Marisa > Marisa cornuarietis. Next base: position 2,820,918 of record SMMW01000628.1, read on the forward strand.
GGAAAAAAATACTTCTCGTCTGTGTAGTTACGACAGAGTCTCTACACCCGCGGATATCGTGTTACGTTACTTTATCATTTATGACTGATTTGTAACGGCGGTCCCAGGTGTAAGGCAACATCTGCCATGTCTGAATGCCACTACATAACTAAGGAGGCCAAACGCTTGACCTTGATCTACCCAGGACAGCTGCTTACTCTTGCTTCATGCCTGCTGCCCCAGATCAATATAAAGAACCAACATTACTGGTCCGCGAATTTTAAAAAAAGGAGAAAATAGCGTTAAGAGAGTTGAATGATGACAGTGCGAAGCAGGCTTGAGCTGTTTTTACAGAGTGCTTTCCCCCATCGCACTCCGATACACCCAGTGATACTTGAGTGAGTCTTTTTTTTTTTTTTGCATCTGCCTGTACATCCATCTTTTTCTTTGTCCTTACATTTTCTTCGTAAGACCCACTTTTCTTACTTTAAATAAACACTCGAAGCAACAGCACCCATTATATACCATTTAACTTAATCTTAGTCTCTTCTCTTCCTTTCATGCTGTATGTCACATCTCCCGTGCTCAGAAAAAAACGAGTTTTAGTGATTAAAGGAGAAGCGCATGTCTAAAACAGTCTGTCCATCCTCTCAAAACTTCACGACTGCAGAAGAAATGAGTATTACAGGAGGACCATTGACTACACTGGATCACCGACTACACAGGCCAGACTATAAGAGAGACTGCCGAGCAGCACACATACCACTTTCTTTTTCTTTATTGCTGCAGAATTTTAAAACGCGATGTGGCGAAAAATATGTAAAATACGTAATGCAAAGACTTCTTTCTGGGAGAGTCTGAGCTTTCTTGGGCACAGCGACCACAATTAACTGAATATTACACACATACATACACGCGTCGAAACATTTCCAGCCACACCTTACTAAATGAATTTCCAGTTTATTACTTTTTTATCATGTGTTGTCTTTCTCTTAACAGATTCGTGTCCTACTTCCCCCATTCAGAACGAAATAATTCACGTATTCGACTTTTCGAAACCTGTCGTTTCACGCCTCGTCTACCCCACTGAATCGAGACATATCATACTTTATTTGTGAATAATAGCATGATGGCGCCGCCAGAATTCCCCATTGTGAGAGAACGCAGTGGCGGAAATTAAATATCGCCTATAGATCCAAATTAAATATCCTAACACAGATGTCGTACATTATTCGGGCAGAACCGCAAACAGGTATTAATAGACATGGCCAGTGTGAGTGCACCTGCAGGTATCGGCTGCGGCTGTCTCTCTTCCCCCGGAGTCGACGGACACCAGTCAGGTGTTGACAGTCTGATTCATTCTTGATAGGCAAGTGCGGCCAGTCATTTATCGAGCAGCCTCATCAACAATTCATGAGTGCTCCCCTCTGCAGCTCAAACCGCGTGTTGCCTTCAAGTCCTGTCACTGATCGGTGCCTGGCTTATTGTGGGTGTGTAGCCAAGCTAGTATTGCGAGTTCTGGAAAGTGTGGAATTTTTCATCTTATTTTTTTAGCCAGACATTTTGCTCCGGTGTTGATCGATAGGGCTCTTGCACTTTACTGAACAGGTGCGTTTATTTAAGGTGTGTGTGTGTGTGTATTTGTGTTTGGTGGGGGGGGGGTAGATTTTTCAGGTAACAGGTGCAAGAATTGTGCATTTCTATTAGAGCGGTCCAGGCTCCATGTCGTTTAACGCGAAGAATCTCTGTTTCAACTACCTAGATGCCTGTCGTCTGAACAGACGAATAGGGGTCGTTCGTGGAAAACTTTTCTGTGTACAAAGGATGGGCGAAAAAGTATGACATTTGTTTTGTGCGAGAAAGAGATTTTGTTGTTCATTCTGAATCTATTCTTCGTAAATATTTAATTTTTGCATGTGTTACGGTGAAGGTAGTGTTGATATATATATATATACAGTCTGTATGTGTGTATGGTGGGTGGGGAGATTGCGCGCGCGCGTGTGTGACGTCTGGTCGGGTCAGAAGAATAATGTCAGGAGCCAGTGCGTTTCCTGCTGTGAGAAAATTAATTATTATTAATTTATTATCTAATTAATATTTAAATCAATTCAAACTTAATCTTCTGTCAAAGGCAGTCCAAAACAGAATTTCTACTTTTGATCACAATCACTACACAGATACAAACATAAGTATATATATATATATACAAACATAATGGGCAGACATACGTACTCATACACGACATTCAACACACACGCAGACCTACACCCTCTCACATTCACATGAACTTCCTAAGAAAGATGCCAGGTAATATAGTAGACCTACGAATCCTTGTGCCTTTTATTTAGGATGGTGATTGCTGCTGGCATGAAGGACCTCTGGTAGGCAGTTTTTTTGCACAAGGCAGATTTTCACGCAAAACGTAGGTGCCAGAGACGTCCACATGTTGTAGAATAGCATCTTAAAGAGTGAGAGTAGCATGACACCTCCACCCCCCGTGTGGCTTGTAGGCAAACTGCAGAAGATCCAGGCGATCAGCCACGGTGGAGGTTACCAAGATTCCCACAACCCTTTCCGAACACTTGACCAAAACAGACGTGAGAGCCACAGATAAAAAATCTTTCACGTTTGTGGCACTGGACTTCTTTGGCACTGGTATTATTGTTGATGTGCGCCATAAGCGGGGGAGACTGTGAGAGCCAAGGGAAAGCTGGAAAAGTTAGGTAAAGACACCACCTAGCTGACTAGCACACTCTTTGAGAACCCGCTCACGTGGTCAGGTCCAGGGGCTTTACACGGGTTAACATGAGAGAGAACTGTGACGACAAAATACCATTAATCATAATAACAATAATAATAATGGATATTTATATCGTACATTTCTCCACTGTACAATAGACTCAATGAGCTTTAAAAATATTTTCGGAATACAAAATACCTAAAAGCACACATTCAGGTACAGATGGATATAATACACATACTGACACAGACTCAAACATATCAGCAAACAACCGGCTAGAGACACATCCACAGACAAAAAAAGACTGAAAATCTGCTCATGAAGCATCTCAGGGGTTCGGCGTAAGAAAGGACTGGTAGACTGCGAGCGGGAAAAGGTATATCTGAGAAGAAATCGGTTCATATCTCTAATGGGAGGTAGCGCATGGAACCCGGCAGAAAATACGGAGCAGTCATAGTGCGATTTTGACCCTCACAATGCTGAGTGCCATAACAGTTGCACCAAGAGTCGTAAAAATGCATGGTGTGATTCCAGAAATGTTATCAGAGAGTTAAATTTATGTTGCTGACACATAGTTCCGAAAGCGGAACCATATTATGATACTTGTACTTGCTATAATAATAATAATAATAATAATAATAATAATAATAATAATAATAATAATAATAATAATAATAAATAAGCTTTTTTTAGCGCATATTCACACTCATCGAGAGCATGCTTAGCGCTTAAAACAAGGAAGAGATATGAACTAAATGGATAGAACATGAGGGACGGAAGAATAAACGACAGTACTGACGACAAATAGAAAACAAAGATAGAAAACATAAAAAGGCACCAAGTAACAGGAACAGAGAATATAGTGATTCTGAAGAGAAAGATGGGTAGAAAAGTACCGAAAGCGGAAGGGGGAAGGGTAAGAAGGACTAGACTTGTGTGGAGTGTGTTAGGAGTAATGCTCAAGGAAGAGGTGCATTTTCAGTGCAGATTTGAAGGATTCAGTTTTCTCTGTACACACTGCACGGTCGGACCACACAGTTTACTCAGCACAACAACTAAGTGCAGAAGCCACTAATCTACGCGATAATAAGTAGCAAGGGAACTAAATATTATGCCCTACATCAGTAGACTATGAACTCTGCAATACCCAGCAGTATGTAAGATACACAATACTCACAAATATGTGTTCTTAGTATCGTACAAGCTGTGTAATACTCGGCTGCATTACACATAACCCAGTACTTAGCAACTGATGTTTAAGGACCTGTATGAGCAGTACATGTACAACAAAGGAGCTGCTGTGCTGCTCACCGGCCTCAGACACCGGTGTTGTAACCTCCCGGATATTCAGTACACTTGGACAACCTTTAGGGTATTCTGTACTATGTGACAACTCTTGACTAGCATCACTATAACAATTACATCATTTCACTTCCGTTTTAAAAAAAAACTCGCAAAAATATTTTGAGATTAATTTTCGAAATAGATTTTCCTCTGGCTAATGTGTTACATTTCGAAGATGGTAAAAATGATGTTTTAAACAATGTTTGATAATGGGTTTAAATTGTTACCAGTTAATAAAATTCGCCACTAAATCAGCCTCGACGTTAGACCTTTATCAATAATATAATCATGTAAAGCTGGCTGTCGAAGCTGGGAAGAAGTATTTTTCCCTCAGATTCTTTCTAGTTATTGAAACTGACTTACGCGTCTTCCTCAAAAGAAATCTTTTCTGAATGTGTTGGAATTCTGTAATCGACGGACGTTTTTAAAACAAGATTCAGTTTTAGAGTATGTTATTTGTTTAAAACTATTTTAGGTATTTTATTAATAAAAATTCCTTGACTGTTTTTATATCTTAGTGGTCCACCTGAAATCAGCGACAAAATAATGAAACTACACATTTCAGAAATTTTCGTTAAGGTTTTAAATTTGCCCTCCCTTGTCAGTAGACGGAACAAAAAGAAAAAAGGGAACTTAAAGATCACCAGCCCAAGCAAGTCTGGAATCCGCAACCTTTAGCGTTTTTTGCTGAACACCAACCCATTGCGTGTGGTTTAAAGTTTTTTTTCTTCGTCGTCTGAGCTTTAGCACGCAGGTTCAGTTGGAAAGTTGGATTAAGCTTTTTTTCCTGAGAGAGTTTGCTTTGAGCCACACAGCACGTCTTCCAGTATGGTTCCAGTGTAAACACGAACGTTTGCCTCTAGCCAACGCTACAGACTCGGTTTCGCTAATCTAGCTAACAGCGCCACCTACAGGCCACTTCCTGTCGTCCTACAGGGTCTAAGAACACATCTGTTCAATGGGCTGATGCCCGTTAATGGCTTTCACTGCATCTGCAAAGGCCTCGTACAGCAAAGCTTCGGACAAGAGTGAGCAAGAGACAGTGGGCTTTACACCTTGGCGAGAACGGCAGAAAACTGTAACTATGACAACAGCCTACAGGATGAAATGCTTTCTTTATTATTTTTTTTCTCTTTCATGCAAAGAGGTTATTATTATTATTTTCTTAATTTTTTTAGTAATCTGTCGTAGTTGACAACCAGCTCTAACTCCACTCCCCATCCCCCACCCCCACTCCCTATCTGGATCCGTTCAGAATTCTGCCAGACGTTACCAGAGATCGATGAGTTACGATACACTTTTGCTGAATAGGCAAACCTATAATGCAGCAGAATACCCAGTCATTTTTTTTTAATTTTCGAACACTACACGCATACAGCTGGGAATATCAGCGACCTTTCCGGCAGTAATTATCACCGGTATGCGTGGGAAGCAAACGTGGTGAAGACTGAAAACGCTGAAGAACGCCTACCCGTTCTGATCCGGGTGACCTATTTCAAGAATCAGACGACTGTATCGAATCGCGCGCCATCTGTCGGTCTCTGACCTGCTGGGCGACAATTTTCTTCGGTCGCTCTGGCGGTGAGGCGGTGTGACCCAGTGCGTAAGGCGTTGCCTGCTCGCTCGATACCGTTAAATGAAAGAAAATTACTCACAGCTTAAAGCTTAACGCAAGTTAACTTCCCTCCCCTCCAGAAAAAAACTATTGCCTTTTGAAGGTTATGTAGAGGGGAGTGGCTGGCTGGCTAAATTTCTTCGGCACGAGGGCATAAATAAATTTCTTCGGTAGGAGGGAGCTGAATGACAAGCACAACTTGTACAAGTGCTTTCAGGTCCTGAAAAAGATCCTTATTCACCGTGAACTGTAAGTGGTTCACCATGATAAAGCCATGACATCTGAAAGATCGCGCCTTTCATTCTTTTTATCGTCTTTATCCTTTTTTGAAAGATCAGTGGCCCGAATGCTGGGGAAAAAAACGCTTTTATCCTTCTGTTCCAAAGTCTAACAACAGGGTTCGGGACCCTCCTTAAATAACTTCTTCGCTCCACCGGTCATTGTACAATGTGAAGCCATGCTCAGTGTATGGCGCAGAGTAAGTGATCATTATAGATTTAGTAAGTACATTTTTGTCACCCACAAATGATACTTTAACTCACCTCTATTCTGTTGATTAATCGACATTTTGTTAGTTCTTTCTTTCTTATGGTAGACGAAGTTTGGAAGAAGGGGAGAATTTTAATCTAAATTAATCGGTACGATAAGCAGCCTGTACCTAGAATATTTGTGGATGAAAATGGAAGACATCAAGAGAACAACTACAAGAAGAAGAAGAAGCAATGAAAATAAAAAGAAAGTTAATCCTTAATTTGCTTATCTGTTGTAGCATCGACACATCATCCCTCATGGAACAAGGACTCGATTTTTCAAATACATTTTCATTCTTGCAGCTCGTCCGTCCTTCTCAGCAAAGTGACATTTTAATATTGGTATCTGCGTATCACTTTGTCATTATTTACAAAGCTTTTTCCCAGCTCCGCCTGAGAGTAAACAGGGCTCGTGTGCACAGTATAGCAGTGCATGCAGACGCCTAGAAAATCAACTAAAGTGGTAAACTTAAGCCTTATTAACGCGAACCTGTCGCCGGTACGACTGTGACTGTGCACCTGGCCACAGGGAGGTCGACTCGCATCACGAAGGCTGCCACCGCACGGACGCCTCTCGTGACGATATCAAGCAGCATTCGTCGATCCTTGAGTCTTCGATGCATGTGGGGCAAAGCTACTAGACGGCGAGTTTGGCCTGTGGCCTTGGGCGCCAGAAGCCAAAAGTATCTTCAAACATGTCTCCTCTGACAGCATTGAGCGACTCGAGTGTTTGTTGATCCCGATCAGTTACAACCAGAATTAGAATTTGCTTTGTTGCTAGCCAGTAGCGGAACTCTTGTCAGTTTTATTGTGCCATTCGCTGCCAATGTTTCATTGACTGCTTTCATCATAATCATCGTCGTTGTCGTCTCTTTTTGTCGCCAGTAACAACGGTAGCACAAATTCAAATTCCTAAAGAAGCTGTCTTGATCTTTCACGGCGCAACCGAAGATTATTAATAGCATAGCCAGCTAACCTTAAACAAAATCAAGCTATAACCATAACCTGAAAAAAAATTGTTGTTGGATTCTTCCCCCTTCCATAATATTCTGGAAATGGTGGAGCGCAGAAGATGGGCGGCAGTTAGGCAGCCATTTTGCAGACGCTGCCATCAGATCTTCTTTTTCCATTTTCTTTGTCATAAAACCCCCTTTGGTTGAAAGTGACTTTCATGTGGGGTATACTTAGATTTAATGATGTTGGCAAAGGGTATGGAACTGGTTGTTGCTCCCAGGAATGGTGAAATGTAGATGACAAGCCAACAAAGTGTTAACTTTCGTATTCTGGCCAAACGTCTTGTGATGTTGTCAACGTTCTGCCGTTTAGTTTATCACAGTATGAACTCAGTGGGGGTGGACAATACCTGGAGATTTTTTCTTTTGGTTAATGGATGAATTATTCATTTATCAACTTTATTTTGAGATTTTGACCGTGTATTTTGCTGTAAATATTTCTCAAACTTTCAGTAACATTCACCTAATTCATGTTAATAGTTTTTCGTGCATCGCTGTCTCATTTTTACTGTGCAAATAATTACTCCTTTCAAATGTTTGATAGCAGGCTGTAACATGGTAGGATTGACAGGCTTTAATTAAACGGTTAAAAACGGCCTGAAACGATTCTGTTGAATAAAATCTATAACTATGTTTTATTATGTGAATAATACTCTCTGACTTTAGCTCTCTCTGCTCCTCTCTGTTTTTTTCTGCAATCTTTGATACATAAGGAAATGAATAATAATCATGTGAATGATTGAAAAAATGAATTAATAGTCAACCAAATTTATAAATTTGACTACGAGAAATGTAGGGCCGCTATGGGAATGTGTCACTTTTCTTCTGAACCACACAGAGAATGAGTTCTGGGAGAAACCGTACCCCAAAATTTAAAATAAAATTGTCAACAGAAAGAATACGGAAATTAAAGGGACAACAGAATTCCTCTCGATAATACTACTGTGTGGACTTTGGCTGGATAATGTCACTGTGTGGACTTAAGCTCGATTTCTTTCAGTCGTCAAAGACAGGTCTTGACCGCTGCAAGGTCGGTCTGTATGTTTGGTTGCGCTTAAAGATGATGCGTTGCGTCCCCAAGTTATTGTTTGATTTTCTTTTCAAAACCTCTTGCTTTACCTGTACATATTAAACCGTTGCATGTTCATACACTTGGAGAGACAACTATGGTTAGGCAATAGGACTTATTATTTTTAATGCTTTTAATGTTTTTCTCTATCTCACGCCATCCTTTGAATGTGTGTATATTTGTATGTTTATATATGTGTACATTTTATGTATATGTGTATATGTGCATTATGCACATGTGTTTACATGTGTATGTGGTGTGTATGTGGTTTGCTTTTCTTTTGATTGTTCTAAGTTCTTCCTGTCGTTGTTGTACTTTTCGTTCCTAATGGGTGTCTGCTATCATAACCATGAACTCTTTTAAAAGCTGTTTATTCTTTTCTTTCTACCTTTTCCTTGTTTTCATACCCTCATGTCTTCCATTAGCCATTACCAGAGCACGTTTTGTGTACTCCAGAGTGCCTACCCCAACAAAAAGACCAGAGTTGATTGTTTCCTTTCCCCGACACGAAAACATAAAACTTCTTATCTAATCCATCCTCAGTATTGTAAACACTGCTTCAAGGCTATGGACTGACCGAGTTTTGTGAAATTTAACAACCACACAGCAACACTGGCTTACGTGTTACACACGGACTTTCATTTAATGAAGTGTAAATATAATGTAGGTTCGTGGCGTTACAGCTTTCTCGGACAATTTTTATGCTCGGAGATGACTCTTGGGTACTTGCAGTGCTAAAATATTGAGAGTTGGGCGGTGGTGGCAGTGGAAGATGGTTAAAAGTCAAAGTACCACATGAAACGTAACTACTTTTTCAACAATCCGGACTTCTAAGTTGAATAGATTTGACCTTTAACACACAAAACAATCATATTAGAACATAAGTGTAACCTTTTCGCAAGCTCTTCGTCAGTTCCAAAGTGATATGGTCGTTAAAGGCGGTGCTCCTCATTGTGCATCTCTAGAGACGTCTTCCAGCTCCCTCAGTGACGTCATTAGTTCACATTTAAGGCATCGTGGGGAGGAGGACTGTGTATCAGGGCTGGAAATGCGGTTGGCTGGGGGATCACGCAGCGTCACTCCATCAGTCTAACTGTCGCCGGCCGTGATCTCCTCATCTGTCCAATGTCTGTGGACTTTTCTGGCATCCAGCTTCTTGCGTATCTGAGGGTTAAAAACGTCACTGGAATTAAAAATGTCACACACACACACACACACACACACACACACACACACACACACACACACACACACGCGCGCGCGCGCGCGCGATTTGAGAAGAAGATATAACTTTTTCAACACCAGTTTTTTTATTGATCACGAATGTAAAACCCTTATCACAGTATTTTGTTAATGTTAATAAAATACAAAATATTTACTGGGTAGGCTAGTTGGCCCATTTAAAACTGTAGTATTTAACATATTACAGTAAAAGCATGCAATGAGTTGTGCGTGTGTGTGTGTGAGAGAGAGAGAGAGAAAGAGAAAAAGAGATTCTGCTTTTGTAACGTATCTAGTTCTTGACTTTATGGTCCCACATACTCATATTTAGAAACTACCAGTGGTATCTGGATTTGTCCTGGTGATTTCTCCTGCGTACTCTTGCACCTGTATTTTTGTTATAAACTTTTGAACTTAAATCCTGCTTTATTTCAGTCAGGTTTATTCAGTTCGGTAATTGTCATGCATGACGTCAGCGTACTGGAATAGTGAAACAGGTGTACTTATGTAAATGCTGTGCTTTTTGTGTCCCCTCCATACCTTGTTGAAGTAGACAGCTCATTTTCGCTTTCTCGTCATTACTTATTGATTGCTCTCAATTTTTTCTTTCTCTCAGTTTAGTACTCTCTTTCTCGAAAAACTTTAATTGAACAAATTGAATTGGAATAAAATTGGACAAACGGCGTGGAGATGCGCAGTCTCGCTCTCTCCCTCTCTCTCTCTCTCTCACACACACACACACACATACACACAAACAAACAAACAAACACAAAAACATCGCAACACTGCTTGATTTAAAGGATTTCTAATACTCCTATGTGGTACCTTTACCTTTCAGCTCTTTCATCATCATCATCATCATCATCATCATCATCATCATCATCATCATCATCATCATCATCATCATCATCATCATCATCATCATCATCTTCAGTTGTATCTATGGTACCGTTATACGATTTGTATTTCCTTTTTTTCTCTTTTTTTCAAATACTGCTATTTAAACTATTACGCAACTGTTTAAATTTCACCAGTGTCAACCACCATCTAAAAAGTTTTGAAAAAATGACATTAGCTTTATCAAGAACTTTATTAACAACCAAGTTTTCAGACATATACAACAATGCTGAAAATACTGTTCAGTCTACCATCATCAGATTTTAACAATTGTATTTGTAATATCTCTTTCCTTCTACCCTTGTCTGAGCCCGCCCCCCCCCCAAAAAAAAAAGTTAAATTTATACACTTGTCGATATTTTCTTACGTCTTTTACACTTTTTGTTTGAAAAATACAAATTTGGAGAAAGGCACGCGTACAAAGAACTCTAGCTGCTTCACGTGCGCCAGAAGGTAAAGATGGCGATCGAAGTGAGTGAGAACTTCATTGATTGCCTAGCACCTGCAATCATCCACTTGGTACCTCCCGGCAATCGGCGAATGCTGCAGCGTCTATCATATCTGTTTGCGTGACATTTAGTTTCTTCATGACAACACCAGCTATAGTTACCGCCAGTTTATACTGCGGGAAATCAAACGCATCTTGTACACTCGTTGGTAATCGCAGCTTTTAGAGCCAAACGTAGACGTATTTTACCGTGACGCAAACAGTGGTCACGTGTTTCTTAACGGTAAAGTGTGAGAGGATCTGGCAAGGGAAGCAAGGAGCCCTTCAAGGACAGCTTTAGAGGACACACCCTTAGTAATTAGAACGAGAGACACACAACAATGGATTGTAACCCCCACAAGCGGATGGGAACATGTTCCCCATCATCTGTCGCCATAGCAACACCTGGCTCACGCAATCCTCAACCCCCCTCTCCCACGTTAACCTACACATAGTGCAGAATAGCCACACAAAACAAAGGTGCTGAAGAAGGGTGTGTGCTCCCTGTCGATAACAATAGGCGCGAGAATTCAAGGAATCCGGTATCACCAGACATTTAAACCTTTTTATATTGGGGGGGGGGGTGGATGTAAATATTAAGAAATGCTGTCTTTGAGAGGTCGTAGTTAAGGCGCAAAGGTAATTGGAAACACCTGTATGCCTAAGAGGTTGCCCGATAATCGAGTGGTCAACAGCTATGACCCCTGAGAGTGTTCTAAGGCTGAAGTTACTGAGTGGAGGCAAACGAACCCCTGGGCTACTTCTGATTCATGAGTACCGCACCAGAGCTATTGACCAACCAAATACTTCCACTCCTCTCTGCAAAGCTACAAACTGCCAAAAGCATGCTCTATCTCTGTTGATATTTAAGAGACGCTTATCTCAAATGCTGGAGGTGTAGTTTAAAGAGATGAGTCAGACAAACAAACGCGTGTATAGGCAGTCATTTATTGACAAGTTAGACAGAAGTGTTCTCACAGCGCATCAACCTTCCTTGTATCATCGTCGTCCGATGCATGAAACTTAAAGCGCCACTCACACCGGGTAGTTCACGCACCCCGCGGAACAAGCATACAGTTGCCAGGATGTCTGACCAGCCGTGAGTTCACTGAATGGACGCTTCGATCCAGACTGTGTGGTGTGGGGAAAAGCTTTACCAGTCTAGCTGTAATTAATATCCAGAGAAAAACTCTGCTGATAGCTGGAAGGTAACATAGTAAATTCCGACATAGGCTAACACCGCGGGCAAGTCACGCTCCGCTATTCGAAAACCAGCATTTTTCTGATTGGCACCAGGCTAAACAGACTATATTTTAGCATCTCTGTGTGATGTTGAGGTATACGTATGAGATGACTTCTTTCTCTTACTCATACTTAGTGCACTGGCAGTGTTCCTGAGCAACGATTTTATAAGGAGTGAAAATGGTGATCTCCAAGTATAGAATTTATGTCTGTCGTTGTCACTCTTAATCTGTCTGTTCATCCATCTCTGTGCGTTGGTGTGTGTGTGTGTGTGTGTGTGTGTGTAGGTGCGTGTGTTTGTGTACCCATGTGTGTATGTTTGTTTGATATATGTGTGTTTGTGTATGTGTTTATTTGTTTGGTGTGTGTGTTTGTGTGTTTTTTTTTGGCGGGGGGGGGGTGTGTGCGAACAAGCAAAAACTAACGCTAATGCTATGCTTTTTGCCCCCTGACCTGAAAGCCTAGCCAGTTCATGATTCATACATCACACACACACACACACACACACACACACACACACACACACACACACACACACACACACACACACACACACAAACACTGTTTTCAAACGAGTACTTCTAGTCATTAGTGTATAACGTCAATGTGGTATTCATTAGTGTGTAATATCAATGTGATTGGATATAATGTCGATGTGTTAGTGTATAATGTCAATGTGTTAGTGTATAATGTCAATTTGATAGTCATTAGTGTCTGTCTATGTGGTAGTCATTAGTGTACAATTTCAACGTCGTTATTAGTGTATAAGGTCGATGTAATTATTAGCGTTAAATGTCAATATACTTATTAGTGTATAATGGCAATGTCGTCATTAGTGTAATGTCAATGTGCTAGTTGTTAGTGTATGATGTCAATGTGGTAGTGTTTAATGTTAATATGGCAGTTATTAGTGTATATATATATATAGTGTCTATGTGTGTAGTTATTAGTTTATAATGTCTATGTGGTATTTATTAGTGTATAATGTCTGTGTGATAGTTTCTCAATGAAAAAATAAGCAAAGCTGCACACATGGCCCACTTGTCGGGTCTCGGCTTCAACTCCACAATCTGCTTAAGCATCGATTTTCTCTCCATGTCGCTCCATGTTACTGGACCAGGAAAACTACACTGTGGTTGCCAGGATGATTTGAGAATTGTTCTAGTGCACTTACAGGACTCAGAGTAATTGTATTAGGCTAAGAACACTGTTGTTGATATAGAGGGGCTAAAAAACATTAGAGTCTAACATAAATATGGCGACTGAAATTGTGTGTTCTTCGTGTGACCTTAGTAAAGTTTTATGTGACCACAGTTTCTCTCCGACCCCCCCCTCTCTCCCTCTCTTTCATTTTCACACGCGCGACGCGCGCGCGCTTTTGCTTAAAGATTTGATCGGTCTGAATACTCAAATACTGTTAATAAATGCCACCCTGTCAAAGAACTCCCTCTCTCTGTATATATATATATATCTGAAACTCTCTCTCGTGGCTCTCTTTCATTCTAGCTCATTTCCATTTCTTCTTTTTTTTCCCTCTCTCTTTGAAAGCCTAAGAGGACATTAAGAATACAGCATTGAAGAATGGCTGTCCAAAAGTAATCTTTGTGGTCTCGTTTGTGAGTTCAGTGATGTTGTGTGAATATGCACATACAACCTCGCGATGTTGTTAAAAGGGGAAGAAAGTTTCCATTCACAACATTACATTCTCTAAGGAGTAGCCTCCCTTGAACGTGCTTCGTGTCGTGAAAAGGAAAAAAGCTGTTTTCTGCAAGATATTTATGTGGACTAGACTGAACCCCTCCCCCCACCGCTTATATTACACAGCCAACATTCACCTACCACATGACTCGTCCATGTGCATTACGTATTTTTATTTCTATCTTCTTTTTTCTTGATGGTGAGGTGGGGTAGGGCGTGGTGATATTGACGATTTTGTATCAAGGTGGGTGGGTGGGTGCGTGCGTGCGAGTGTGCTTTTTGTATCTTATTTTCTGTGTTATACCCATAATGTTTTTTTTAAATATAGCATACGTTTCAGTATTTTTAGGAAACCACCATCATGTACAGTATTATTAAACAATAATTAGTGTAAGGTCAATGTGTATAAAAACACATTTTCTATCTTACCTGTTTTCGTAGGAAAATAATCGTAGCTTTTGAATTTAGTAAGTGTAATATTTCCCCAGACTCCGGCCTCGTGGGTCTGTCAGGCACCTCTTTTTTTGTAATGTGTGCACATATTTTTACTGGCTCATACACATCCTTGTACAGAAATAGTGATGTTGGTTTTATTTTGTTTTTGTTTCTTTTTAAGTTTTCCGTAATCATGGTTCTTTTTATGTTCGTTCTGGTTGCAGAGGCCTTCAATCTTACTGTCTACGAGGGACTGTGGGTAAACTGTACCAAACCTTTGCCTTCGGCTGTCGCTAGTGGGGAAATGTGCAAGTCTACAAACGGCAGAGGTGAGATCTTTGTGTGTAGGGATGGGGTGGAGGGTGAAATCAGCAGAGGGTTAACTGGGCGACGGTTGCAATTTTGTTTGCTTGGTTCTTATTTTCTTGTGGCTGCTGCATTTTGGGGTGAATACACATAACACTCTTTTATATGTTCCTACTTCTACTTCAGTTTATGCAGGAAAAAATATTTTGCAATACATATATATATATATATATATGAAGCTTTTCATAGATGGTTAACAATCCCTCAAAAGCAATGTACCCCAATCCCCATGCCAACTTTAATTCTGTGTATATTTCAGTGGCATCTGCTGAACTCTTCACGAAGGTTATAATGGGACGCAACACCATTTGTCACGGTTAATGTCTTAAATGCGAGTGCCTGCCCCTTTCCGACTAGGGTCTCTGTGCTACGTGTATTTTGTTTTAAATCTGTCTAGTTTTGTTTATGGTCTTAATGTTGATTTTAAATTATGTAATATAAACAATTAAAGTGTATATTTATTTTTCTTGAGTAGACTTTATTTAGAGTCAGTTTCATGTGAAAAAGTAGAGGGCGAGAGTCGATTGTTACCTTTCCCTATTTTATTATAGTCCACTTAGCTTCAACACTTTTAAGGGTATATAAGTACACAGTAAATATTTAAACAGAATATAAATCAATATTAATACAGATTAATATCCACACGCGGGTGTACGTGCATGGCACAGCCTGCATTAGAAAGGCATGCAACAGGAACACATACGCGCATACTCTCTTTCTCTCTCACTAACACTCTTAATTTTTGTTTCTCTCTCTCTCTCTCTCACGAGACGTGTCGTATCCCCTGTGTAGAGTAGAAGTAGAGGACGAAGCACATGTGCTTTTTTTCTGTAAAGCGTATTCCCAAATCAGAAAACAAGTTCCAGCACTGCAAGGTGCATGGACCCTACAGACCCAGTGTGTCACGGGTCATGGGAGACAACTCTGATGGAGCCATTAAGCAGATTTCACGTTTTCTATTTTTAAACAGCATGATACTGTTATTAAGCAAGAAATGTATGTACAGAAATAGTATTGATTGTCATACAAGAATGATGTTTTGTGAGTATTTAGACCCTTGTATTTATAAATGGAGATGACTTGCTGTATTTTTTTAATATTAATGACCCTAACCTTTTGACAGTAACCCAATGGGTTGTCAATAAAATGATCAAATCTCAATGTCACACACACACACACACACACACACACACACACACACACACACACACACACGTTTTCTACCTTACACATTCTTTCTTTCTTTCTTGCTCTCACACACACTCTCTTGCATACTTTCTCTCACAAACACTCTTCCTCTCTCACACACACACACTTTATTTTTTTTCTTTAACACACACACACACACACACACACACACACACACACACACACACGTTTTCTACCTTACACATTCTTTCTTTCTCTCTTGCTCTCACACACACTCTCTTGCATACTTTCTCTCTCACACAAACACTCTTCCTCTCTCACACACACACACTTTATTTTTTTTTTCTTTCACACACACACACACACACACACACACACACACACACAAACACTCTTTTCCTCTCTCTCTCACGCATACACACTAACGGAGATAAACATACTTCATCATATTCTTGTGCAGTTTTTCATTTTTTGTGTAAAATTCTGATAAAAAATGTCACAAAAATCATTTATCCATGACATAAAGTATCTCAGCTATAATTCTACCCAACACGATTACAAAAAAATCCATAATGCATTATGACCTAAAGTACCTCAGCTATAAAGCTACCCAACACGATCACAAAAACTCTCAAAAACACCCCTCGCCTATGCAAACTTTCGGGAAGGTTAATGCCACTCGGAAAGAAATGGCTGTCGACAGGAATTAAGGTCTGAAATTAAATATTTAAAGAGTAAGCACCGCCTGAGTCGTGCCCCTAGTCCCTGAACACAAAACACTTTTATTTTCTAATGTTAAAGAACTCCACTGACGACAGGCTTCAGTCAGACGCATCGTGGTTCAGTCACTTTATTCGTCTCATCCAGATGCTATCATATTTTCGTTGGGGAGTGGAAGGGGGTTAAGATAACTTTATTACGATTAGATTTATCAGCCAAAAATTCGAGAACAGCTCTAACAAGTAACTTCAGAGAGAGAGAGAGAGAGAGAAAGTGAATTAAACATTTGTCTGGGGGCTACACTTTGTAATGGACTGAACGAAACAGTCGTCAGCAGAGAAATGTCAGAGGTGTTTATCATCGATGTTTTATTTAAGCTCTCAGTCGTAAAAGTCGTTCGCGTTACAGACGTGGTCGCACGTTTTGATAACGTGATCGCTCACTGCTAATCTCTTCTGCATATTCTTCACATTCTGAGCTGTATCGTCCATATTACTTCCACTTGTTTATTGCAACAAAGCATTCAATGGTTTTTTCCCCATGTGATAATAAATAATTCATTGTTTACTCTGTGTGATAGAATGTTACCTTACTTGCTCCAATAAGTTTGTCTTCCGCACACCCTTCTTTTAAAACATTGCTTAAATAAATAAATTATAAATTAATAAACAAATAAAAGAAAACGACAAAAATTAGTGAAGCAAAAACACATAAAGTGGACGAGGAATCGTCACACAAAAACTCTGTCTGTTCCTGAGAGAAATTAAAACCTAATATTTAACTTCAGGTACTGGTTACATGGAGTAAATTCTCTGAGCCACAAACTTCTTTTTCTCTCGGATACAAAGCCGAAAAATAAAGATCTATTCAAAATGATTTAATCCGTGCAATGGCGTTGTTTGTGTTTATCTACTGAAGGTAAATAACAGTTTCATCAATTTGAGTGGTTTGTTAGGTGATCAGGCAAAGAACATAAAGTATTTGTGTGTGTGTGTGTGTGTGTGTGTGTGTGTGTGTTTACGTTGTGTGTGTGTGTGTGTGTGTGTGTGTGAATATTTTTAGAAGAGCACACGCAAAATGTATAAATAAAACTTAAAAGTATTACACAAAATATCGGGCGTAGAGAAAATAATGCAAACTATAAAACTCGACGTAAGAGGTGTGCTGAAGGTGTTAACTTGGTAATCAAGATAATTCTCAAAAGGTGCACCATTCGACTTCAGAAACAACTGGACGCAAAGTTCTGTCTAGACATTAAGATGCCAAAAACCTCCAAAATGAAACTGTTCCTAATATGCGCACCAGCTCGACACATTGTCCTCAGTTGACGGCCCTTTGTGGACCGTTGTTGCTGTGTAAGTCTGCTTCCGACAGCTCTCAGCTTGATGGTGAATGAGGGTGTTGTGATCAGAATATCTGTGTTTACTGCATAGTGTCTGACCTCCAGAGCAGTTATTTCAAATTGTTACAGATATCTTGACTTGAAAGAGGACTGTCGTCTTACCGGGTTCATTCTGTTACGATCGAAATCATGAGATCTCTATAAGAACATTAAGCAAGTAAATTCTTGATGACTCAATAAACATATGTTTATGTTAATGTGTTTTTATTGTTGTTGTTAATAATAATAATAATGTTGACAAATTAAGGAACATGCACACAATGGTATACTGATCCTTGTGCTGTCCTGCGTTCATCGCCAGGTGAGCTCTGTCTTCAGCAAATCAGATTCAGGACGAGAAGATCTGTTCTGGTTGCTGCTGCTGCTGCTGCTGCGTGTGTCGCTAGGGCAGGTCTAGAGACGTGTGGCGCATTGTACAGCGGGAACCAGGACAGTCGTGGGCGAGACCTGATTATAGCCTAGAATCCGCAGCACCACTCGCAGAAAAATCAATGCCGTGTGCTCAAGCTTGCGCGCGGGATGCACGAGCTCTGTGTGTGTGTGTGTGTGTGTGAGAGAGAGAGAGAGTGGGGGAAGGAGAAGGGGAAGGAAGGAGGTAGACAAGGAGAAGCCGGCGGCGCGGCGGCTTGTTGATCACACAAACTCGCTGGCGCTGGCCGCGGTGTTCTTATTGCCGCTTCTCTCCGTGCGATTGCGTCGCGCGCATCCTCCATCGGTCGGGAAGGTCGGGTAGCGTATCGTTGGAACTGGTCGTCCGCGGACGGTTGCGAAAGGTTTCCGATGGACGCTGGCTCTGGAGGATGACGGAGCGGCGAGAGATGTGAGCCCTGGAGAGCTTAAAGACTCGGCCCTCCTCGCAAGCCAGCCATTTTGACCACAACCACTACCACCACCAGACATTCCATCTTCTCTCTTGCCCCTCCCCCGCCCTCCTTTTCCCATTCCCCTTCGTCAGCACGTCGTTGGCTCGTGCACTCACATGGCTGACGAGGCTTGTCCGCAGAACACAGTGGTGGGAGCCAACACCTTCCAGTGAAAGATGAAGAATTTCCTGAAATTCAAGACTCGCCAGAACAGCTCGGACTTGCGCAAATTCGGAGAAGAGTACTACCTGCGGGAAGCGAAGCTCTGGCGACCCTTCCGCTTGTTCGGCCTCTTCGCCACAGTGGCGGCCATGACGTGCACCCTCGCGGCCATTCTGAGCGGCCATTGGCTGGACGGAAAGGGTGAGCTGTGCAGTTTGTTGCATTCTCTCTTTCTCTTGCGCTCTATTTCTTGTTCTCTTTCTCTCTCTTGCTTTCTCTCTTTCTCTTTGCTGTTCAAAAGACTGGGGTTTATTTTCATTTATTGACCATTGAACTGTAAGGATTACCTCCTTGTCTATCCTTTCCTGTACGACTTGTCTGTTTGGTGTCTGTCTAAGCTGTCGTATTGTGTGTGGTGTCTTTAGAAATAACTTGGATTGTCTTCTATTGTTGTGTCTGTACGAATTGTTTCATTATGTGTGTTGTGTCCGGCTGATTGTGCCCAAATTGTCTATACAAATTGTTTGTTTTCTGTCTCGTCTACACGAATTGTCAAAGTGTGTCGTGCCTGTATGAAACTGCCTTTGTGTGTGTGTGTGTGTGTTTGTGTGTGTGTGTGTGTGTGTGTGTGTGTGTGTGTGTGTGTGTACGATTTGTCTAATTGTGTCGTGTCTGATTGCTTGTGTGGTTTCTGCTGAGTTTTGTCAGTATGTTGACTGTACAAATTGTCTTACTGTCTAAACGATTTGTCTGTTTGTCTGTGTCGTTTAAGCGGTTTTTGTTGTGATATCTGTGTTTTTCGAGAAATCTATGTGTGCGTGCGTGCGTGCGTTCGTGCGTGCGTGAGTGAGCCAGAGCACCATTATAGTTGCGCTTACAGCCTCTCAATGTTTTGTGAACAGTTCACAGGATTGTACTCTGACGGTGGTACACGAATTTTCCATGACAATCAGATTCGTTGATTTAGCCCTGAACAGGTAGACCTCACGGAGACCATCTGACTACACTCTTGTCTCTTCCCATGTAGCAAGTCTCGCCTACTTGGGTGCAGTGAATACTAGCGTAGCCTAACTTCCGTTTCCTGTGTAAATAAAGTGCTGCCGAACCGTTATTGCTTGCCCCCCCCCCAACACACACACACACACACGAGACACACACAGAGAGAACTGTCGAGGTCTTTGCTAGGTAACTGCCGCTTACTTGTGTACATTGATTGCTGGCAGAGCTGTGACTGCTTGTCTACTTTCCTGTAGCTGTGAACATTGAGTGCTGTCGAGTCCTGACTCTGTGATGACGCTGCATCATACAAACGCTGCAGTACAAATGAACTCATGTATTGATTGGAGAGGTTTATCTTTGATTGTGCACACGCTGGTGCCCTGTCGTCTCCTATCATCGCAGGTTCTGGTCGATTGGCAGAACCCTGTTCTACTGGTGTGCCGGCTTTTCTGTGTTGTGAGAGCTAAAACGGTAGCCTGCATGTTGAGAGTTGCCGGCTTGTCGAATAAAATGATTTTTTGATGCTTCGTCCAAGAGAGGTTATGAAAGGCTGTGACAGGGGAAAAAAATCCTACTGTGCCCGATAGGACAATACTGCAGTGACAGGACACTCTTGCTGTGATTGACAGGATAATCTTGATGTCAGAGGCAGGATAGTCTTGCTAACCCTTTATTAAAGTGTAATTTTAAAAAAGTCGCCCCCTTACCTTTCTATGTCGTATGGGGAGTGATGTGTTAGAGACCCTACCTTTCTCTGCGCTGGCGTTTTTTGTGAGGGAGCTGCTCATCTCCTCTCCTTCCTCTAACTGCTTTACTTTTCCAAAACCCTCTACGGAGTCAGGGACCCATTCACGACAGCTGGGTCAACTGGAATTAGGTTCGTCGGCTACATTGGTATTGAATCTTCGTGACATTAGAGGGTCAAAGGCCAGTACCGTAGGCACACGGCTATTAGCTTCTACTTTGAAGGCGGGCAGAAACTACTATCCCCTAACTTCAGACTGCCACCTGCCATCCCCCCCCACTCTGTGGCTTCCATTGTACCTGTTGTACCATTATACCAAGGCTAACTCAAATGAAGCGATAGGTCACAAGCTGGCAACAAGATCGCAGCTGGAAGAGTTAGCGGCAGGAGCCATCAGGAGTGAGGCAGGGTAGCCTGGCTAGTTTTATAATTGCTTGAATTTGGACAAGTTGTAAAAGAACCTTAAGCTAAGAAAGAGAGTAAGAGTTACGAAAACTTCTGTTTCATTCATCTCTTCTGTCGCTGACATTTAAAGAGTTAACCTACACAGTCAACGAGTACGACAACGGGTCGATGACCTATTTAAGAATAAATTCATCGACCTTAGTGGCAAAGAAACGCACGAGCCTTTGCACTTTGTTTCAGGCGCAGCCATATACTTAGTACAGATAAAAATGTAAAATGATATGAGGCACAGTACCCATAGGATGATTTGGTCAATAATATGAGCCACAGTACCTCTAGGATGGTATGGCCAATACTATGAGCCACAGTACCTAAAGGATGGCTTGAGTTGTCTTGGATCACCGCACGCAGAGCTATTATGATATCCCACCGTCCATAATCGTGGGCGCCCGACTACACATCCCAGCATTCTTTGCGAAACAGGAGTATCTGTCGTAACCGTCACCAGCGCGAAAGATTCTGCCCAGAAATGGAGGCGATCCCTAGAATGACGTGTTAATTGGTTCCCCCGTCACCACTGGCACCATTGGCGTCACTCTGATCCAACGGCTCGCTGGATCGATATGCCGAAGCGAGCAGAGAGAACTCTGTTCCTACAAGACGTTAATGTATTTAGCGTAAAGAAGGACAAAGGGTTAACAGCTGGAAGCAGTGAGACTTCCTATGAGGAGCTAGCTAACCAAGTCCAGTTTACTGCAAGCTGTTCACCTCCTAACAGCCAACATCCGGAGCTTTCAAAGTATGTGACTGGCTCTGAGACCTGTGTACTAGAGTCACAACCTCTTTCATTCTGCTTCTGCTTGCGAGTAAGCTGAAACACGTGAAACGTGAGCCGACTTTTGGCATAGCTCCCTAGATCCTGTTGTAATATGGACACTGGCCTTGCAGCGAATCATGGGAAACTCGATTGTTCTGGTAGTTAAAAAGCACGAGCTTTGCTGCAGACATCTGCCTTAGCGACAGAAAATTCTACAAGTAGACGGTTAGAACAAGGATAGTAGACAATACCTGTGCGGGATGGGTTTGTTTGTGGGAGAACTAGGGGGTGGGTGGAGAGATACCAATGTGCCGACAATGCCCGTGATGGTATAGCGCCAGGAGGGACGCATTTTCTGCCAGGAAGGTGTCGTTCTAGGTTTAAAAAAAAGCCAGATTAGACACATTCTGTCTCAAGAATGCAACCGGATTGCCAGTCTGGGGCCATGACATAAAGCGAGTATAGGAGCATTTGTCAGGAAGGCGTGCCATGAACTTCCAGACAGACATCTTATGTCGCTGGGTGGGTAGTGTGTAGTTCAGTATGTATAAAAGCTAGAGTTGGGTGGTAGCAAGAGAAAGCCACTCCTCGTCGCCTGCTCACTTTAATAGATAGATTCCTAAACTACAATCCACAGACTTTGTCCCCAGCTTTGCACGTTGTGTGTTTTTGTCAACAGCGTGACACACAGACCGCTCCTGCGTCACTGGGTAGCACCAATACAGCACAAGGACTCTTTGTTCGATCTCTCTGTATTTGTGCACGGCGATCAATCTGAAGTCACATGCGGGTCAAAAATAGGAGCGCAAAATGTCAGGACAACGCGCTTGTTATTAGCAAGACCAACTTCAGCAAAAGAAAAAAATACAACCAACTGAAGTCTTGCCATTTGAGGTCATGATGGAAATGTGGAAACAAATGGCGCATTACACAGCCAGGGGCTATCGGCGTGCATCTCACATGCACCACTCCACTAGCTGCTATCGACCGGCCTGTTAGCCCGAAAGCTTCTCAATGCCAAGCGTTTGTCGCCCCTTCCAATGAATGATGTCCCCTTCAGACTTTTCTTCATCTCTTTCACCGTTTCCTTGGTTGGTTATAACAGGTCGGTTAGTGAGTGTATCTGTGTACTCGCTTGTGTCTACATAAATGTGTGCCTTGTTATACATTTTCTTAGGTAAGTGTTATATTTATGTATCTGTATATTTTTTCACGTCTATCTTTATGTACGTATGTACTTAACAAACACCGATTGAAGAATCATTCGGTTTACAATAATCATTATTGCCATAACCTGTGTTCTGACTCTGTCTGTATGTATGTATGTATGTATGTATGTATGTATGTATGTATGTATGTATGTATGTATGTATGTGTACGTACGTATAACCTTTGACATAAAGAATAATTCGTCTTGGTATGCTCATTATCATCATGTCCCGTTTTATGATAGCCTAATGCTGTATATTTTCCCTAATATTGTGAAAGTGTAACGCCTTGTTGTCTCCCTGTGTTGCAGGCTTCAGTGGGGGAATGTGGCAGTCCTGCTACCAGAATCTCTCAGACCCGGAAGCATATTCCAAGTGTCCAGAGAAACGCCCACGTATGGCTGTCATACAGTAAACCCCACGTTAATAAACCTTCGTGTGGCGTCATACAGTAAACCCCATAATAAACCTTTGAATGGCGTCATACAGTAAACTCCATGATAATAAACCTTTAAATGGCGTCATACAGTAAACCCCATGATAATAATGACAATGACAATGACCAGCTTTATTTGTCCCAGTGGGCAATTTGAATATGGGAATGTGCTCTATGTCACCTGCACTCTACAGTGCCTTTCAGACGAGTCAGTAACTATTAAAACAACAAACACAATTTGAATTTAAAGACAAATATAATTGAAAAGAAGAATTAATAATTAACTAAACAAAAAAATCTAAATTCAAAATAACAACTAAACACAGTCAAAAATTCAATGTTCACCCTTAGTTCCTTCAAACATAATATTCCCCTCACTCATAAAGGCGCAGTCCTCCACTCCTGAAGGCGCAGTCCTCCCAAACACAGTCTTCAGAAAAGAAAAGAAAACCCAACACAAATCACACAACACAGTCTCCGGTCCTGGTGCTGTCTCTTCTGAATCAGGCACGCCCCCAGTCCCGACCGCCAACGAATGCACAGTCAATTGTCCAGATGAATGAATAAAAAAAATGAAATAAAAAAAAATAGTAAACCTAGACAGAAAATAACCATATTTAACCCACAATATATCAATATCTAAATATTTCCCTCCCCCACTACAATAACATACATTCATCTATTTATCTCATACAAAAATTATATTAATCACTCTCTCAAACTCCACCATTTAAAAACAGTAAGTAACATAGACATACACTCACCTCAACAGGTTTAAATGACAAATTTTACTCAAGTCTGGTCAAGACTTGCTAAATAAACACAAGCCTGGTCAGGACTTGGTACATAAAGTCTGGTCAAGACTTTCCCAACGCCCGAGGAGACCGTCAAGTTTCCCCGCTCCCGTCAAGGAGAACCAGCATACGAATAAAATCAAAGTACACCGAAACACTCTTCTCATTCTTTCCATCCCATCCTCTCAACAACAGACTTTATCACCATAAATCAATGGAAACAATAGAAACAAAGAAACCCCAAAACTCTCTCCCTTCGTCACCATCCCCCTAAAACAACTTGTCACACCAGTTAATTAAGCAGCTGGCCGGCCATCACGGCCCGGCACTGACTCACCCACTCAGACCTCACACCGATACACATTAACTCTTCCGCTCACACCTCCCCCCTTCCAGTCCCGTTACCTGTCCCCTTTCAGGATAAAAATAAAAAAAAAATTTAAGACAGCAGGTTTGTGACACTCTAGTTCAACAGTGAAAAAATGAAAAATGAAAAAAAGAAGTGGGAAAGTAACAATCATATATATATATATATTTTTAAAAAACACATCAAGGATAATCATATACACCGATCACACACACACACACACCACTGACACTTAACCTAAGATTAAGCAGCTGGACTGCGGAAGGCACAAATGATTTCAGGTGCCTGTTACTTTTATATATAGGCATGGCATAGCGTTTACCTGAGCTTAATAATACAAATTCTTTTGTTAGTATATGTTCAGGTAATGATAAAATGCATGAAGCTGTCCGTACTATTTGTTGGTCACAACCTTTGAATAGCGTCATACAGTAAAACTCATCTCAATAAACCTTCGTGTGGCGTCATACAGCAAACCTCATATCAATAAACTTTTTTGTGACGTCATACAGCAAACCTCATATCAATAAACCTTTTTGTGACGTCATACAGTAAACCCCATCTCAATAAACCTTTTTGTGACGTCATACAGTAAACCTCATCTCGATAAACCATCGTTTGGCGACATACAGTACATTTCACGTTATTAAACTTTAGTGAGGCGTTAAACAATAAATTTTAAATGGCGTCATGAAATAAACTGGTTTCGAATAAACTTTTCTGCTGCGTCATACAATAAGCCGTTTTTTAAAAACCCTTCGTATGGTGCCATGCAGTAAGTTGCTGGCTGAAAAAACTTTGCATATCGTCATGCAGAAAGCCACTCTCTAAAAAAACATTTCGTGAGATGTGTGTGTGTGCGCGCGCCCGCGCGCCTGTGTGCAGAGGACATGCATGAGAGAATGAAATATATTTGCATCCATTGTATCACTTTGTGCGTGAAATGTCACACTTTTTGTCAAATATCTCCTTGAATAAGTCGGGTTTTTTTCCCCAAGATGGCCCATTGGACAATGAATCACTGAGGAAATATGATGTATTTGTCAAAGACCTTTGTGGAAGGAGTTTCTGTTTCTTAGTCAGAAATCATTCACTATTTATATGATCTTCAGTTGTTTATGCTGTCAAGTTCAAATAGTACACCCCTCTTTCTTAATTAAGGCTGACATTTTTATTTTTGTAGTAATATTATTACACTTTGATACGCGCTGTTTATTGCGGTGCCTGTCAAATATTGAGTTTTGTCATAATACTTCATACTCTATTTTTTATGTTGTAGTGACCTTTTTATTATGCCGAATCTTCTGTTATCTTGCATATAATATTTCTTTAACACATTATCGGTTCTGATGATAATATTATTTTGTATTAACTCTTTATACCACCATGTACCATGTTTTATATCGTATAAATCTGGTGTTGGAGGCAGTGGTAAAATTGTTTTATTTTTTTGATGCCTAGAGTCCAAAATAAGTGACAGATTATGTAAAAGACATCTCTTATTCCGATGATATTTTTGCTTCTTTTTATACATGCACCTCAAATGCTGATAGAAATTTCTGTAAATTTTGGATCCCTATACCTGAAGATTGTTTATTTAAAATTCTTCGTCCGGTCGAATTTGTATCTCTAATTCCTAAAGCTATGTCTTTGGGAAATCTCGATCTGTAAATGACCCTGAAGACAGTCCCTCCTTCTACGGAGTATGTTTGGCTTTCTCACGCAAATATTAGCAAAATATATCAGGCGCTGCTTCCCAAAGTGGACTTGGTGTACATGTTCTTTGGTTTGCTTCTCCACAGACTGGCAGAATGCAGTCATTGGATTGATGATCTTCGCCGCCTCCTTTGGTGTCCTGGCGTCGGTGCTGTCCATCTGTGGCGTCTGCACCACGCCCCTGCCTAGAAAAATCTACTACTTCCATTCGGCTGGGGAGATCTTCCTTATATGTGGTACGTTTCCCTATGGCTTCAGACTCAGCAACTAAACATAGCTACATGGGTGATACCGCTCATGCTGTGAGCTATAAGCACTCCTTTCTATGAGAACTCGAGAATAGCCATTTATGAAGATGATTCAGATCCTGAGAGTTAAGACAAACAAAAGAATTTCCGAACAAGAATCTCAAAATAAAAAAATGAAAGTTATAGGGAAGCGGATAGCCTAGTGGACATAGAGCAGTGTGTAAGAACATGAAAGGCGTGCTCAATAGCTGATTCGATACCCGGTGATGCAGCGTACTTTCTCAGCTAACTATGCTGGGGTAGGGGGTGGGGAGGATACTTGACTAATTACAGGGTTGGACTAAATAAGGTTGAGAGGGGAAGGAGAAGAGCTGTTCCTTTGTAGAAAGCTGTAAAGAAAGTTTGGTCTCTAACAACAACCACAAAGTCACGGAGCAATATAATAATAGTATTTATATTTTAGTATAGTATAACTTACACTATGATTTATATGCAAAACTAGCTATGATTTTATTGTTTTTCCCAATATTTGACAGGAACTGTAGTAAAAAGCTGCGTATCAAAGTGTAATAATATTACTACAAAAATGTCAGTCTTAATTAAGAAAGAGGGGTGTACTATTTGAACTTGACAGCATAAACAACAGAAGGTCATATGACTAGCGGTGATTTTATTAACTTTCAATTTATTGCTTCATTTGACTTAAGTTCATTCATGCGTTGCATCAATGTAGCGAAACAGTGAAACAGTTGCACTCTTGATATCCCGTGACAGGCTGACAGTTCATGCTCAGTAACGGGTGCACGATGTTTCGAGTGAAACGACCACGTGACTCGCTCTGTTCCCCTTTCCTCGTTCCCTCGCTGTCTTTGTCTCTCTCTCTCTTTCTTACTGTACTGCGATCTGTTTGTCGTCGGGGCCGTCTCACTATGATGTCCACGCCATTTTCCCATAAAAGCAACTGGTATTACATGACGGAGAAATTAAACACGTCACTGAGCAAAGCACACCAACCACACAAAGCACGTGACCGAGCCGTAATTATTGACAGAAATATTAAAAATTGTAGATAGGTCAATAATATCATTATCAAATATAGTGAAGATCTGACAGACGGCATAGATTTGCAAAGGTTTCAACCGCAACCCTCTTTATATTTCATTAGACTTTATCTTGTGTATGTGTGCGCCTACCTATATATATATTTTTTAGAGGAAGCATAATTTTCTGTTGCAGCCCTTAGCACCGGGGTGGCCTTAATGGTGTTCCCAATCGCCATTGAGATAGACAGAAACATCAGCAGCCATAGGTACGGCATTGGGTACGGACTCGGGTGGGGCGGGGCTTTCTTTTTCCTGGCTGCTGCCGTGTGCATGAGCCTGGACGACCTGGTCCGCGAGTCGTCCCGCACCAAGTGCTGCCGCTGGTGCTGGAAGTCCAAGCAGAACGACAGGACTGAACTACGGCAGGTCTGACCCAGAGCCATGGGCCGGTCCACGTTTTGCTGCAGGTTTTTGCCAGCTGCGCCTTCTAGGCATCGCGAGGAAAGCTGCGGAGAGATTCTATTGTACGGAGTGGAGTCTGAGCCATAGACCCTGCTCATCTCCTTAGTTGCAAGCGCCTCTGTGTGTGTGAGTGTGTGTGTGTGTGTGCTCGCGTGCGCGTGTAAATGCTTGTAAAATAAAATATAAAATAAACGAATTAATCAATAAATATGCGTCAATATAGAAACGGTCTACACCTATTTTCCAGAACCGTTTTGTTAAAAATAAGGTTTTACACTCAGTTCCTAATTTGTTCAGAAATACTAAAACACCAGTAAATGTTCATGTTAATATGAACTTAAATGTATTTACAAGTTGCTTAATTTACCAGATTTAAAATGTAATTACCCTA
Organism: Marisa cornuarietis; assembly: GCA_004794655.1. Classification (NCBI taxonomy): domain Eukaryota; kingdom Metazoa; phylum Mollusca; class Gastropoda; order Architaenioglossa; family Ampullariidae; genus Marisa; species Marisa cornuarietis. The sequence goes on from SMMW01000628.1 coordinate 2,849,481, forward strand.
ATTAAGTGCCGTTGTATTTCTTGCTTGTTGAGCTAGATAGACTTATCGTGAAACCAAAACTTCAGGCGTATGCAAGAACATGAAACGTTATTGTTTTAGGAGTAGGCAGAGGCTTCTCTTATTTAGGGCTGTGTTTAATTATGTGGTTATATATGGATGCTTGTGTTAGTATATGAGTGCATACATGTAGGTGTGTTTGTTGGTTCGAATGGGAAACTAATAATATGAATACGAGCATGTGTGTGCGTGCGTGTGTGGGTGTGTAAAAGAGAGAGAGAGGCGGTGAGGAAAGAAAGGCGAGGAGGCGAGAGACAGAAAGAGGAACCCTGGTGTTCAGCTCGACAGAGTTGATCAGTGGAAATCCAGACACTGTTTGGTACCATGGCAACTGACGACGAATGCTTTTGGCCGGTCCATGTGCTCGCTGCCACCGCTTGACAATGTGGCTTGTATGAACACACTCTGAACACATTGTGAACACATCGTATGCTCTTACAACGCGTTGGTGACTTCACATCAAGAAGTTCTCTGTCACTGACAGACTCTTTGGGCTCTGTGGTGTTACGGATTCCATCGCAGCCCAAGTAATTATTACCAATATACCTTATTTGCTTCTTTCTTTGGGTTTCGAAAAAAAAACTTGTCTGGAATGGCTCAACGTGATCTAGCCGACACAGGCGACCAGTTCGTTCCCTGACGTATTTTAAGATGTTTTCCAACGTTTCGTCTCAATTCTTCTTTCTTGTACAGTCTTGGTCGGTCCAGTCTGTATTAAGGACCGATGGTTGTTGGCATGTAAATCTGGAAAGTTTAGATTTCTACATCAAAAGTTACTTGACCTTTAAACTTGTTAGATGAACTAGTTCAAGTGATGTTTATCCAAATTCTAAACAGAAACGTGTACTGCCTTGTGTTTTTTACCATTGCACGCACTTGTGCACAACCGCAAGAGTGTCCGTATGCCCCATATGTTTCTTCTTTTCAGATCTACATTTCAGTTTTGGGGCGCTGGCATTCATTCCCGTCGAACTAGGGAGGGCACACTGAAGGCACCGCCAAAAGCAAAACTTACATGGCAGACCTACTTCAGGTTTTAGCAATGAAAAGCTATGCCGTTGCTGTCCTGTTAGCAGCGCCATCGACTGTCGCCAGCAGTTGGGTGGTGTACTATTCTTACCAGTGTATCGAATTTCACCTGGCAGGCAAATTTCTTGCTCCTCTTTAACATGTTTTGCTCCTTTGTGATTTAAGACATTTAATCTGTTGACAGATTGTAATTTTGCAGAAATACAGCTCTGAAAAAAATGTTCTCCAAGAAGAACAGTTCCCGGATGCTAAAAGAAGCTGTTTCAACAGATGAGCTGTAACAATAGAGTTCTGAGCTAAGAAATACATTTTTATAAGAGTGCATCAACAAACTACAAAAGTGCAACAGTAGAAAATTCATTGCAAGTCTGTAGGAAAACTTAAATCATACAAATATTTTGACATGACTGTTATAATTACCGCATTATGAGTTTGGAAAACATTTAAAAAACGTTATGTTATAGACTTGTGAAAGCAAATCAGCTGCAGTGTAGGTGGAATGTGGCATCAAACAAACGGCAGTTAAGGTTTTCTCACATGCAATGATTTGAAGAACCGTTCAAGACTGTAAAGCAGAAGAAGCTGTCCAGTCCTGTGAACGTTCACGCACAACTGACTGTGGGTGCGTTTCAGCTTCCATTGACAATCGGAATACAAGGGGATTTCTAATCCTTTACAAGCATGAAGTCTTGCCAACACGACAAATGCCAAGTAAAAGAGGGTTCTCGATTTCAATCTCCTGCATTTTCCCTCTCACTGGAACACAAAATCTTATGTATCGTCAAGAAACCTGTCTTGCTGCCGTTTTCACACCGAGAATCTTGTGAGAGCGTGTTAAATTACCTCCCTTTCGTAGTCATGTGCTTATTTCCCTTAAAGCATCTTTTCCCTACTGTTAATGTATTGTCCTTCGAGTGTGTGATGTTTCCATTTAAAATAAGATTTACTCATAATATTGGCAGCCTTTTACCAAATGATTATTCTTCATTTTAAGTCTTGCACAGAAAAGTTACTATTCACCTTTACCTTCGAAAATTAAAAATTTCAAAATCTAAATATGTATGTACTCCACTCGGGTTGATTGGATATGGCCAGAAAACAAATATTTATTAGTGGTTGATGCCGATCCTCTCAAGTGTAAAACTGCAAAGCTAAAACGTTTATCTCTGCAGTATTGTCCAAGTGTACATTTCTCACTAACATTCTGCCTAATAGTTTAGTTTAAGATGCCGGGCAACCACCTGTTATTTACACCTGTCCAAAACTCTCACCAGCTTCTTTTCATCGCTTTTGTCCAGTCATTGATATTCGTTTTCATTACTGACAATGAAAATATATTTTTTCGTCTTTTTGCTTTCTTTTTGTTGTTTTTAATCCCCCAAATCTGGCTTTGTTAAAGCATAAGTCGTGTCCCTTGCAGCTGTGTACTATCTGAATACTGAAACATTTTAAGGCCCTTAGCTTCCCGCAGGGCACTCCTTAAGAGTAGACCTGAGAAAAACACATTTCTCAAAAATATCGTTTTCATGTAGCAGCGTCACTGAGCAGGGATCGCAGGTAGAAAACACTTCAAACAAAAATTTCTTCCTGTGGAGAGAAACACGGCATGCTAGAGAGAGGAAGAGAGATAGAACTGACGTTCATAGTCATGGATTTATAGCCGTATATGTAGAATTTGCACTTTATGTGATCCACGATCTTAACACATTTTGTCAAGCCGACTTCACAATATTTGTTCGAATCAAATCCACCTATAAATGTTCCCGTCTTCTCAGTTGTTACCGTGGCTCATTAGTGTTATCTGACATTAAGACGGGATGCTTACAACTTTTTTTGTATTTTTAGCCTAAACGTCTATATGTCATTTTAGAACGAGAGCTTCGTCAAACTATGAAAATCAAAAGAAAATTCACATGAAAGCCCCAACCTGAAGGCGGAAATCACTCAAACAATACAAAAATGCAAGTTACACCCGAACTAGAGAGTAAGCAGTGTGCAGACCCTAAAAAGACATCTTCCAAGATTCTCGGTACACGACTAATGTACAAATCCAAGTTCGCGGAAAAACCATCCAGAAGATAGAATAATCCAGAATGTAACAAAACTTTCATCACACATTATTGGTCAAACAATCACATTTCAAGACACAGCTGGTAAAATATGCAGTACTCGACGTAAAGCCATCATTATTATCATCATCATTGTCATCGTCGTCAACGTTATCGTCGTCGCTATCATTACCATTACAGCATTCAAACATGCAGACGTCAGAAAACACTAGACGCAAATTGCTAACATAGCAATTAGCTATAGTATTGCAATATTTGTTGTACATAGCAAACCAAACTCGTCAAACAAAAAAAAACAGGGACTAGCGAAGTAACATACGAGTAATTGTTTAGTAGATGCTCTGATTCTTAAATTATATATTATGGGTTCTTAAGATTATAATAACTACATTCTGTGTTTTAGGAAAGACATTCAACATCCCTGATGATATTAACTCTCTAACATCGACAGAAACACAGATATATGCATGTAAATCAAAGAATAATGTTGTCCACAAGAAAGAGAAGAGAAAGCAGCAGAGAACACTAGGTGTGAATCAAAGTCTTTGAATTTTCTTCCTTACTTCCGGTAATTCTTCTGTCACTTCTATCTAAGCACTTTTCTGTGTGCGTGTATATATACATATAATATATATATATATATATTCTTCTCCTGCATAAATGTTTGGTTAAAGGGGAAGTATTATGGCAATGTTCGGACAACTGTTGTCTCTGTTATTCCTCTTGGCTGCATTAGGGTCCTGTTTCTGGAGACATAGGCGCGTGCGTGGTGACGCTAGAAAATACGGGGGATATTGCGATAGATGATAGAAACACGAACGTGCAGTGCCTTGTCCCTTCACCTGTTCTGGTGATGTAAGATTGTCGAGAGATTTGTAATCGCTTTGTGTTTCATAATGCTTAGCTTTTTTAAACCTCATATTTAGAATTCTCATTGGTTTTTCTTTCGGCCCATATTTGAAATCTTCTAGTAAATAAGATCTCGTGAGAATTAAGGCCAGAGAGTAAAACAGTTTTGTCAGTGGTTCGTGTGCGTGTGTGTGGGTGTGGAGAGGCTTGCTGGTACACTTAATTTTCTTTTGATTTTTATTTTCTACCTACCTACCTACCCATCCACCCATCTACCTACAGAAAGAGAGAGAGAGAGGATGGTATGAAAATCTCTACAAAACATCTTTTTATTCCATGTTTTCGAAGGAAAATTTCTGATTTATCCTATATATTTCTTTCAAATCTGGATTCTAGGTCACCAAGAATAGTACCATTTTATTTCTTTCTAAATTAATAGATCTATTTTTTAAAATCTGAAAATGCCTCGAGAGCTACATGCACCAGTATATACTATTAAAAAAGTAATTTTACAAACTTTCATTTATTTATTTTTTTTGTTTTGTTTGTTTGAGAGGGCATGGGTAACACATATAACTTTAAACTCTTTAATATTTTCACGCTGGCTTGAATTCTCTCCCATCAACCCCTTAGCCATCTGGAGTTACCACGCTTGTGTATCGATGTAGTTAGTCCCCATGGTCACCAGAACTTTATTTACTTCTATACATTAACATCTACTGCTCATGAATTTTTACTGTGTGCGACCGAATGTTAATTCACAAATATTTAAGCTGCTGCAAAGTTATGGCAACTCACCCAACATCATGCAGGTCTTACATGTGATCAAACTGCGTTCTGTATGCTTTAGGGACCAGTTATTTCCTCATAATTTGAAAATGGTGTCTACTTTTGTATTCGCACTTTTCTCTCCTTTTACTGGAAACTGGATTTGGGGCTTTGTTTCTTTACACTTTAATGCATTTAAAACACTTTTCAAACAATAATGGTTTTTGTCATTTGTTCTCTATGCCAGATGTGAATGAATGGATGGATATGTTTTTTGTATGTGGGGAAGAGGGATGTACGAGGTGTAGTAGAAAAGTAATGAGACTGATTTTTTATTTACCAAAGTTTTAATTTTTTTTCAAACAGCAATGTTATCCCCTTCAAAATAGTTCCCTTGGGGAGCTACACACCAATGGAGACGTTGTTTCCACATTTGGTAGCAGCGCTGGAAGTCATCAACCGGTTTGGATGTTTTCTAAAGTCCCGAAATTACATCCTTTGAGGACATTTTTCAGTTTAGGAAAAAAAAACGTCTCAGGGGCTGAGGTCAGGTGAATAGAAGGGTTGGGGAACCACAGGAATGCCTTCTGAGGTCGAAATATCCGTGACAGATAGGGCAGTGTGACATGGGGCGTTGTCATGATGGACCTTTTTCTGAGACCTTTCGCATGTTCCAATGTGCAGTCAAAATTTGATGAACGGTAAATCTGTTCAAATTTAATTGTTCACTCAACATTCTTAATGTTAAACGACGGTCTGATCTCACAAGAGTGTTCACACTTTCGATGTTTTCGTTGGTTTTCAAAGTTGAAGGCTTCCCTGAACGGTGTTCATCTTCATCGTGTTTTCTGCCTGTCAAAAATGATTTGTGCCAGCGAAAAACTTTAGCTCGGGATAAAGAATGTTCCCCATAGGCCTGTTTTAACTTTTCAAACGTCCGACTTGCCGATTCTCCAAGCTTAACACAAAATGTACTGGCACAACGTTGCTCCAAACGTCGCTGGTCCAGTTTGCGTGACGCACAACCACAACACAACGTCACTAATAGCAGTCACAAAATCACGTGGTTAACGGAAGGAGTGTAAACTCACACTGAGCTATGGGAGGGGACTTACAAGCGATCTAGCAACAGCGCAGCCTTACCAGATCGCTTACAGTGTTGCTAGTCTCATTACTTTTCTACCAGACCTCGTATATTTTATGTATAACACTCGTAACTGCTTGAAATCTTGAATATACGGAAGACTGCCAAAAAAAATCTTTCTGGTGAAGTGTGTCAAGTGCTGTTTCAGAACATTTTCACTAAGAAGTCAGAACTAGAAATAACGTTTAGTACCAGAAGTACAGACACGTAATTATAAGGAACAGCCTCTCTTATCCCTTCCCACGCTCGCTCCCCCTTTTTTTTCTCTCTCTCTCTCATCCCAACAAAAACTCTGCACCCACGCTATGGCGTACTATAAATCCCGTAAAAGTGCGTTTAAAGACAAACGTGGAGCGCCACAAGGTTCAGAGGGGTTTCGCAAATCAAGTCGGACAAGCCCTTTCCCACCTATTGCTTATTGTCCTGGATCAGTCATGTGTTTCACGCATTATGGGTTGGTCGCGGTCTCTACCCCGGTAAGCTTTCAAACTGTGGCGCGACTGTGATGTCGGTTGCATGATTTTGCGTCAAAGTTTATATTTAGACATAAAGGGTGTGTGTGTGTGTGCATCATATTTCACAAGGTAATTCAAAGACAGAGACGTAAAGCGAGAGAGAGGAGAGTTGAAAAAAGGAAGGCAGGGAGCAATTTGCATATGTTTGAGATGGGTGAGTATAAATGAAGGCGTCTGAACACGTTCTTGCACCGGACGAGAGAAGTCTCGGACTGTACCTCTGCTAACCTCACTTGAACTTACAAAGTAAGTAGTTGCGACTTTTCCTTCATTGGACTGTGACTGTGACTTGCCTTTCGGTTTTATAATTTCCTCCGTAGGAAGTTGTAACAATGGCATGCAATGTGCTCTTATTGTTGGTGAAAACTCTCGCTTTCAACAAATTTACCAGCTTTTTAGCTTATTTGAAAAATTGTATGATTATGTTCTTGAATGTTATTTGTCACATTCAAAAAGGAAATCCGTTTTGAGCCCTTTTCAGAATGTTAGGAATCTAGTTTTGTTCCTACATTGTTTTTCACCTAGGGGATGGTTAGTCTGAGATTACATACAATTTTAAGCGCTAAACGAAAATTGTCATTAGCAGTAGAAATAAATCATTGTAATAGCATAAATAAATCATTACCACAGAACAAATGTCATTTCAACAGTAGAGACAACTATGTAGTCGATTTGTCAATCATGAAAAAAGAAATGCATTTCTGAATTAGAAATCTATCATGATTAAAGATATCCGATAATTTCTAGTCTTTCCCAGAGTTCTCTGTGGTGTTCCCCAGAGTTCTTTCCTCGGCCCCGTAGAAGGCGTCATGACATGCACTATCTCGCCTTCACGGACGACACCCGGCTATACGGTAGCTCTCCACTGACAAATAAATAAATGAATAAATAAATAAATACAAAACTGATAGCTTTTAATCCCCCATCTGTCACTGGATGACTGAAGCCAACTCAAGCTGTACCCTGATGCTTCAAGATGAGCGCCCTTTCCACTATCTCCTCCTCTAGTCCCCACTTGTTTGGATTCACGATTTCCATATCGTCCAGCCTTGAGTCACACGCCGCACCCTTCAACACGTTCAGTACGCTGCTGCCGATCTGGTTGTCCGGGGAATCATCATGTTGCCACTACCTCCCCTCCCATACTTCGCTGCCTGTCGCCGACCAATATTACCAACAAACTGGACTGTCTTAGCTATAAATGTCTCTATCCCCGTGTTTCTGATTACCTTTCTTTCTGCCTTACCAACCAGTGCCCTCTCCCACACACTTCGTTCAGCATCCGATATACTCCGGCTCCACCTTCACCGCACGACACTTTGTTGGCCAGCGAGCACACGCTGCTGGGAACACTCTCCCCTTGCTGTTAAGCGGTTTCAGGCGGAACTTTGCCTCTTGTAGATGAATTTTGTTCACGACATTAGTGCGCTCCACAAGTCTCATGAACAAAGTCTAAAGAAATTTTTTTTCGTTTTTTTTTTATCTTTTAAAAAAATCATCTCAAACTCCCATACGTTTGTGTGCTTGTAAACAGCAATAATTCTCAAATTTTTTTTTTAATTCAGCATTATTCTACGAAAAATATGCGATATAAAACGATATACAGAATACTTGCCTTAATGAGTAAGTAAGCCAAGTTTTTATGAGTAAGCATACTCAAATTTGAATATCAATGATTTGAAATGGTAATGATAGGCCGTTACTGATTCAGTCGATGCGAGAGAGCGTCCCTCTGTGTATCACGTTTGCTTTGAGTGCGCGGGAGCCAATTGAGGTTTAGAAGCAAACGAAGGAAACATTGATTATTTCTGCCTGATATCAGCCTTTTTAAGAAATGCTTTCATTTAACCTGGAGGAGTAGACTTGACACCTTTAACTACAAAACAATGATAAGAATTTTTCCTTGCGATTTATCGTTATACTTTGGCACGTGAGATTCCTGATTTATCCACTTTTGACTCAATGCTGGGGACTTTGATGTTCTTACACCTGGATATCCACACACAAAGATCACTTATTGGTTCGATTCACCCTAGTGTCTCAGTCTTTGCGGGCTTTTCCTAGTCACATATTATCGTGGAAATAAGCTGAACTGATGACTCAGTTTTGACGATATTTTTCGGCAGTATGAAGATCTTCGTGGCGTGTCTGTTGGTGCCGCTGGTGCTGGGCGGCAACTGGGGTCGGTCGGAACAGGAAGCGTTTCAAAAGGTATCTGAGCGTCACATACAATCTGTATTATCTTATATGTATAGATTTGTAGGACTAAAATTAAATGCACTTTTAAAAAACTCAAATGTACGATATAAATATATAAATATAAACAATTTTATACAATAATATATCTATATGCACAATATGTCATATTACATATATCTAATTACATTCGATGATATTAATTTTTCAGTGGGAGGATGAACAACCGGTAAGGAAGATGATTGCTGGCGAGGTGAAATTTGAGGGAACAGCTCAATTTGAGCCTGACGATTCGCTCCCTCCTCAAGTACAGTCACAAGTACAAGGACAGCAACAAGGACAGCCACAAGGACAAATTCAAGGACAGTCACAAGGACAAACTCAAGGACAATCACAAGGACAAAACCAAACTCAAGAACAGCCATAAGGACAAGGCCAGCAGCCGCCAGCATCAGACGACGATGAGGACGAGAAAGGAAGTCTGTTCAGGGAGTTCCAGAAATGGAGGAAGCAAAAGCTGTGGGATGCATCTCGCAGGCAGGGACCAATGAGAGCGTCTGAAAGCGCCAAGGAGCAGATGATTCGAAGAACCATTCAAGACGGTAAAGCAGAAGAAGCTGTCCAGTCCTGTGAACGTTCACGCACAACTGACTGTGGGTGCGTTTCAGCTTCCATTGACAATCATAATACAAGGCGTTCTAATCCTTTACAAGCATGAAGTCTTGCCATCACGATAAATGCCAAGTAAAAGAGGGTTCTCAATTTCAATCTCCTGCATTTTCCCTCTCATTGGAACACAAAATCTTATGTATCGTCAAGAAACCTGGCTTTGCTGCCGTTTTCACACCGAGAATCTTGTGAGAGCGTGTTAAATTACCTCCCTTTCGTAGTCGTGGGCTTATTTCCCTTAAAGCATCTTTTCCCTACTGTTAATGTATTGTCCTTCGAGTGTGTGATGTTTCCATTTGAAATAAGATTTACTCATAATATTGGCAGCCGTTTACCAAATAATTATTCTTCATTTTAAGTCTTGCACAGAAAAGTTACCATTCACCTTTACCTTCGAAAATTAAAATTTTTCCAAATCTAAACATGTATGTACTCTACTCGGGTTGATTGGATATGACCAGAAAACAAATATGTGCTAGCGGTTGATTGGATATGGTCAGAAAACAAATATTTATTAGTGGTTGATGCCGATCCTCTCATGTGTAAAACTGCAAAGCTAAAACGTTTATCTCTGCAGTATTGTCCAAGTGTACATTTCTCACCAACATTCTGCCTAATAGTTTAGTCTAAGATGGCGTTTCCGGGCAACCACCTGTTAATTACACCTGTCCAACACTCTAATCAGCTTCTTTTTATCGCTTTTGTCCAGTCATTGATATTCGTTTTCATTACTGACAATGAAAATATATTTTTCTTCTTTTTGCTTTTTTGTTTGTTGTTTTTCATTCCCCAAATCTGGCTTTGTTAAAGCATATGTCGTGTCCCTTGCAGCTGTGTGCAATCTCACTGAAACATTTTAAGGCCTTTACTCTAGCTTCCCGCTGGGCACTCCTTAAGAGTGAGAGAGAAAGAGAAAGAACCTGTTTATTGGCTAGGTCATAAGCCCATTCCAAGGGGGAGATGACATCCATGAGTATAGTAATATAAGTACACATTAATCACTCATTCTCGACCGACGTTTTTCTAACATCAGGAATACGAAAAGACCCAACTGTCTAATTACTGACTCATTGGTGCTAGATAATAACTGAACGAGTACATGTGCTCCTTTCTTCAATGTCTTACAATATTTTCTCTCAGACTTGCATAAACAGGACATACACACAAAATATGCGTTTCAACCTCTATCAAACCTGGGCAGAAAGGGCAGTGGAGGGCTACTGTGGATTGTGAGAAACGGTACCTATGGCTATTTATTTCTGATACTCTCACTCTAAAGCGTGCATAGGCTTTTCTTATATTTGTCTTATTTATAATGTCAACATATTTTTCCCGTTCTAGGCAGCTCTTGAAACTGTTGTACAACTCAGGCTGCCCGCTATTTTGGAGACCTGCATACCGTTCTTAACAATAAATATCTTTCAGTCTATCTCTAAATTTCCTCAAAAACAGTTTTTCATCCCCGACTTGCTGAAACAGCCATACATGACCAAACCCAGCAAACGACAGCCCCACACGTATGTTGGAAACCCAACTCCCGAACCCCCGACTGTCCAGTGAGTAAAGCATATCATACGCCTTTCTCGAGTACCTCGTGCTTGGTAATCTCAACAGTGGTAACCAGAATTTCATGCATTTGGTGGCAATATACAAAGGAAACCTGCCTGTCTCCCCATATACAAGTCTATTCGATGCTTTCACTGAGACACCTAAAAACCTCTTGCACGCAAACAGGTGGACCCTTTCTACTGCAGGTATTCTGTTTAGACCCCATATATATTTCAGACGCATACAGCAGCATATAGGTATGACCTGTGTATCGAACAGTTTGAAAAATAATGTTGCAGAGTTATATTTCAACTTATTCATAGTGTTTACTATTTCGATGGTCCCTCGTTTGGCTCTTATTACTAAGTCACTCACGGCATTATTAACACTAAGCATGTTAGAGAAGCCCAACCCCAGGTATGTGTATGCATTGACTATTTCCAGTTTTTCCTTCCCGTACACCCACTGTTCTCTAGATGCTAGGTAGCCCCCTTTACGAACGACAACTATCCTGGTTTTATCTAGGTTGACCTTCAGACAGATTCGCTGAGCTGCCTGGTACAGGGTATTTAGCTGGTTTTGCAGGCCTGAAACAGTGGTTGCAAAAAGTGTCAAATCATCTGCAAACAGCAGGAGGAAAAGTTCCACCTGGTGCGGTGCTAGGGAGACCCCGTGCTTTCCATTGGACAGTATATCCTGTGCTAAAGAGTTTATGAATAATGAGAAGAGTATAGGGCTGAGCACACAGCCCTGCTTCAACCCCTGCATGCATGCAAAGAACTGGGACAACCTAGAGTTGCTACCCCTGACACATGCTTTAACGCTATCATACGTGCTTTGAATGATAGTCCAAAATGTACCTTGCAGCCCTAACTGTGATAACACCTGCCATAGTATTGGTCTTTGGACACTATCGTAGGCCTTCTGAAAATCAATAAAGGCAACATAGAGTTTCCTGTTTAGGGCAAGCTGTTTCTCAATTGAGGCATGCAGTGTAAAAATATGATCTATAGTTGAATAGTTCCTACGGAATCCAGCCTGTGCTTCCTCAATCATTTGGTTATCCTCTACCCACTGTGTCAGCCTTTTTGTGCTCCTTAAGAGTAAGCCTGAGAAAAACACATTTATCAACAATATCGTTTTCATGTAGCAGCGTCACTGAGCAGGGATCACAGGTAGAAAAAACTGCAAACTCAAAATCTTCCTGTAGAGAGAAACACGGCATGCTAAAGAGAAGAAGAGAGATAGAACTGACGTTCATAGTCATGGATTATAGCCGTATATGTAGAATTTGCACTTTATGTGATCCACGATCTTAACACATTTTGTCAAGCCGACTTCACAATATTTGTTCGAATCAATCCACCTATAAATGTTCCCGTCTTCTCAGTTGTTACCGTGGCTCGTTAGTAATATATGACATTAAGACGGGATGTTTACAACTTTTTTGTATTTTTAGCCTAAACGTCTGTCATTTTAAAAAGAGATTTTCGTCAAAGAATGAAAATCAAAAGAAAATTCACATGAAAGCCCCACCCCGAAGGCGGAAATCACTCAAACAATACAAAAATGCAAGTTACACCCGAAGTACAAAGTTAACAGCGTGCAGACCCTGAAAAGACATCATCCAAGATTCTCGGTACACGACTAATGTATAAATCCAAGTTCGCGGAAAAACCATCCAGAAGGTAGAATAATCCAGAATGTAACAAAACTTTGATCACACATTATTGGTCAAACAATCACATTTCAAGACACAGCTGATAAAATATGCAGTACTCGACGTAAAGCCATCATTATTATCATCATTGTTGTCGTCGTCAACTGTTGAGGAACGCGCACTCTCTCGGACACACACAGACTCCACAGAGCACGCCTGAAAACACTGAGTTCCACACGTATTCTTTCAGACAACAAATCACTAACATCTGTACGTGGGCTCGAACGTTTCAATTAATCGGGTGAACGTAAATACATTCTTTACTAAATAACAAAAGAAAAGTTCAACACAAATATCCTATACTGAGTCTACCCAAAAACAAATGTAGACAAGCAGTTTATATTAAAGTCTGTTTTTTCTTAAAGTTCTCTCTTCTTCTGTTGTTGGGGGGGGTGGGGGTGGGTTGACACGGCAAACAGTTCCACTCTTTCAGTCTTGTTCACTGGCGTTGAACATACAGACAGCATACATCGACCAAACGACTCCGACAGTCTTAACGGCAGACAAATGATCAAGTTAATAATAAATCCCACAGTAGGTAAACGTAATCCACAGAGTTATACAATCTTCCCAGGAGATCACACAGCAGCTGAGAAAATTAGTAAAGCGAGGAACCACAGTCACTTATCAATGATCGACAACCCACGCTGTTACTATTTCTCCACACAGCATAGACTATAGAGAAAGAAGGACAGCCATCTTAGCGCGCTTGTAGTGGGCCAGCGCTGGCTCAACTCCCGTCCGGTGTATACTCGCCGATACCATTGACAGCCAGCTTCCGCTCTCTTTGTCGTGTATCCGCGAGTACATCATGGAATGCTTTGATATTGAAAAAATCCTCTTAGTATGCTTTAATATATATTTTAATACATGAATCATAATGTACAATATCTCCGCTCAAACACAGCGTTGTATCGTAGTATTTGTATTTATTTGAAAGTCAAATTAATAGCATTGTCAACAAGCTCTCGCTGGCGGTCCGGTGGCGGAATGGTTAGCGCCTGTCACCAATACAGTGAAGGCTGGCTGTCCTGGGTTCAGTCTCGGGCACCCTGTTCTTTCTTTGCATGTGGCATCTGTTTACAGGGCTGGATGCATTTCCATGATATAGCCTTAGTTGCTGGCTCGGCGTAAAACACCAATTAAAAAAAAAACAAGCTCTCGCTCTCTGGCTCATTGTCTGAGTGATACAGAGAGCGGTTTGTAGCGAGTTTGTCGTTTCTTAAATATTAATTGAGACTAAGGCCCTGAGGGGCATGCCTTTAACTCTATTTATTTTGTAACACATTTAAATCCTTATTTATTGATTTTTTTAACGATGTTGTTATAAAACACATTCACATCGTGAGTCGTGTTATCAGGACGATAGTGCACTTGAAATGGGTGGCGAAGAAAACTTCGATGTTCCTTCATCTGCCCCCGAAAGTTTCAGTTGGATGCCTTTCAGATCTATAGGTAAAAATAGAGGTTAGAGTAAGAAAAGTAGCTATTTACTTCCATTATTTATTTTGTGATACATTTTTACTTAACCTTGTAGACAAGTTTGTTTAATCATAATTAGTTTCATCAGGTCTACCTGGAGATCTGGGAAGAGTCTAGTAGTGCGATTCACAGCTCTCACAAGAGCTTTTTCCCAGTCTTGATGTTCTCGTCCTCGTCGTATGCTGAAAAATGATAAGCCTTTGTGTCGACTTTTGCATGCTGGGCAGCCTGGAATCGCACAGCTAGTGCCTGGCATGTCAAATTAACTACAACAATAGCTCTGAGACGCACTGTGTAAGCGAAGCCGGAAAAGGCGAAGGGATGGAAAAGCCAGCGCATGCGCGTCGCAAGTTATTTGTTCCCGCGCTCGAGTCGCTAGTCCTTCTTTCTCTATAGTCTATGCACACAGTTACTATTTCTCCATACAGTTAATATTTATCCACACAGTTACTATCAATTCTAACCTCTTTCACAAATTCTTCCTTCTCACGTCTGCTTCTCTCTTCCAAATTCTAAACAACGCCCCCTATATCAACCTTAAATGAGGCCTGTAAGGTTGACGTCATCACCTGCGAGTGACTTCCCTTAGTTGGGGTGAACAAAGCCGCCCGCGAAGCCGCCAGCTTCGTGAGATTCGAAAACTATAAGACCAAGACATTATTGAGCTAGTGTTAAAAAATCTGAATGCGCCATATGCTAAATATGGAAATAAAGTAGTAAGTCATTCGCATTTTTTTCATTGTTAAAAGTCATGTGTGCTAGTTCTGTTACTTATCCAAGTGCAAAACTATGTCAGTTATGTTTACAACAGGTGACGGATGAGTCGCCTATACCGAAATCACTGTATCAATTCTTTAACAAAGCCTTTGCACCATGGGTCCTCATTAAGCTCATATTCATATTAGTCTAACTCTGTGGTATATAAAGATGATAATATTTTATACTATGATATAAATATCTTACTTAAAAGATGTATATTATCCATCATGTTTTGTGGAAAAATATGTGGTAAAAGTCGGATAAACTGAATTTTAGATGTAATGTAAGGTCTATAACTTTGTGTGTTCTTGTTTTGTATTTTTAACAAACATTGATAATCAATATAAATTTAATAAAGCATTATTTATAGTTCATCACAGTTTAGATTGTCATATATAAGCATACGAATCAAGATATATATATATATATATACAGGGAGACACTAAGATAGAACCCTGACTTTTAACCTACTGTAATTAAAACTGACCCATGGATTTTTCAGAAGTGTTTAAGTGGTTTTTAAAATTTTATGATATAAGACAGGAGTACAAATTTTCTCTAAAAATAACTGATGATTTTAATAGTCCTCCTAAAGCTTAACTTTAAAGAAGAAAAGTTCATAGCCTTATCAAAACCAAAAACAAAATGGTTAGTTTATCTTAACTGCAGGATTCAAACAGATGGGAACTAAGTTCCAGGCTTCTTTCCAAACATCTTTTAACATTTCCTAGAGAGCTACTTTTACAATAGAACATAAAAACTGTACATTGATGATATATGATTTGAACAAGAGATCTGTAGCATCAGAGATGCTGCTCTTTCTGTAAAACAATACAAGTGACAATTGAAAAAA
This sequence comes from Marisa cornuarietis, assembly GCA_004794655.1. Lineage (NCBI taxonomy): Eukaryota > Metazoa > Mollusca > Gastropoda > Architaenioglossa > Ampullariidae > Marisa > Marisa cornuarietis. Next base: position 2,865,139 of record SMMW01000628.1, read on the forward strand.
AACTGACAAACATCTATATGTGTAAATGAATATCTTGATGAAGATCTATGTGTTTCTATCAACCAGTTTGTGTGTGAGTGTTGTGTGTGTGTGTGTGTGTGTGTGTGTGTGTGTGTGTGTGTGTGTGTGTGTGTGTGTGTGTGTGTGCAAGAGACAAATAAGCAGCATAAAAGTGCTAAGTAAAAAAACAAGCTAAAATATCTTTTCAGAAGTAACCATAAATTTAAATTTAGCTTGATAGTTTGCCGATAAGCATTGAACCCGTGCGCTGCAAACTATCCAACTTTATGACCTTTTTAGACTTAACAAAACTCTCCTTGAATCTTGTGTTAGTTATCTCTTTACCTTGATTCATTTTCAAAAGTCACCAAAGTGTTTTATTTAACAATAGTGATAAAACATTCTTAAAATAATTGACTATCACATGATTCGTACCCAAACAGACAAAAAGAAACTATAAGCTTATGACTTTAAGGATAAATGTAGGTTTTTGTAACTTTAGAGAAGAATTGTGAATGAAAGGACCACCTATCAAAATTAATTAAACTGATATGTTAGTATTTTATATTACCAGTTTTTACTAGATCTTGCAGTCAGAAAAATGACTTAATTTGGGGTACTGCATGATGCAGTCTGCAATTAGTACTTTTTTCTATTTTGTTTTTCTATTTCCTTTCTGTGAAATATTTTATGCTTGTTTTGAACAAACTGTACTGTTATTGCTATTAAATAACAGGTACATACAGCTGGTGTGACCAATATTTTGACTAACCTACATAAAAGTCTTGAAGGCAATGAGACGGTATTCTTTAAGTTGGCGCCACTTACTATCAGTAAATGTGTAAGCGAATTACAACTGTGACAGTATAGGGAGTTTTAGTAAGTTGTGTTTTGTTTTATTAGCCAGCTAACAAAAAAATAACAAAAAACAAATGTATAAAGATTATTCCACAGAATATGACCATGTATTTTTCACAGAAAAAATCGTGTGAAAACAGCTTTTAAATGCTTAAAAATGCGATGCTGTCTCACTGACAGCACACAGCCGCTTAGTCTTGATCGTGTTTGTTTAGGGCAAGTAACTCTCGCTCATATCAAACCTTACAGGCCTAATTCAGGGGTGGCAATCTCTACTCAAACAAGAATATACACAAGGGCGACAACCTCGTTACATCTACGTTCAGGGGTGGTAACACATGTTCCTAACATCAACGTTATCGTCATCGCTATCATTACCATTACAGCATTCAAATAGGTAGACGTCAGAAAACACTGGACGGAAATTGCTAACATAGCAATTAGAAATAGAGTATAGCAATATTTGTTGTACATAGCAAACCAAACTCGTCAAACATTTTTTTTTTTGCAAAGCGCATTGAGTCGACTCTGGGGTTGAAAATTGCGCTATATAAATCTACTTTAATAATAATAATAATAATAATAATAATAATAATAATAATAATAAACAAAACAAAGCAGGGACTAGCGAAGTAACATACGAGTAATTGTTTAGTAGATGCTCTGATTCTTAAATTATATATTATGGGTTCTTAAGAGGCTTATAATAACTACATTCTTTGTTTTAGCAAAGACATTCAACACCCCTGATGATATTAACTCTCTAACATCGACAGAAACACAGATATATGCATATAAATCAAAGAATAATGTTGTCCACAAGAAAGGGAACAGACAGTAGCAGAGAACACTAGGTGTGAATCAAAGTCTTTGAATTTTCTTCCTTACTTCCGGTAATTCTTCTGTCACTTCTATCTAAGCACTTTTCTGTATGCGTTTATATATACATATAATATATATATATATATATTCTTCTCCTGCATAAATGTTTGGTTAAAGGGGAAGTATTATGGCAATGTTCGGACAACTGTTGTCTCTGTTACTCCTCTTGGCTGCATTAGGGTCCTGTTTCTGGAGACATAGGCGCGTGCGTGGTGACGCTAGAAAATACAGGGGATATTGCGATAGATGATACAAACACGAACGTGCAGTGCCTTGTCCCTTCACCTGTTCTGGTGATGTAAGATTGTCGAGAGATTTGTAATCGCTTTGTGTTTCATAATGCTTAGCTTTTTTAAACCTCATATTTAGAATTCTCATTGGTTTTTCTTTCGGCCCATATTTAAAATCTTCTAGTAAATAAGATCTCGTGAGAATGAAGGCCAGAGAGTAAAACAGTTTTGTCAGTGGTTCGTATGCGTGTGTGTGGGTGTGGGGATACTTGCTGGTACACTTAATTTTCTTTTGATTTTTATTTTCTACCTACCTACCTACCCATCCACCTACCCACCCATCTACCCACAGAGAGAGAGAGAGGAAGGTATGAAAAACTCTACAAATCATCTTTTTTATTCCATGTTTTCGGAGGAAAATTTCTGATTTATCCTATATCTTTCTTTCAAATCTGGATTCTAGATCACCAAGAATAGTACCATTTTATTTCTTTCTATATTAATAGATCTACTTTTTAAAATCTGAGAATGCCATGTACCAGTATATACTATTAAAAAAGTAATTTTACACACTTTCATTTATTTATTTTTTTTGTTTGTTTGAAAGGGCATGGGTAACACATATAACTTTAAACTCTTTAATATTTTCACGCTGGCTTGAATTCTCTCCCATTAACCCCTTAGCCATCTGGAGTTATCACGCTTGTGTATCGATGTAGTTAGTCCCCATGGTCACCAGAACTTTATTTACTTCTATACATTAACATCTACTGCTCATGAATTTTTTACTGTGTGCGACCGAATGTTAATTCACAAATATTTAAGCTGCTGCAAAGTTATGGCAACTCACAGAACATCATGCAGGTCTTACATGTGATCAAACTGCATTCTGTATGCTTTAGGGACCAGTTATTTCCTCATAATTTGAAAACGGTGTCTACTTTTGTATTCGCACTTTTCTCCCCTTTTACTGGAAACTGGATTTGGGGTTTATTTCTTTACACTTTAATGCATTTAAAACACTTTTCAAACAATAATGGTTTTTGTCATTTGTTTTCTATGTCAGATGTGAATGAATGGATGAACATGTTTTTCTTATGTGTTTGTATGTGGGGAAGAGGGATTGTATATTAAGTATAACACTCGTAACTGGTTGAAATCTTTAATATTAGGAAGACTGCGAACGAAAAAATTATTTCTTGTGAAGTGTGTCAAGTGCTGTTTCAAGACGTCAGAGCTAGAAATAAAGTTTAGTACCAGAAGCATAGACACACAGACACACAACTACATGGAACAGTCTCTCTTATCTTTTCCCACGGTATCTCCCCTTTCTCTCTCTCTCTTTCACACACACACACACACACACACACACACACACACACACACACACACACACACACACACACACACACACACACACACGTACACCGCAGCAAAATCTCTGCACCCACGCGAAGGGCGTACTATAAGTCCCGTAAAAGTGCGTTTGAAGCTTGCAGCACCACAAGGTTCAGAGCGATTTCGCAAGATCAGGTCGGACAAGCCCTTTCCCACCTATTGCTTATTGTCCTGGATCAGTCGCGTGTTTCATACATAATAGGTTGGTCGCGGTCTCTACCCCGGTGAGCTTTCAAACTGTGGCGCGATGTCGTGTGTGCGGGCATCGCACCTGTCTCACAAAATTTCCAAGCCCTTTCTCAACACCACGTGCAGACAACCATAAAACGTCACGAAGATATCCACAACGCTTTTTGGCAAGACCAAGCAGAAAATAGATTACCTTCCTCTCCTACACCTTGAGAAATATTCCCTTCCTCTCCTACCCCTTCCCGTTTCCCTTCTTAAGGTACCGACCCTGATCTGCAGCGCAGTTGAATGGCTGAATATCTTTTGTTAAATACTCACGATTTCTATGTGCTACGTGCCTTGACGTCACTATCCCGTAAAAATACCCTCTCCATGTCAAGCGTGAAGAGTTTCTGTCCCTACTAACTCTACAAAAACACCCATTGCTCTCTTAGTAAAGGACCGAAGGCGGTGTCACTAACTGTAACAGGTTCTCACTTTTTCAACCCTTTCATATTTACATGGGGTTGCATAAAGAGAAATCGTGCGCGGCACAAAGTAAACTAGAGTATCTTTATGGAGCTCCTCGTGAGCAACAGGAGCAGGCAGACTGAGAAATTGAAAATCGAGAACGCAACAGCGAATGTTCTTGAATTAAAAAAAAAATCTTTTGTGCGTAAATGTGAGATGACAGGAATTATAAAGACGATTCATTCATCACTTTATTACGAGATTGCAAGAAGTAGAATTACACACTGTCTGCCCCTCTCTTTCTCTGACATGCATATGCGTGTGTGTTTATGCGTGCTTGCGTGCGCACGTGCCTGTCTCTGCTCTATCCTTTTTTCTGTTTTTCACTATACCTCTCGTTGCACACCACTTAAAGAAGTGAAGGTCATTTATACAAACATGGAAGTCAGGGGTGAAATTTCTAGAAGTTTGGCGCTTTATTTGGGGCCTTGTACTCAAGACAGCAAATCTCCAGCACCAAGACAAAACCTCTTCAAGACATATGCACAAATACTGGTGGTGCTAAGGACTGCAGAACCATCTGTTCTCTGGCTAGTTTACCGGAGCCTCGAGTGATCACAATGTTAAATGAATGGTATTTAGTAAGAATGGCACTGAGATCAGAGTCTGAGCTGTCCAACAACGAGATCAGACACGAAAGCTGAGTCACCGTACATTTCTAAGGCCCCGGCGAAGATCGAAACTTTGAGATAGTGACAGCTCGAACAAACCAGTCTGCAACCTTTCTGCCCCTTCCCCTTCTCTCTCTCTCTACTGTGTGTACGTGACTACTTGAAGTGAAGGAGCGAAGCAGACAAATAGAGGAATGACTGTGCCATCCCAGTAAACACAACCTTTCACGTGAATCGAATGTAGCAGTCTGTTGCTAATGGAGGATTTAAGCTTTCACGTTTCATTTTTCTTTCACTCTCTCATTTGCTTAAAGATTTTGAAAACAAGCGAGTGAAAGTGCTGAGGTTGTATTCAAGGGTTTTCAAACACATTCATGCGCCGCGTATCCACGATGGAGGACTAAAAAGGTCCATGTTTTCTTAGCTAAATGTACTATACCACGCTGTATAAGCAGTAAACTGCTTCTAACAGTATCTTAGTGCACAAGTTCTAAATATAAGAAATATAAAAAATAATAATAAATATAAGAAAAATATAAATAGAATAAATAAAATATAAGAAAGTCTGCGTCATTCTGTCCTCTCTCTCTCTCTCTTTCTTTCTTTTTCTTGCCACTGTTCTCCTTCCCTCCTTTCGCTACACAGCTTTAGACTAGGCCACTGGCCTATACGTACACGATTTTACAATAAAAACAGAACAAAAATCAACAGTGGTCAGCATATGCAACACTGTGTACAGCCCATATGCATTAGCATACTTAATCTTTCTCATGGTAACACAGTATATTAAATAAGCATTGCAACTGATCTTGTAATGCCAAGGTTTAAAGGTCATTTTTTAAAAGTGAACTTAATAATGGTACAAAAAGAGCTATTAATAATTTTCAGTGTATATATAATATAATAATATATAATATTATATATCACATAAGCTGTGGTACACCAGGCAGAGTCAAAAGAAATTTAACTCGTCTTCTATGACTGGACAACACAGCCAAAGCCAGGATACACTTACGCCTCTTATTAACATTGAAATCAATCAAATGTAAACGGAGTGCTAGAAAAAGATCTATAAACTTGGTTACATTTATAGGTGATAATTTTTCATATAGAGGGAGAGAAGAGAGAGAGAAGAAAGAGAGAGGAGACGGAATTGTAGAGAGGGGGGGGCCTGCAATGTCCTATGGACATCCGTACCTTTGGTTACTTTTTCTTAGAGGTAACTTTATAGCTTTATAGTTAACTGTTCCAATGTCCGACTAACTTGAGCGCTCTACTACATTGTCTTTGTACTGTTCATAACCTGTCTCGTGAAAAGCTATTGCATGATTCTGCGTCAAAGTTTATATTTAGACATAAAAGGGGTGCGTGCATCATACCCGTCAGGTAGGTTTAGGAAACACCCTCCTCGAACGCTTAGCCACACCCTTCTACCCGTTCCCTTAGTGACTTCTTCGGGGTGTCATTCCGCGGATAGAATCCTCCACTGGTCGCGACCTCGAGTTATTTGAATAGAAATGGTGATCCTTTTAACTGGGTACATTTTTGGGGACCTTAGATTCCCAGCACATGACACGCGAGATTTCGCAAGGCAATTCAAAGACAGAAAGAGAGAGAGAGAGAGAGGAGAGTTGAAGAAAGGAAGGGAGGGGGAGCAATTTGCATATGTTTGAGATGGATGAGTATAAATGAAGGCGTCTGAACACGTTCTTGCACCGGACGAGAGAAGTCTCGGACTGTACCTCTGCTAACCTCACTTGAACTTGCAAAGTAAGTAGGTGCGGCTTTTCCTTCCTTGGACTGTGACTTGCCTTTCGGTTTTTAAATTTCTTCCGTAGGAAGTTGTAACAATAGCATTCAATGTGCTCTTATTGTTGGAGAAAACTCTCGCTTTCAACAAATTTACCAGCTTTTTCGTTTATTTGAAATATCGTATGCTTATGTTCTTGAATGTTATTTGTCACAGTCAAAAAGGAAATCCCTTTTCAGCCCTTTTCAGAATGTTAGGAATCTAGTTTTGTTCCTAGATTGTTTCTAACCTAGGGGATGATTAGTCTGAGATTACACACAGTTTTAAGCGCTAAAGGAAAATCGTCATTTTAACAGTAGAAATAAATCATTGTAGTAGCATAAATAAATCATCACCACAGAAGAAATAAGTCATTTCAACAGTAGAAACAAATATGTAGTCGATTTGTCAATCATGAAAAAAAAAACATTTCTGAATTAGAAATCTGTAAGGATTAAAGATATCCGATTATTTCTAGTCTTTCCCAGAGTTCTCTGTGGCGTTCCCCAGAGTTCTGTCCTCGGCCCCGTCGAAAGCGTCATGACATGCACTATCTCGCCTTCACGGACGACACTCAGCTATATGCTAGCTCTCCACTGACAAAAAATAAATAAATAAATACAAAACTGATAGCTTTTAATCCTTAATCCGTCACTTGATGACTGAAACCTACTCAAGCTGTACCCTGATGCTTCAGGATGAGCGCCTTTTCCACTATCTCCTCCTCTAGTCTCCACTTATTTGGATCCACGATTTCCATATCGTCCAGCCTTGAGTCACACGCCGCACCCTTCAACACGTGTTAAACGGTTTCAGGCGGAACTTTGCCTCTTGTAGATGAATTTGTTTCACGACATTAGTGCGCTCCCCAAGTCTCACAAACAAAGTCTAAGGAATTTTTTTTCGTTTATAATCTTTTTAAAAAATATCTCAAACTCCCATACGTTTATATGCTTGTACACAGCAATAATTCTCTTTTTTATTCGGAATTATTCTACGAAAAATAAAAGATATAAAACGATATACTGAATGCTTGACTTAATGAGTAAATAAGAAAAGTTATTATGAGTAAGCATACTCAAATTTGAATATGAATGATTTGAAATGGTAATGATAGGCCGTTACTGATTCAGTCGATGCGAGAGAGCGTCCCTCTGTGTATCACATTTGCTTTGAGTGCGTGGGAGCCAATTGAGGTTTAGAAGCAAACGAAGTAAGCATTGATTATTTCTGCCTGATATCAGCCTTTTTAAGAAATGCTTTCATTCAACCTGGGGGAGTAGACTTGATATCTTTAACTACAATCCAGTGATAAGCATTTTTCCTTGCGATTTATCGTTATACTTTGGCACGTGAGATTCCTGATTTATCCACTTTTGACTCAATGCTGGGGACTTTGATGTTCTTACACCTGGATATCCACACACAAAGATCACTAATTGGTTCGATTCTACCTAATGTCTCAGTCTTTGCGGGCTTTTCCTAACATATTATCGTGGAAATAAGCTGAACTGATGACTCAGTTATGACGATATTTTTCGGCAGTATGAAGATCTTCGTGGCGTGTCTGTTGGTGCCGCTGGTGCTGGGCGGCAACTGGGGTCGGTCGGAACAGGAAGCGTTTCAAAAGGTATCTGAGCGTCACATACAATCTGTATTATCTTATATGTATAGATTTGTATGAGTAAAATCACATGCACTTTTTAAATTCGAAAATGTACGATACATATTCATTTAATCAATTGTATACAATATCTATATGCACAATATGCCATATTCATCATTCCTTGCTGTTCCTCGAGGTGCTTAGGGCCGCAACAATATGCCATATTATATATATCTAATTACATTCGTTGATAATAATTTTTCAGTGGCAGGAGGAACAACTGGTAAGGAAGATGATTTCTGGCGAGGTGAAATTTGAGGGAACAGTTCAATTTGAGCCTGACGATTCGCTCCCATCTCAAGGACAGTCACAAGGACAAACTCAAGGACAATCACAAGGACAAAACCAAACTCAAGGACAGCCACAAGGACAAGGCCAGCAGCCGCCAGCATCAGACGACGATGAGGACGAGAAAGGAAGTCTGTTCAGGGAGTTCCAGAAATGGAGGATGCAAAAGCTGTGGGATGCATCTCGCAGACAATCTCAAGGACAGTCGCAAGGACAAGGACAGACACAAGGACAAGGGCAGTCACAAGGACAAGGACAGCAGCCGCCAGCATCAGACGACGAGGATGACGAGGACGAGAACGAGGAGGGGAGTATGTACAGGGAGTTCCAACAATGGAGGATGCGAAAGCTGTGGGATGCATCTCGCAGGCAGGGACCAATGAGAGGTTCTGAAAGCACCCAGGAGCAGATGTGGAGAGAGTTCCAGAAATGGAAGGAGCAGAAGGAATGGGAGGCTCGGCAGGAAGAGGAAAAGAAAAAAGAGGCCCTTGCTGAGGAAATGGAGGAGTTTAAACAGTACAGGATGATGCAAGTGAGTAGAGTGGACGCGCATATTTATAAGCGGTGAATAGTTGAATGATGTTGGAATCTGTCTCATAAAATGTACTGTACGTAAGCATGTGGTCTATAGCAATGCATATACAGCTGAGCGAAGTTTGACAAATACGTTTATAGGGCAGAACATATGTTAATACGCAATACAGCTTTTCGTCTATCAAATGCACGAAGAAAAAAATGAGAATATGTTGAATTTGACGAATGCTTTAACCGGTTCCTAATGATAACAAATTTAGGAACTTTTTAACATTAGTGCCTTGTGCTGATCGTCTTCGTGAAGAAAGAAAGTTGGCAAAGTGGCTACAATAACGGTGAATCTGTTTGTTACACATACAGACGAATTTAAAACAAGAAAAAGTACAGAGAGTCCATCAGCCTATTGTGTGACGACGTCTAACATTTTCGTCTGCATATTTTTTGTCGTGCAGCAAGCCCAACAGCTGCAGGCCCAGAAAGAGGAAGAGCAGAGACGTAAGGCAATGGAAGCTCTGCAGCAGAAACAGAACCTCATCAGGCAGATGGCCAACCTCACTGCGCAGTTTCAGGAGCAGAAGCTTAAGCTGCTGCACGGAGTGACCTACCAGTTCCTCGAGTTCTGCAAATGCAGCGATACCTCTGCCATGCTTAACAGGTACTTGCCTTGCATGTGGTCCCCAACCTAGGGCATTATTCTTGCATTTGCGACCCCACCGTTGTATCCTTCCTCATCCAGTTATAAAATCAGTCGGTGAGTCTCCGCGGGGTGCTTATTTTGCCAGTTCGTTTGTCATTTCTTCTCTCTCTTCATCTATACAACCTTAACCTCATTTTTTCTTCATTTTTTTCAACCCCATTTTCATTCTCACCTGGCTCGGTTTTGTACTAAAAATGGATTAGAGGATACAGAGAGAAACCGTAGTTTAACTTTTAAATTATGGTAAGAGTAGCAGCAGTAGCAGCAAGATAATTAATTATTGGTGATGAAAAAAAAAGAAAACAAAGCAAAGCAAAACAAGAAGAGATTTCAAGCTGTCTTCCCCGGATCTGTCACAAAGGTTTATTCCCGCAGCGCCCACTTAGTTCATTTTAATTAGGAAAATATACTTTTCCTTGACAATTACTGCTTTATTCTGGAGATAACGCCTGACTCTAACCTTCCTTGCTCAGGTTCTTCAGCGAATCTTTCGGCGTGCCCAACGGCATGGATGACTGGAGCCTCGGTATGAAGGTTCTCGGGGATGACGGCGTTGGATTCGGTACCAACGGCAGCGCAGGCAGCAACTCTAGCTACAGCTGGAGCGTCAGCTTCAACAGTAGCATCGGCGGAGGTTCCTGGTCGAACGTCAATGGCAGCGCTAGCGGCGGTCCAGGCTCTAACAGCAGCTTCGGTGGCAGTCCGGACTTCAACAGCAGCGGTAGCTGGGAACAGAGCTTTAACGGCAGCATCGGTGGCAGTCCAGGCGGAGAAGTCACGACCAGCCGTCCTCCTGCTAACGTCACCGTGACGAACGACGAAGATCTCCAGCAGCGCATGGAGCGAGACCAGATGGAGGCCAAGGCCAAGCGTTTCTACCAGATGGATCAGAAGCAGCGGGCCAAGGTAAGGAAGCCGTCGTTACAGCAGCTAAGCCTGCAATTGGGTTTTATCCCACGCAAAGCCTTCAAATACGCGTGCATATTTGCGTGTGCGTGCATGGCTACATAACTGTTCCAATCGCGCCCTCCTCACTATCGCCCACAACAGGCGTGAGTGGCGGGCCTTGTTCACTGCCCTGTCTATCCATGTCCTCCCCAACAGTACAAGTCAAGGGATGAATGACTGATGCGTTGTGCGTGTACACTAGTGCTCTCATATGTGTGTGTGTGTGTGTGTGTGTGTGTGTGTGTGTGTGTGTGTGTGTGTGTGTGTGTGAGAGAGAGAGAGAGAGAAAGCGCGCGCGAGAGAGAAAACGCAGTCAAGGCATAGTGCAAATATTTGTCTAACGTTTTAAAAGTCTGAGCTTGAAATTCGACCATAAGTAGACAGTGGCGCCAACAGTGTCCCAACCTTGTGTTTAAAGATATCCTATTTGAATGTCACCTATATCCAGAAATAATAATTCCTTTATAATATTTATTGAAAGAAAAGCCAGAAATAATGTTTCGAACAAGTTCAAAACGTCTGCAAAGGAACGAAAGAAAACTAAGCTTTGACAGAAAGTTGTATCTCGACGTTTTTTTGTTTTCAGGAGCTGTTCTCTGGACTCGTGACCACTCTGTGTGAACGTGCCAGCGAGTACGTGGAGTCTGTGAAGAGTTTCGAGCAGTACTACATCATGTACTCCGCTGCTATGGAGCAGCAACAGCAGCGTCAGCAATAGCAGCAGAAATAGCAATAGCAGAAGCAAAAGCAAAGCCCACTTCAAAGACCATGAGTGCAACAGTATTTCACTCTACAAGAATAACTTCATTCTAGTGCAGTCTTCTATGGATGTTCTTGAACTCTTTCTGAAAATTCGGCTTAGACACTTTCGCATTAGGGTTTAGAAAAAGACACTACAATGCTATTGTAACTTGTCATCTTACTTTAGTTCCTTTGCAGACATTTTCTCTTTTTCTATACATTATTTTTGGCTTTTTCTTTACAGTTGTCAGTTGTAGATTAAATATGAATTTTGTCGAAAAATGTAGTACCTCCAATTAATGCTCAAATAACATTTACCTGTTGGAAGTACTTGCAGTGTTTGTTCTTATTTTTCACGACATAACTGATGTATTTAACCCTGCATAGTTGCATTCCGTTAAAATAATATCTCTCTAAAACTGTAGAGTGGTAAAGCAATCTCTTTTTCTGTTCTGTAAATATGTAAATCTCTCTTCTGCCAAATGGTTCTTAAATAATGTCGTCCCTTTTCTATCACTGATGACTTTATGATGCTTGTTCTCTGAAAATAAAGGAAAGCAAACAACCTGAAATGCAACTTAGATGTGTCAAGAAAGAAAAGTAAAGAAAGATTGCAAATAAAGAATTCTCTATCTGCTGCATGTGTGTACTTGTCTTGTCAATTTTTTCTCTCTTTCTCTCTCTCTATATATATACTATTGTGTCTCTCTCCTCTCTCATTCTCTTACATATTTTCCTTTATACCCCCAAGTGTACGCTCATTTACAGAGAGAACCACCAAGGTACATGCATACTGCATCCACACATGGATACATTGACATTCAAGTTCACGTACAAACCATTACACTTACATACAAACCCGTACACTTATTCAAAAACGAGTAAAATTCAACCTTGTATCCCAAAAGCAATATACGCCCCTCAAACCACCGCCGCTACACAATATGGCGTTGTGACAGCAAATGAAGAGGGGTAATTCTAAAATTAAACATTTTTCATTGTTTGGAGGGGGGATGTGGGGGAAGCAGTGCACACAACTAGCATGGCGGTGTGTGCGTGTGTGCAGGTTTGTATGCGAGTATATGCAAATGTGTTATTTTATATTTGACGAAATACGTATGGCTGCACAGTGGAACTGCTGGTGTCGTGAACGAAGGGTACACAAAACAGAATACCTTTCCCACAATATTTACACATGAATAATTCTTGCCAACCTTATGCAAACACCCAGACTTCTTGCCTAACACTCAGTCATGCTGTTCTCGCTGTTACAACAAGTCACACGGCCTGAAATGCGGCCAGTGCGCACGTACTTCTTTGAAAAGGCTTGCAGAACTGAGGTTTCCTTGGTGAACCTAATAATATCGTTTATCTTTTTGTTACGATGTTCTTAGTGTGCGGTATCCAGCAGTGTTGTGGTGCTATTGCGTGCAGTGTGCTCTGTCTCTAATACCCGCTCTGCTTCATTGCATCTGACCTTACTGACAACCCAGCACCGAAGAATAAGTTGTCAAATTAAAATTAAGCAAACAAAATTAACTTCCTTTTAGAATGTCCTTTTTTTTAAGCTAAGAAAGCTATAATATTTTTTCTGGGTTGCTGATTATTTGATTTAGCATTGGTGCACTTAGCTGCACAAAGTTTTTAAAGAACCCTTAACTAATATTAATCTCAGCTAATATCAGCTAGTTTAGTGTATTTACAGCTGAGAGTAGATAGAATGGTTACTGATGAGCATTAGCTTGCTGTGTGCTGTGAGCATTACTCCTAACAGTCCACACGATGCTAGTACATCTTGACCCCCCTCCCCCCAACACACACACCTTTTCTTTTCGTCTATTGGTAAGTTCCCTACTCATCTTTCTCTGCAGATTCGCGAATCTCTCACTTCTTGTTACCCGATTTCTCTTTGGGTTTTCTGTATTTATCTTTTATCGGTCATCAGTAATGTTGTTTATTCTTCCGTCCTTCGTATGTTGTCCATGTCTCGTTCCTTTATGAGAGTGAGCATGCGCTTTGTAACTCACGCGTTTATTATTATTATTCAAAAAAATAGGTTACCGAAGAAACTACAAGAAAGTCAAATGGCACATCAGCCATCTTGGCCACTCTTCCATACAAGAAATTCAATAAGCTCTTTGCGCTGTTTACAGTTAAGAATTAGCCTGCCTTTGAAAATACTTCACGGGAGAGTTTCACTTGGGGAAATCGGCAAACAGTGGGTGGGTGGGGTGGAGTAAAAATTCTGGAACACTACAACGTCACTCGTGAAAGCAGAAGAAACCACATTACTAGCTGCTGGTGTCCTAAGCTGGCAAAACGAGTTTTACAATGTAATCCTGTGTTTTTGGGTTAGGGTAGCGAACACAGAGAACATATTAAGCTTTAATGCGGTGAAGGGCAAATGAAAGTATTGGGAGTAAAACTTTCGGAGAAGGAGAAGAGTGAAAGAGGAGGTGACCGGAGGTGTAGCGTTTTCGCCACCGTTTACCTTCCTATTCTTTAGGCCACAATAGTATTTTTTAAATTAAATGTTCAAAGCTTTTATTAGTCATTGGGTGCCCATTCATACGGGGTGGGTGAGGGAGAATTGTGTTTTACGCCGAGCCAGCAACTAAGGCTATATCACGGAAAGGCAGCCAGCTGGGATTTAGGAGGAATGTGAGGTCTAATAGTCACTTGCCTTATGTCCGCCCACTGCTCATGTAAGTCGGGAGCACAGGTGGCGTCGGTCGCCTGTGCAGTTCGTAGGTGGAGATTTCATGTGAACTTGTCCCAGATTCCCCCCCCCCCTTCTCGAACGAGGAGGTTTCCTCTTCACGGTACGGTCTGGAGGTTTAGTAGTCACTTGCCTCACGTCCGTGAAGCAAAACTCCTTAACATCACGGACTGCTGCACATAAGAAGGGGTGGACACGCTTTCCAAATCACGTGACCTAAGCACGATGAACCACTCTTAGTTCACTAACCCTACGGCTATGGTCTGGAACCCTTGATCCTTTTTTTTTCATTTTGCCGCATTTCTGCTGCACTCAAGACGTTGTCAATGAACCTGTTGTTTTTTTAACACTCACACCAAAGCGGGCGCTCTATAATGGAACTCGACGTACGTAAATCGAAAAGTGCTAGGTTCCCACTAGGCCTATAGTGGCACATGCTTTTATGTGAAACATTATAAAAATATTGCCATTGCAGACTTTTTACCAAAGTAAATACGTATGTGTGCTACACCACAGTAATCAAAACCTTGTCTAGTAGAATACATGAATTTTATAGTTGCTCACAAGTCATATTTCAAACTATTCGGCTGTCTGTTGGAATACCAAGGACCACTTGAATTTAAATGCAACACCAAGTCCGAATTTAAGGCATTTCTATATAGTTAAGCCTTTGCATGAACGGAAATTTGAGAAATAATGAAACAATGGTCTATTTTGAAATCTACATATACACACACTTTTCCTTTTATAATTATATTGTCAAAGAGCTATAATATTTGTCTTATATTTATAGTTGTGGGGGGGAGAGAGGGAAAGAGACAGCACAGATTTTCTACAAAAATTAATTCATACTTGCACGAAAGAAAGAATACGAGGTATATCCGATCAAAGGTAGCAATTCAAACTACAGGTTCTCACGAAAGCGCGCACACACAACACACACACATGTGCGCAAATGAAAAATTCAGGTCAATTCGTGAAAAGTGTGGTGGTAGGAGTGAAGGGAAAAGCATGCATAACAGTCGACAGGAGAGTGTGTGTGACGCCAAATAGAAACCCAACTGCGACCAAAAACCCCACCTCTCGTACAAGCATTCCCTTAGAGTACCCGCATGCAAACTATGGCTAACACGTTTACAAAACAGTTTTATTTTGCTCATGTGACGTACTCAGCCTCGTCCAAGCATTTGAAACTTGTAATTACTGCTCTGAGGAACGATATCATTTTATGACAAGGCGGTACTCGTTTTGCTTGCTTAGCTGTTCATCTAAGGGGAGATGCCTCAGTTGCACAAGCAGTTACGGAGTAGTCTCCCATAGAATTTTTTTAACCCACGGTCGGCTGGTTATAGGCATCGTAGGTAAATGTTTATAAAATTTGTTTACAACATTACGGTACCCGATTTGGCAATCAAAGTGACAGAGCTAACAAATTAATGAAATAACAGTGTTCACACTATCGTCCATTTTGTAAGTTACACTACATCGACATGCTTGCTGACCGTGCATCACGCAGTTACTCAGAAACAGACATTAACAAATCAGGATAAAAGCCAGATCGCCAAAGTTAAACTCGTTTGATCGAGACAGCACTCTCCTGTTTGCAAATTTCGCTAAAATAATAATCTAAAAAACACGAAAGAAAACGGGGAAGGCAATATACTGGTCATAGCACTTAAAGGATCGATTGGCGTCCGATGCCAGTTCAATACATAAGTGATGCAGGCTGGCTTTAAGCCAAGAACACTTTCTAGTAGATCTTCAACTGTCGTATCCTGATAGAAAAACATCTTCAACACCAGCGGGACTTCTGGCACAGCTTCACTGACTTTAAAAGTGGTTTTGACAGAGTCTGGGGAGAGTGGCTATGGACGTCCAAGTCATCGAAGCGCGCTATACAAGAGCTCAACGTCCGCAGTACTACTAGACTGTCTAGACAACCAAAATGGCAGCTTTCTTTCACACGTATGTAGGCGTTTGTCAAGGTTGCCCCCATCACCTGCATTATTCAACATCTTTTTGAGGAATATCGTGTGGGAAACGACCATCACACATTTCCATCGGTAAAAGGCCGACATGCCCCCTGCACTTTGCAGACATCAATTTGATAGCAGACACCAACAGTACGACCTTACCAACAGACTGACAGCTCGAAGAATGGAGACCAGCTCTGACAAGAGCAAATTAAGTTGATCGTAGTGACTGGCAATGGCAAAGCGGAGATCTACGTACATGAGCGGGGTACGGCTCGAAGAGGTTAACACGCAGGGAGCCATGCATGATGTCTTCAATATGGCAGCTTTACGACAGATATCCACATGGGGAATGCGACCGCAACAGCAGGAATGGCTAGGCTGGACAGGGTCTAGCGCAGCCTTAACATCAGGTTTACTACGACGTAGATCTACACAAATCCATCGATCGTAGTACGGATCCTGGTTTACTGATGTAAAATGTAGACGTACTCTGCCTGCCGCTATGGAGATGAGAATCCAGGCATTCGAGAACAAGTGCCTCATAAGGCTGCTCCGTATCTCGTACAGGGATCAAAAATCCGATGACTTTATACAAAACACGGTCGCCACACTCGTAGGAACCCATACTCCCAACAGTCGAGCAGAGTAAGCTGGTCTGGTTGGTCAACGCGATCAGGTACGGCACTCTTTCGAATACCTTTCAAGGTCGTCACCGAGGCGGCCAGGGAACTGAAGGAGTGGACTAGCTAGCTCACCATCGCTCAAAACGGCCTGAGTCGGGGGCCTGTCAGCTACCGCGTCTATCCATGTGGTTCCCTAATAACTAACAGTCAAGGGACAAATGAATGAATGACGTAGGCATACTTTCCCTCGTTGAATAGGTTCTCTAGATTGGCAGCGAGAAATGGGCATGGAATCACAAAAAGCTGAAGTCGAGAAAAGTGCACACACACACATACTAGTTAAGCACCAAGCCAGTATAAAAAGAAGGGGAGCAGAAAAAGTGATTATATCAGCCCCAAACTGTTTGCGCTTTGACTGATCACCACAACCTGTTTAAGACAGCAGATGAATATTTTGACCGCTTGCAGGTGCACACACGATCTATATCTCACTGCTCCACTTACATGGCAGAGTGAAAACCCAAGGCCGATCCCGATTGCTTGTGCGGTCCTGCCATCCACAACTTTAATGCATAATCTAGAACCTAGGACAAATGTACAAACGCTTTACAACCAGTGACCATATGAAAAAATAAATCATTCAGTGGTCGACCAAAATCAATTGATAATTTTTGCACAACACGAAGTCTACCACATCGATGGAAAAGAAATAATAAGACCATGAAAACGTTGCCAAAAAAACAAAACAAAAAAAAAGGTGGTGGTGGTTCTTAAAGTGTACCGCACAAAGTTCTTAAATAAAGAGGATATTTACTGAATGCCACCACGCAGAGAAAAATTATCATTCCATGACAACTTGTACACCGTATTGCACATCTAAAAGTCAAGGCATCGTGTAACATTCATAATCAGGATGCATACATCGTTCTCAAAGAATAGGACTGTGATGACAATATTAAAAATTTCACTTTCAACACTGGGCTCAACCTCATTGTTATAATGTTTAGTGATTTTTTCCCCCTTTCATGTAAGTTCTTCCTCCCCTCTCCAGCCTTGGTTGTGTTCACAGATTTATTATATTATTTAACTACCACCCATGCATTATTTTTCTTATGAATTTTATTTTTGTCTTTTCTGGCAGACATGTTGATTGTATGAAAAAATACTGAGAGGGTAAAGGACAGGAAAAAGAATGTCTACAATAAAGATGAAAAAGAAATAGTCATGAACACGTTCCATCTACATCAACATTTCAATAATGCAATGTTTTGGCTGGGGCAGCTAAGTTACTGTACTGTCATAAGCTAATAAAGATTGCACATAATGTATTCAACATCTGAACCAGCAAAAAATGAGAAAAGCATTCCTGCTTATTCCTGGGTTACATATTACAATCAAATAACATTATAGCCCACACAATAACAGGGTTAAATTTCAGACTTCAGTTTTAGCCCAAACAACAACCCAATGGGATCATCTGCCAGGTTGCATGGTATTTGGGTTTCATGTTTCAAAACTTAGCATTTTGCTACTGGTCTTCAATGAGAGGTGTATCAACAGTTCTGGTCAGGCCTATCGGGGCTGAATATAGGACAACTTACATTTACCAGCTTCTGCTAAAAATAGAAAAGGCTTTGCACATTGTGGTAAAGATGTTTTGAAAGATGAACAGAGTAAAGCTGCTTCTGCATTTTGCTTATGCATCATACCAAGTCCCCTTCCAACCCACCCATACACAAATATAAAAAGGCCATTAAAGAAGGTAGAGCAGCAGCAAATTTGTTGGTCCTGAAAGCGTGTAGCTTGAATGAGGTGGTTTTATTTTTTACAAACATGAGAAAACAAAATTAATGAAAATGTGCAGTCACCCATGGTTTGAACTGAGAAAACAAGCAAAAGAAATATACAGATTCTAAACAGATTGGTATGGTTATCATGTTAAGACTTTCTAGTGAACAAAACTTCATTACACAGCTCCACAAAACCAGTTTTTAACTTTAGTAAGTCATTTAGCAAATGAAGGCAGCATAATAACACATTAATAACATAATACTTTAACAAAATTATAAGGAGTTAAATTCCTTACTATGTAAATGCCAAAGTCACTTAAGCGCACTTATGCTCTTCTCTTTCATTAGCTTTATGACCATTAGCATGTTCTCCACTCATTTAGGAGAACGCTGTGTGCGTGCGTCCACATACACAAAGGGCATACTGGAAAAAGTTTGCTCTTTGACTTTTTTGCTAAAATGTTGGCAATGGAATAAACTATGCAATAATAGATTTTCCTGACTGGTCAGTTTGACTTAAAATGATTTGTGATTAACCCTACATCACTTAAACTCTTGCCACAAACTAATCCACCTCACCTAGCAAACAATTTTCCAAAATTTTTATCTTTGAAAGCACCATAAAGCTGCCACCATCTTTCCAGGTAAAAACAGATACTGTTTGCAGAAATTGAGAAAGTTCAACGAACAGTTAACCATTGTTTTACTATTTTTCAGCTTCTAAATCAACTTCTACCACAGTCCCCAGATAACAACAAAACCTAATTTTTTTATTATTTTGAAGAATTATGTTTACAATATGAAACAAAACTAATGCCAAATCCAGTGCCTACATTTTTCAGTTAGCACTTTCCCATCATCAACAATAATAACATGAATATTTAAAGGACCTGCTGAACAAATGTTATCTTTAAAGCACCACGTAAATTGGTGTCAGTATGTACTTTGAAATAAATGTATTCTAAGAAGTATAAGCAGCAGCAAGCTGGTTTTCCACTGACCTATTTTAAAATAAACACTTCTTTTTGTTAGATTCAATCAAACTTCACAAATCATGAAAAAAGTTTTTGGAGGATTAAGCAGGAAAGAAATACAATCAATAGCCGACTACCATCTTGTAATGTAATATGAAGTCTCTTTTTTAAAGAATGTTACACTCAATCGACTTTGCACCTCCAAGTTTGCTCAACTTGCTTTTATTTTACTACTCTTACCCTCCTTATTTTATGATTAAAAAACATATAATGCACTGACAACTCATATTTAATGAATGTTTTAAAATAGTGCCGAAGAATTTATAATAATTTTAGAAAAAATATCGTACACATTAAGATGATATGCATCTATATCTTCGTCACTAGATTTTACATATCTGATACTTCCTAAAATGTTTTTTTGAAAACACAAGTTAGTTTCATCATTGTGTGATACCAGAAATTTTTTTATCCTTGGTGAGTGAAAGCATCATACATACACAAATCAGCAGAAAGCAAGGCAACCAAATTACTGAACAAGGAATGGAATGGTAACCATCAGTCATGACAATCAGCAATGATTATGGCAAACGAAAATCATTTAAAGGAGATTTGTTGAAATACTGCATTAATATACATAAGGCCTCTCAAGCCTTACGTTAACCTCTAAGAACACAAATCTGCATACAATTCATGCTGCTCTTTAACATGAAGCACCACTGAAACTGGTATTTAAGAGTGCTGTTATTGTGTTAAAGATATAAAATTGCATGCAAAACAAAGATCACCTTCGTTGGCAGACCACTAGGTATCAGAGGAAGCATGATTTTTATCTACTGCAGCAGAGACTTCTATATACTTAAAATGATATAAATGAGTCTTCCGGTGGCATATAAGGGCAATAATTTACAGATGTGTCATGACCACTTGATCCTCTGGGCAAGCTGATTCCTCTTTCCACTATTCTGTAATTCAATTTTTATCGTAACAAGTCTGTGTAATATGGCATCAAAATATGGGATGGTCACTTGATATACAGGAGTAGGGGTGGGGGAATCCTCAAAACCTTCATGTCCAAAGCTTTTTACAATACCCAACCCCCTGCACCATTCACCTGTTTTGCATGTTGGACAGGATTTTACAGAACCTGCATTTGCAGAACTGGGGAGCATTAAAGAGGGTCAGGGAAAAAATAAATGTGTATTCAAATGATTTGCTTTACCATGTGTAACTTTTAAATCTTTTAGAAATGTTAAAGCCATATCTTCTAGTGACAACTAGTTTACTGAAGATTTTAACATAAATAAGTGGAATGATGCACAGCTAAGCATTCATCCATGCACACCTACCCACACCCACATGCTTGTCAGCACCCAAACACATAAAGCTTGTTACATATTTCAGCATTATAAGGTCTTACCAGTCACACACAGACTCACAAAATGTGTCTTTTATATAATACTGCAGGCTAAAATGTTGATCAGGTCGAAATGAACCCCCCCCCCACCCACTATACTTAGAAATAGTTGCACTTTTCAAGACTAGCACATGCAAAGACATTAAACTAAGCAGAAATGAAATAAGACAGACTTAAAGAGTGGCATAATGTATATGTGAAAGCTCTATATTAGCAGGAGACAAGCTATTTTTTGTGCCTTGTTCGGTGTCATGTATACTGCCTTATAATTAGCATCACATGAATGGCATTGCATTTAAAAAATGTAGTTAGCAAAAACTGCTTCTTTCTTTGCATATAAGTTATTTAGAAATTACAAAGGTAGCAGTCTTTCTCTTTACATTAAATGATTATAAAGAAATGCAATTTTTAATTATTCCAACTATCCAAAGTCATGGATAAAATATATATAATCAAGACTGTAATATACTCAAGGGCAAGCATTTTAATGTAAACAAATAAAAAGAGATCTATAAGGAATCAAGTATAAATTCTGGATGAAATTTACACTATTTGTCAAAATTACTTCCAAGATCATGGAGGAGGGAGGGGGAGACAAGTTAACCTGAACTTGCATCTTTTCTTAGATTAATTGATCTTGAAAAAAAGTAAAAGCAGATCATTCACTCTAACAAAAAATACTCTTTAAGGATATATTTCAAGACTCAAGTTCTGATTTGGCTATCAAGGACAGAAGCAGGTGTCTTAAAGATTAAACAACAATAAATCATATACTGCTTCTTTATTTTCTGGCTTCAATTTTTTATTTTTTTTTTTCAAATTAGGCTCCTTTTTAAAAAAAATTCAAGATAAGTGTTTTTAGCCATGAATCCAACAAACAAGTGTGTAAAATAAAAAGAGAAAGATTAAAACTAGCTATCTTTCAGAAAGAAGGCTGCACTCAGTTCTAATGTAATCAAGACCAGAATCTTCAAAAGAGGTCTGAACAGAGCACATTACAAAAGCAAAATTGGTACAATGCTTCAATTTTAAAATGGCAGTGATATTACAGATGTGAGTAATTTTTTTTTAACCTGGAATGGCAATATTGTAGTAATTCTTTAAATAAAACACACAAAATTGTTTTCAGCTAACCTTTTAAATATTGGCTTATATCTTCTGCTCAAATGAAATGACTGTAGATATCACCATATGCAACAGAAAATTTCCGCCTTAAACAGCACTGCAGCCTGCACCATATTAGTCTTGAAATGCAAAATTATTCATTTTTGTAATTTATCATTTCAGACAAAGATGAGTTAGAATTTGTCAATACCATAGTATTAACACATTCATGGCATTCACCTCATCACATTTATTTGAATAAAAATGATGAATTTTAGGGGATTTTCTAAACAAGGAGGGTTTCTGAAGGTGGTATTTGATGATGCCATCCTTGTGTTAAAAAATATGTATGCTTAGTAAGATAAACATGAAAAATACAGCATTTAAATACTCTTTACCATAATCCATGCTCCCCCTATTCCAACGAAATAAACTGGATGACTTTTCACAAACCAAGATCCTTTATCTTTGCACTTTCTGATATCTCTCATCATAAAAGATAATGTAGAATTAGCTAAAACTTTGCCAGTTAAAGTCTTTGTTTTTGCCACAAGAGAGTTTTAACCTAAAGATCTACCTTTCAGAGCACCTCTTTGCCCTGTGTTTAAAACAAATGCTGATGACATATTACAAAATAGTTGATTTGGATAAAAGCACTAACATCTGAAACTCTAAGAAATCAGCAATATCATTTTTTCCTATATGAAAGAGTATGACACAAGATGTTTAATTATAGTAAAAAAGGAAAAAAATCCAATAAACTTGTTTTTATTTAAATAGTGAATGCCAATGAAAAATGTCACAGCTTTCTATGGAGCATGTACCAACACCCAACCTTTACTATCACACTGTCTCTCCCAACTGCTGAAACCTGAATATGAACCCCCACTCTTCTTGCTTACAATAAGAATAAAAGTACATGTACAAAACTGCAGCCATTAATAAGAAGAGCAAACAATTGTAAGAAAATGCCTAATTTCCTGCATGTTGACCAAGTAGCCTGATGCCAAGAAGCTAACAGCTTAACTATAAAAGGAAGAAAGTCTTGCACACAAAGCACATTAAGTGTGCTATCACATGAGCATACAGACTTGCTAACACCTAACACAAGCTCAATAATTATTACAATGTGCGCACACACACACACTGTCTCACCAAATGCTGACTGTGATGCAAGCTAAATGACTACACAAAGACTCCTGGAAATAAGTATCATAATGAAGACATGCCTATCAGCCATACTGTCCACCTCTAAAGCCATTAAATCCATATATACTGAATACAATACATGCAATTTCCAACAGGCAGTGCTACCAAAATTCGATTCATGAGCTATTCCCGTTGCATTAATTTCAATTTAGGAGTGACCCTATCTAATTCTAAAACTTCTTCTTAGACACTGGTTTTTCTTTTCTACTGTCTCTTTGATCTTATTATCTGCCTTCTGTTCATCATATTGTACATTTATAAAGCAAAATCAATCTTAATACTGATTTTTAGTAAGCCTCAAATTTAACCATTTAGTTCTGATGTATCTACGGATACAGTAATGTCCAAAAAAACAACAACAATTAACTCTTTCATAAGGTGTGAACATATAGCAGCCAACTTATTGTTCTTAGCTAAAATCAATTTTTTAAAGTTGTATATCAATCTTCACCATACTGTCAATGCTCCATTAGAATTATCTTTAAGAAACTGTTCTGCAAGTCTTTTTGGTAAATACAGTAAACCTCAAACAAGTTTTTGATGGAAATGTTCAATAACACTATCTTGCTTTCAAAGAATGTCAATCATTTCTCTATTTTTTTATGACAAAACATCATAGCAGACAGTTATTTAAAAGTGCCAGATATATTTAACGAATGCAAACACTATCCTTTTCTGGTTTTCATATCAGCTTTAGGTGTTAGCCTATGACACAAGATTGTTTGCCCCTTAATTCATTTAAAGCTGAACAGGAATTTCCTAGGCTCATGGACACAAAGAAAAGATTTAAGTGCCCAACTAATACAAATATTTCTGTAATGGTATGATAATAAAAACCAACATATATTCTCTCTTGCAGCAATTTGTGACTACTCTTTCAGGAAACAGTTGGGAAACTTTAGTTCCAGTTAAGATTTTATTTTCCTTGAAGATCTGTTTGAACATTTATGGAGTAAAAGCAATAGCTAAAAAATCACGCCTGAAATATGAATGACCAATGAAGACTAGAGAAGACAGAAGCAACGGCTGATTATGTTCATGCTTCAACTTTCACTTCAATGAAGGCAGATAAAACATCTTGTGTCACAAAGTGGTTTGTTACTGGCAATGTCTGGAAACTATCAAAGATAAAGAACATGCCAGTCCTGGCACTGAATTCATTCATTCTCCTTCCTCTCTTCTCAAACAAGTTTTAAAAGACAAAAGGGAAATGAAATATTGCACACAAAAATGTAAGCGGGTAAAAAAAATCAACATGAAAGATGATGAGTTCAGTCCCAGCAGATCTGTTAAAAGGTTCAGTTTAAGTCACCCGGCTTCACTTTCTCTTCTGTCCTTTACCTTCTTTTTTCCTCATTTTTTTAAACTGTAAACCAGAGTGTAAATCAGTGTGACAAGCTAAACTTGTATACCATGGCATACATAAACTTTAAACACCATATGTTCCAACATATTCATGTCAGCACTGCTAGTCTTGCATGCCATAATGACCATCCTCTGAAGTGAACATTTAATGGATGTGATGATGTTAACAGATGCGTCATGCATATACTCATGTGTACTCCTCTCAAACTGCATATACACATCCATAAACACCCACGTCATGACCTATAACCATCTGCATCTTACTCTTTTACACAAACACATGGACAGGCATGTTCAGACATATTGCTACACATACTATGATATGCACATCCATGCTCTCTCCTCCTCAACCTCTTTGTATAAAAGTGCACAACCAGGCTTCATCCATTTTAAATTTTACGGTGACATTATCGATGAACACTTAGAGTACAACACTGACTGTTCACAAAGGAAGCATTGAATTAAAAACATTCTTGACAACGTCCTCAAGCAAAAAAGCATTTAAAAAAAAAACTACACACACATTTTATAAATTACTTTCTTTTTTTTTTACACAGCACTCTCCAAATTGTCTCTTGCCCTTGGGATGCTAGTGATATGGAGAATGAAAAGAAACACAACTAAGTTGGCTAGCCACGCAGAATGGGAGATCAGGTGTACCATTAGCACAACAAAGTGTTGGTCCAGTGCACATTGTTTCCACATTATAGCTGCTCTGTACACTGAAACTACTGAGAATTAGATGGCTGCACAATCTGTGAGAACAAATATTTTAAGTCCAATGCTGAAGCTAAGAAAGAGACAGAAGACCTCTTCCCAATGCATAATAGTTATTTCCTGGTAAAAGCCATGATTAAGAAAAATGGCTCCCCACCTACCCACCCACCAAAAAAATAAATATATACTTAAAGCAATTTTTGATAAACACTGCCGCCAGTGTAACTTCACCATACCTATAGATACCCGTTAAGATAATTTTGACTAGTTCCAGACAGGCTCTCTTTGATAAAATATCAGTGTGAGAGGGTAGGTGTGTGTATGACAACAGTATAAACAAGTAAAAAAATGTTGCTAGCATCCTCTTCCCTTAACTGTGTCAATGACAATAAGAAACTTTGATAAACGATACGAATGGAGTCTGGGAGATAACAAGGTACTAAAATACAATGGTAAAAATATTTGATCCCTTCTCTCTTTACTTGTCCTATTTATGAAATCTGCATACTATTCATGAATTTTTTTTTCCTATTAAGACTGCTGGGTGACTTATTTCTGCCATATTAAGTACAGAACATATTAGAAGCAATGCAACAAAAAAAAAGAAAAATTAATGGAGAAAACAAATGCTCCATGCTGAATCCTATAAAATCAGAGAAGCCTTTGGTACTGGGGAAAATAATGGAGAAAACAAATGCTCCAGGCTGAATCCTATAAAATCAGAGAAGCCTTTGGTACTAGGGATTTTATGCTGTTTTAAAATTTTCATTAATCTTCTGGGCAGAAAATACACTTAAAAAAACTATTTGGACAGGTGCCTATAATAAGTCTTTTATGATGCAAAATTTAGCTGCTTGTGTCTGGGCATGCACGAATATTTTTTTTTTTTATGCAGCTTTCATCGAAAATCAAATTACCGTGCAAATAATACAATATTGATTCCACACCTTTTTGATGTCTACATTTGACTGGTTATTGATTATTGTGCATTTTGTGATTTAAAGAAAGTCTCTTCCTCCCACCCCTACACCGTCCTTGCTATATGCAGTTTTTTTTTAAATTTTAAGACAGATAAAGAAAATCTGAGCTGAGGCACTTAGTACAGGTTTTTATCACCGTGATTACCTCTCAGCATCAGCTCAAATGGTGAAAAGTAATCCTTGCTAATATTCTACTCCCTTAATCTGCTTAACCTGCTGAGCATGTAGCATATAGAAATGAGAAGGTAAATCAGCCTTACATGTATTAAAAAAAGAACCCATTTTTTAGCTTAGCAGGACTTATGTGGTGCAACTTTTGATCATTAAAGTGTCCCAGACTAAGAGATTTAATAAGCACGTGCCTCTTGCCTAAAAGATGGCAATGCTAGGCTGAAAGGCAGAGGCAACAAAACAATGCAGCGTGAAATGACATGATGAGACAGAGGTACCGCAGAAGCACCCCATAATGTAACAGAACTATGCCCCATTGTGCTAGGACTGGTACCACAGGTACATTTTTAGAGAGTTGGGAATTGGAAGTTCCTTTATCAAATGTAGTCGCTGCTTTCCCAGCTGACTTCTCACTCCTCGTCGACATATATCCATGAGTGGCAGGGGTTCAGCTGAAAAATAAAGAAATATTTTAGAACCAAAGAAAGGTGCACAACAAAGGATGAACAGAGACTTTACTTGTACTACAGATCCCAGCATATGAGCCACAGCATCAAGTGACTGGCAGATGGCATTCAAATATTACATGCATGGGAAGCTCAATAAAATTCTGCGATAAAATCATCGAACCTTTTAATTACTGATCAGCCTTTAAGAAAAAATGAGGCTTTCAGTATATATAGCAGTTGCAGAACAGATTTTTTCCCCCTTAACAGGTCACAATCTGACTGTAAACTAAAAACAAAAATAGCAACACTTTATCTTGTGTATCACAATTCTATCCAACACTGATCAAACTTTTTGTTATTCCCAGGCTTGTCTTCACTTTTTAAAGTTCCTGCCACTTTTTTTTTTGTAATTTTCTTCTCAATGCTTTCTGTATAATTTCAGAGAAAAGCTCTCTTAAAAAAATCTTCATAGGCACAATATTCATGAATCCTCTTGTCTCTGTGCACAATCCCTGCAATGTTACTGAATCCTTATTGTCCTTTAGTCATGCTGAAGTATGACAGACCATCAACCGCTATAAAAGAAAAGAAATCCTGCTTGTACTACATCTAAAAGTTGAATTAAATAATTAATCCAGACCAATAAGCTATTTTCACTACAGCCAAGCAACAGCAGAACTGTGTATTAGCATTTTGCTCACCTAATATATGATGAGGTACATGAATGAAAGAAAGATGGCCAAGGCCCCATCAGAAGCCCAAAAGGAAAAAAAATAATATTTCAAAAACAGAAGCAAACCATTATCATAAGAAAGAGATTGCTTTTTCTTCTGAGATCTACAAATACTACTATATACTAATTTGTTCTTCATGGACTCTCAGAAGACAGTGTTATAAAGATTATGTTAAAAGTTCCCATAAGTGATTATTAACACTTTTTCTCCTTTGACCAATAATTAGCATAATAAAAGTTGGTTTTAGTTTGTAAAACTATATATATACATAACATATATAAATATATATAAATGTGTCATTCAAAAATTTTTTAATCCAGTCCTATGTAACAATCCAATTGTTTTTAATTCTGTGAACCCTTTCTAAATGGAGTTCTATCCCCTAACACAGAAAGACATTGATTTGAAGAGTTAAATTTTCCAGATGTCTGATGAAACTGTTCACTGTTTTGAAACTTTCATATTCCTGAGTTTTGTTTATTTCTATATGGTATATGACTATTTGACCCTTGGAGCACGATGAGCCACGATTGTGGCTTTGCTGGGAAAGCATGGGGAAGTTGATTTTCATTACTTTGATTGAAAAGTTCAAGCTTTTTTCTTTCCAAAAATGTATAGGTTTCTTGGTCTAATGTTTACCTGAGAGCAGCAATAATAAAAAAACAAATGTCACCCACTGTCGTCTTCAGTTATTAGCCAGTCTTTGCAATTTGTATACTTTTATGTTGAGCTCAGAGGGTTAAACTTGCTAAGGCACCTTCTTTCTAAAATAGATTACAAGATAATTATATGGAGAAAGACCTCCAGCTATAAAGCAAACTGCGTAAAAAAAAGTTGCCAAGCAGCTTTCAAACACTCAGTTACAGCCACTGGACAGTGAAACTAAAAGATAAGGAACCAAGCAGAGATGGATAATCTATAAATAAGAAAGAGTAAAAAGATGGGATAACAATAGGCTATTTGTTATCAATCTGGAACAGCCAAGAACACCTTTAAATCCTGACCTTGCCACCAATAGAAAAAGTATTAGTCACTAACACCACATTAATTTCCTTAAAGATATGGATCAAATATGACCATTTCTATGCTGACACTTACGGTCAAGTCCTCCAATGTATCGCATGGTGATTTCACAATGTCCCCATACTGCACTCACAATAGGGTAAAGTTTTTTGCCCTTGAGCCCACGAAAGGCTATGCCCAAGTACTGTCCATCAACCATAAAGCTTAGTGTGCCCTCATCCATGTCCAAAATGACCAGGAAGCTGTCTGGCACCACAAAGTTTTCATCGGAGTTTAAAAGCGTAGGGTATGTGATCCCTGGATGGTTCT
The DNA here is from genome assembly GCA_004794655.1 of Marisa cornuarietis. Lineage (NCBI taxonomy): Eukaryota > Metazoa > Mollusca > Gastropoda > Architaenioglossa > Ampullariidae > Marisa > Marisa cornuarietis. The sequence continues at coordinate 2,894,040 of SMMW01000628.1, forward strand.
TCATGTCATGATAGAGCTTGTTTCTCCCCAAATCCCAGCCCCAAGACTCCTTGTTGCTTCCAACAAGAGACTGATACCCAACACAGTGCAGTGGTGCATCAGCTGTCCCAACTCCCACAACTGCATGGGTACCTCTCTGTCGTGTACTCCACACAATTTCCCACACATGCAGTCCTCGGGTGTAACCAAATCGCCCACGAATGCAGTCTGTGCTCTGAGCCACAGGATGGCGGTGAAAAGTCATCATGTCCTCACTTTTGACAAAGATATTTAGAGACCGGTCATCTGGATTCCAGGCATGCTTGTACTGCACCTCACGGCTCACTGGTGGCATATCTAGAAGTGCATCGAGCCGAGCTGGCTTCTGGAAGTCTGGATTGAAAGCCGGTTCTCTGTTAAGGGTTTTGTAGGTTGGCTCACGTGAGCTGGATATTGTTTTGATGCCACCCGAGACTTTCTGACCCATGTTCATTGCTTGTCATGTGCAACAACTTTTGAGATAAAAATCCCTATAGGAAGCACTGCTGCAATGGTGACAGAAAGCAGCACTAGCCAGCTTGTGCAACTTCCAGATAGCACATGTCCTCAGCCATCAATGCATCACCTGAAACAAGTTACAGTAGCATCTGTAGCATAAATTTACATTTCAGAATTGGGTCACACTCAACAAATTGCCTTTCTATTCTATAATCACTACTTTGACAGACCATAGTATCTACAAGTAATTAAGAAAATGGATATATTACTGGTGGTTTCTTGGATATAACTAATTTTAGCATGCCCTTCGATTTTAAACTCTGTCTTGGTTCATGAAGCAAAAGAGTATCCTTCAACTGTTCAAGCTAACCTTTATTGTCACAGTTTTCACTGTGAAAGTGATAAATTTATTTCCTACAAACCAGAAAGTTTCAGTCAAAAAAAGCCAGAAATACATTTTTTTCCCACACAGTTCAAAACAAGCAACTTCAGATGGAGATAATGCAAAAGTAAGCTGTAGCAGAAGTTGCCTTTATCTTTATAAATCAAAATGTATTTTGTATTTTCCACTGAGAATTAATAAATTTGTCTTGTCTTGTAAAATAAAATAAAGTTTAATGAAAATTCTTAATCAATTAGACATGAAATGAATGACTTCCGTATTTCAGAAAACTAACATTTGTATATTAAAATCTGTCACTTATTTACAATTTTCCCAGACATACCAGAAATCACCTCAAAGACCACTTCGGTGATCACCAAAAATAGTAAAATGATGATGATGATGATGATGATGATGATGATGATGTCGATTTATAATGCGCAGGTATCCATTCAAAAGAATGCTCATTGCGCAACAGGAGAAGAAAAAAATAAAACAACAGGAAAGTAAAAAATAATAAAGACAGAAGTGGTGCTAGGTTGTTTAAGTCCGTCTTAAGTAAACAAATGAGTTTTCAGTCATTTTTTAAAATGCAGCCTTAATCAAACTAAGCAACATCTTTACTCTTTTCCCAACCATGGGAACTCAGGATCTGATGGATACAAATAAAACCATTTCACCTTTTTGAGGAGAAAATGTTAGGTAACAATATGAAAATTCTTAAAAGCAGTTAACTATACAGTCTTATGTGGAGATATGCTCCTGACCCAAAGTGTATAAGTATACTATAACTAAACACTGCATGTAATCAAGATGTTTCAAAGTATATATATATATACTATGATACTATAAATAATTTTTAAATCAGAAAATCAGCCTACACCCATGGCCAGGCAATATGCAGATTTTGTTCAAATTTGAACATGGCATACAAACTTTCAGTCATGATCAAAGAAAAATTTCTTTCTCCAATATTTTCAAACCACATATACCCAAAACTGTTTATGTGAAATGCAGATAGATGGAGCTATATCTGAACTGCTAAAGCTGCTATTCCAAAACTTGCTGTCTACAAAGGTGACATAAAGCAGTAGAAAAAGTGTGCATGTTTTGAGAGGTAAGAGTTATAACATCAACAGACAGATGCACAATGTTTTCAATACAAAGAAGCCACCATGACTTCTGTATCTGTAGCATTAACAATGAACTTGATCAACTATACAAGAGAATGATGCAAAGAAAAATGCTTGTTCTAAATGTATTACTATATTCTATTTGTGATGCACAACTGAAATTTACATACAAGACTAAATGCTTGTGCCAACATTTAACTGGCCCATTGTCTGATCCTACAGCATTTAATAAAGTTTTGAATTGGCACATCCATTTTAAGCTTGCTATACTATCACTATCACTAGCTAGCCAAAACTGTCAGCATCTGCTACTAAACATGACAAAACTGGGACTGCCATAACAATAACCTACATTTACAGGTATCCAAAAAAAAGTCAGATAACTTGGATGACAACAGCTTTTTTAAAAACGAGCTAATATCTGCACAAGTACCGTTACAGAATATAAAACTACAATATCACAAATGCAAAATTTGTTTATTTGTGAAAAGAGACACTAGGTTTATTAAATGTTTGTAAACAGAGCACAGTGATAGCAAAATGGTACTATTTTATAAAGCTTAAGACTCTTGTTTGCAAATATTACAAAAACAAAAATGCACTGTAGTTTTTCTTCCTTCCCCTCATTAATTTTTGATTAACTGCACATTTCTCCACTCTTCAGAGCCAGCTTAAAAGAAAAAAGAATTCTACCACAGTACCAGCAAATTGAATCAATAACATTGTTTAATAATCAATAACTAAGCAGCAATTTCAGTAACAGAAGATACCACACTGCAACATTTCTAATTTTAGTTCTTGTAGCTACCACTCATAGGTAGAAATATAGCTCCATTATATGCATTAAAATAGCCAGAATATATATAGTCTAATCACAAAACCATAAGGGGTTTATATCTATAATTACTAAAAGCCATATAAAAAATTCTACATTTAACTGGTGCTCATGTTTCAAGGTAACTATCACTTACTGGTAGAAATGTAGCTCTACCATGTTGCGTGCAGAGGTCTATTCCACATGGATACAAGGTCAAGGTTTATTACAGAACTGAAAGCCATACCAAATCCCTCCCCTCTCCCCACAAAATAAAGCTTAGTAATTCTATAATTTTGTCTTTATATAACATTAGACCAAGAAACCTATACATTTTTGGACAGGAGAAAACTTGATGTTTGCAATAAAAGTAATGAAAATTGCCTTTCCCGTGCTTCCCGGCAAAGCCACTGTACTAAGGGGGTTACGATATATAAGCAATATGTACCTACAGCTCACAAGTCTTTCAAATATTATTTATATATCAAATACAGACGTGAATCATAATTCACTTAGTATGACTTGGTATTTTCTTGATCAGGAAGTGAGACATTAAATAAATCCCTTTCTCTCCATGCACAAATGTTTAAAATGTAAAATTTAGCTTCTGATTTTAAAAAGCACAGTAAACCTTATTTCAAAACTGTTTAAAAAAGTATAAACACTATAGTCACCTTTCAAGAAACCACATCTACACCAATAGTTGAGACAAATATATCAACTTCTATTACGCTTCTTTACATAGTTTTATTTTAAAATTCATATACTTGCATTGTGCCACTGCAGATGACAAATGTTGGTACAAACAGAAGTTGAATCGTCTGATGCCCTTATCCAACTGGAGATGCCTTATTAAGGAGACAAACAATACCACAGGTTAACCACTAAATAAAAATACAAATTTAACAACAGATACTACTACTGCTGCTAGACTAACTTTTAAGAAAATAATCTGATAATATACTGTGTAAGTAATGTCACCAACTGTTTAAAAGCAGACTATCCCATCAGCCTTCGAAATCCGCTCAAGTACTCCAAACAAAGCGACGTCACAATATACTGTGTCTCACCGACAGCATAATAAAAACAACATTATCTCCACTCTCTTTCTTGAAAAGTAATATTAGCGTTAAGATAAGCTATACGAATCTGAAAACAACCAAGTAACTTAGAGATTAAAATCTGCCATCAAGACAAAGCATTAACGGTTACCAAGCATCCCCATGACCCACTAAACGCTCAGTTTTCGTTCACTGAGCAGACAACAAAAACGTCAGTGTAACTAAAATTAAGATAAAACGCGAATCAAGGGTTTTACACAGGCAAGCATGGTTGAAATTTTATTTTTTTCTGTAACCCTTGTGCTATCTTTTTGTAATGGAGAACGTTGGTCACCATATGTCGCTATCATTCATTGTCTGGGGGCCATCACTAACAAAGATCGAATCGTGCAGTCAAAGTTGACGTACGTTTGCTTCAGAAGCTAACGTTATCTCTTGGTTCTCTCTATAAACTTACCTACACTGTTTTTAGTCAGATGATGTTCTATAAAAATCAAATAAAAGTAAACCAGGCAGACTGAAACAAAGGAATGCACCCGTCCACAGCTAAATGTAAATTGATTCTCTGTGACTCACATTCTACTAAGGACCGGGTGCCATTGTAAGAAACAATATGGCGTCAAGATTGAGTGTATCACGTGACCACAAAGTTTCATACGTCATAAAACCTGCGTCGCAGTCTTGAACAAAGTGAGGCTATGAACGCTTTGGGATACCAGTAGAAATGTTTGCACCTGCAGTTGATACTGTCACTGTTTGCAAAACAGTTTTCCTTCATATTTGAAAAGGGAAATTTTCGTTAATTTATCGCTTTTGTCAACGACGACTCTATACTTATTTTCTAGAGGTAATGACAGTGTACACTATTAAACACTTGTTTTATCAGTGTTTGCGTATCTGCAAATCGACCATTAGCAAAGGGGTGTTGTAAACCGAGATCATAATCACGAACTTGTACACACGTCCGTGATCTGAATCGTTGACCATTTGGTTCTCACTGCAGTAGTGGCAAACCATGTGATTATCTCTTACACTACTGTATGGGTGCTCCCGTGCTTTTTGTTGCTGGCTGTTTTTGGGGGAAATACGCTTCTGCAATGTGATTTTCCACCACCATGAGTTGGAGTAGGGTAGGAAACCAGAGTACCCTGAGAAAACTCCTGACTGCCGACCTAGCAAACGGCTGGTGAATGCTTGGTGTAGTGATTGTTTTAAGTCTTTTATAGCTCGATCCCAGCCTGCTCTGTTGATCCCAGACCTGGGATCCGCTTCCTGATTAAAAACAAAAAAACCAACAACAAACAAACAGGTATTCCAGGCAAGTGCTTGAATTGCTCCAAATTTCTTACAAAGAACGCAGGGTCAATGCTTAGAGTACTATCACCAAGAACTGGCAACACTAAAACAGCATGATGAGCTTGTTTGGTTTTGTCATGTGACCTGGCACAGCACTATAACACTGCTCTGCAGGGTTCACTGGAAGGAGGCCAGGGTAAGGTGGACAGAGGAAGAACTGGAAGGCAAGCAGAAAAGACTGGACTGACCATAATGATTATATAAGAGTTGCTGAGAACCACACTATAACAGCTGGTGCATCGATCATTCTGCCCTATAACTGCATGGTTAAGTATGGGTCCTGTATGAGTCAAGGGAATTTATTCTGCAGAGAAAGTGTTGTGAATAGGAACCAAATTTGTGCAACATATGCTTCACTGCTGACATATATTTCTAAATACCACCAAATATATACTCTACCTGTCCCTCATAGTTCCCAACCTGCTTTAAAATTCCTACTTGTAATGTATGACCAATGAATACATATGAAGCACGGTCATCTCTGGTGCGCCCACTTGTCTGGTTTGGCTCCTTGACCAAACACAACTGTTAGGCAATTCAGGGCACCCTTGAGATACTAAGGCAGACCTTGTTGGCAAAAATGGCAGATTGGACCAGCTTTATCATGCTTGACCTGTTTACCTACACTGAAGAAAGGCTTCAGTGTCACACCTTGAAAGTTAACGTATCCATCGAGCCTCCCCATGAATTCTATAGCTGCTTCTATCAAACTCTTACACTTTAATCATAAGCATAAAAAAGTTGAAAAAAACACGATCATGTCAACTTTTAATGGATCAAGAGGGGTAACATCTACCGTTGCATAGAGAAAGCAAGAAGCATCACTGTACAATAATACTGCATGTTTGTACTTATTACCTCCCATGCATCCCTCAGATATCAAAGCAAAATATAAGCACAGGCATATACCAAGCAGAAAAACATGAAAGTGACTTCTAAATGGCGATTTCAATTCAATCTGTAGATTGTTTTTTAGATGTCTTCAGCAACAGTGCATTTCAGCAATCACGTAACTTGAAACAGCCTAAACCATCCATACCAAACTCAAGAATATAGAAAAATTACTGAGATGCACTGGCTATTTTTTTGTCTACACGTGTTAAGGTCTAATACCACTTTTAATGTCCATCTCTTTTAAATGCAACATGTTAAAAGAAAGCCTGGTATCAAATTGATTTTCACATTTAAATTATCAAGTTTAAAAGGTTCAGATTCTCCGCAATGGTACTGGCCATTTTAGTTTTTACATTATCAACATTTAAATTGCAAGGACTGAAGAGGGAAAAGTGGAGAATGACATACCTATTCTTCCTCAGTTAACTTCAATAATCTGTATGCACATGTCTATGTATAAATACATGTCCATACATAAATGCATGCATATATATGTATACCTGTGTTCATGCATATAAAGGAGCTGCTGCTAGCTTTCTTTAACAGATAAGTAGTAGTGGGGTTTAGTAAAATGTGATGTATAAATTTTTACTAAGAATAATGCAAATGTTTACCTTCAAAGAGAAATTAAGTTTTGAAAAGATGTGAAAATAACCTGATACTTTCCTTTTGACCACTTCTTTTTACTTTGATATACCATTGTTTTATTTTATAAACTGTCAGTGGTGACTGATGTTATACAAATCCAAGCATCTCAAGTTCTAGTAGCAGATGAGCAGTAAACTCATTCACCATTCCAACCATTCTTTTGTCTGGCACATAAATGCAGCATTAAACCAAGCACAAGATTTTCAGCAGCAACATGATCATTGATCTACGTTTTCAGCACATATTTGTTATTTAAACTTAACAATAGTAACTATGAAAATTACAAAAAGACAATATTTTGATTTTACTTTAAGCCAAAAACAAACTTACAATGCCCATGAAAATGCCATTCTGTAAAAGAAAAAATACTTGAGGTAACTGCAGAATGCTTAAACAACATTCTATGACTAAACACAGAAATGCTATGTGATAGCAGTTAAATGGTGATAGGGGTGTACATGTATTTTTCAGAAGGGAGTAGGAAGAGATTCATTAAACTGAATCAGTAAATAGGAACCTTTCACATTCATTAAAACACACACACATATAAACCTTTTATTACTGATGATAAAACTTTATTAAGAAAGCGATTATCAGTCCACTGATTACTGTACACATCTGAAATTAATTGCTCAAACAAATTTGAAAGTAAGTCTTGTATCTCCAAAAACAAAATTATATGCTACATCTTTTCAAATATGATTATGTGCTGTTTTGAAAAGGTGGACCATTTGCTTGTCTGGTTGATGACTGAAGAGTTTTTCATCTAATGTGTATGCTCTCTCTCAGTTTCCAATTATCCACAATAAGTTGAAGCTTATTTCAATCAAGGATTCTATAGCTACAGAATGAAATAAGCTAAAATAATGTCAACGTTAGGTGATAGCCAGAGCCAGTATGTTAAGAAAGCTCCATTCTTGGAATATTTTTATGGAATATATTTATTCCATTATGATAATGAAATGTGGAAAATGCACAACTACAGATTGCACTCGAGCATTGAACAGGAGAGCATCAACTGATCCCTAATGCAACAAGCACTCACATATTTTTATGACCTTTCACACCCCATATAAAGGAAAAAGAAAAACTACGAATGTTTTCTTAGCTACTTAAGAATTAGTTCACATCAAATACAAGATCTGATGAGACTCATGAAACCTGTGAATGTTAATGAATTTTTAAAAATAGAAACTTCTATTACAAATTCTTTATAATTCAAAATGCCTAATAGTATCCCTGTGATTGCACAAAAGCGGTAAATCAAATGTAATGAGAGTAATTTTTCAGTACTGTTTTGCATTATTCAAGACAGTGGGTTCCCTTTCCCTTTTTTTTTTTTACCTGTATCCATGTAAACACTGAACAGAAGTGTCTTTCATTTTATGTCATATTTTTACCTAGCAGACTGTAAAGATGCCCATTTCAAGTGTTACAACCATATTTGAAGGAGCTTTATAACAAATTAAATATAATAACTTATCATATGACAGAAATCTTGGTTTTTGAAAATATAATTAGACCATTTTGCATTATTCTCAAGTTGAGAGGGTAACAGACTTATTTTTAAAAAATTCTTAGTGCCCAAACATTATCAATGATTTGTGTCTGACTAAATCATCTTTGAAAGCAAAAAGTCAGTGCCAGAAAATATTAGTTTTGTCCTTGTGCATGTTTTGTCAAAATTTTCAGCACACTTTCATTTGTTTTTCAAATAATCTGATGCATTTTTAATGATTCCAGATCCGGAAACATAACAGCAGAAAAGAAATAAAAGATAATACACAAATAAATGAAAAAATAAGGAAAGAAAAGCTTGTGTCTCAATTTTTGTGTGTGTAGAAATACGAACCATATTTCCATAGATGCAAACCAGAAACAAATTTATGCCTGTGGCAGATGCTTTTAAACAGTGGAAAATAATAGAAGTTAAAATTAAATACTATTTCTACTTTTGGTAGCAGAGATGGAGCAAAAATGTTCAAGCGTATTTTGCCTTGGGCAAGAAAAGATAATATTTTTAGATAAAATCTTTGGGAACATAGATGCAAATTAAAACTGGACTTTTCTTCATAACTGCTGCTCAGATTAGATCATGTAAAAAGAATAAATGGAAATGTGGTTTTCAAATGGAAAAGGCAATGGAATATGCCTAGCTGGAACAAAATTTCATTGCAGACATCGTCATGAAGAACTTTAGTTTCTGCTGACAGCCAGATCTGCATTGTTTGCAAATTGCATTTAGGGAAAACACTGTTTAAAAAAATGTTGGTGATCTAAACGAATGGCTAGTAATCATCCTTGCATGCCGGTGCCCTCCTTGTTTGTGTGCATGCACACCCATATGACTATGTAACACAACAAGATGATTTAAAAAAAAAGATTTCTTTTTTTTGAAGACTGGAAAAGTAAGTTTCTCTCTCTCTCTCATATACACAAAATGGGAGGGGGTTAGCAAGAGGAAATGCAAATTAAGAAAAAAACCTGGGAAACTCAAGTGACAAGAAGTATACATCTGCTATTACAAAGCTCATACAAAGTAAACAAATGCTGCCCATCAATGACTGTCATCAAACCCACCAGTCTTTACATGAGTGGAAATCAGTTTTGAAGAACACTGAGACAGCCAAGAGTGCAAAAAGTATACATCACTTCTAATCCAAGCCACAGTCTTGTCCTTGAAATGACCATGAAGTACAAAGAGAACAGAATCTCTTCATATCCAATCAGTTCTCTGCATCACATTAAAAAAAAACAACCCCACATTATTTTCCCAAGGCACCTGCACTTTTTCAGCAAATGTCACCAGAAACTGGATCACCAACCTCATTTGTGTCACTAATTGTGCCAGCAATGGCAGCAGCACTGCCTGTAACCAAGATGTTGCAATCTGTCAGCACCACACTTGATTGTGAAGAATTGCTGTCATCCTTGCAGTGGGTGGAGGAAGACTTGCAAAGATGTTTAGTATCCTGCATGCCCTTTCCTTCTTCAGAACCAGCAGACTGTACGTCACAAGCATTTTCTGTCAATGCAGAGTCTTTTGATACTGACTCATCTTTCTGGAAAGCAACATTCGCAGAACTTATGGACAAAGTCACTTCAGAAGCAGTGTTGCTTGCCTCAGACTCATTCGGCACTTGCTCAGAGTCAGCGCCCAATCCAAAGTCTGCTATGTAAGGGCTTGCTACATAGGAGCACGGAGTGCAGCTGCCTGAGATGCAGGTGGAACACTTTGATGGCGTAAAACTTCTGCTGGAGCAGTAGTCATCATGAGGCTGTTCACTAGTGTCTACATGAAATGTAGAGGGCATAGGAGTGCTGACCGGCGTCACAAAGCCAAACATTGCGGGGCTGTTGTACTGCGTTTCTGTTTTTGTAAACAGAAGCAAAGGTCGCCTGAATCCTGCCAACAGAAAAAAAAACAATATTCATGTAATTTAAGACATCAACATGCCAGACTGAGACAAAGTTTAGACTCTTGTGATTACGTGTGGCTTTATTTGTCAAACTGAGTTATTTCCTTTATTTTATAAACAAGCTCAGTTTAAAATAATAATGCAGAATACCATCACATTTTCTTAGATAAAAGATGCAGTTAAATATTAATATTAAAAAAATCAGGACTTTACTAGGCACAGCAGGGTGAAGGTATCCATACAGGTCTACTTCCTGAAGTTTTCCAATCAGTTTTTGCAATGCCTACTATCTTCCTATCACTTTCTATCATGTCATGCAAGACTTTTTAGACAAGACTGTTGTGGTGTATCTTTATCATATGGCAAAATGATGACAGTTATTCATTTTGATGATGTGAAATGTGGCTCCTAAGGACTAGCTAGGGTTACAGCTGCAGATCATCAGTCTATAAAGTGACCAGTAGTCTTTGAAAGCACGTCATAGTCCAATCTTTTGGTCAAGGCTAGCTGGCAGGGCCTTCCTTTTAATGCCATACAGAAGGATTGCACAGCACTCGGGTTATTTACCGTGTAATTCTGACCACTACTACAGCAACAGCCAGAGACAGAAGGTTGCATGACGGCTAAAGTCACAACAGCTGGAGCAGCATCATATTAAATCCAAAGATTTCTTTGTTGCTGCCACAAAGTACACCAATGTAATGGTGAAACACAGGTTACAGGTTTTGCCCACTATTAACATGGTGGACTGCATATTGTGTAATCTCACACATGATGCTTTCAAGGAACAAGCAAAACGTAACAACCATGATGTGCTAACAAACCAGATAGGCAACTTTTTCCTATAACATTTGTAGCACATCATGGTTGCTAACGAGGTCTGCACTGCTGGCCTCTTTGTAGATACCTTAATGGCAATAAACTCTTCTTTATTAAACAATATCAGCCCAGGTCAAAGTCATCCCTACTTCATGTCCCACCTTTATTATTTTTTTTTTTTGGCATCTACATAGCTGCAGGTCCTTATAATGCAGAATGTGCTTTCTGGATGATGGTCTAGCAGTTGAAAATCTCTTCAACTGTGCTGCATCCTGGCCTAAATCAAGTCTGTTCTTTGGTTTTAACAGTTCTGTCAGGATGTTGCCAACCCACATGGCTAATGTTATGAAGCAAACGTTATATGCAAACCCTTAAACTGGGTTCACCTATGCTCAGTACCTTACGTATGAGCAAGTCAGTGTAGCCACTGCTGCTGCCCATATGCAAGACAATGACCTCTGTACTTTCAGCCACCCTTCTAGGTCTGTGCCTATCTTCAATTTCAGGACTACGCAATGCTTCTAGTCTATAGGTAACCCTGACATTACATTAACCTCTACTTCATATGACCCAGATAAAATCAGATTTTTCTTCCTTCAAGCCAAGAACAAGCTCTTCCACTTACTCCTTAGAACAGGAAATGACTCAATTCTCGTAGCCAATATTTTACTAGTCTGGTAGCAAGGACAATGATGAAGATTTACAGCTCCTGACAATACTAAAGTAGTAATTTAAAAAAGAAAGAAAAGCTTAGGTGCTTGCCATCTTGTATTTTCATGCCATTCCCTTCTGTAAGTACTCTAGAGAAAGTGAAGACATTTTCATTACTATGTCACAATTGCTTTAAAACATGTAGAATTGGGAATTCTTCAGTTTATTATGCTATTATTAATAACATTATTCAGTTTCCTGTGGAAAAACTCCAGTCATTTACTTGCTGCAAAAAAGAAATACAGCATATGCTGAGGACAAAAGCTGCAACAGCCAACATTCTGCAAGCCAGATCAAAAGCACTCAGTGACTGCAACCATGTTTTCCTCAAAAAGACCAAGTGTGATATTGACATAAGCAGGACACCTACACAGGACTACTTGTTAATCGCCGGTACAAACAAATATAGAAAACAAGTAAACATTAACTTCACATCCACATCTGTTGTAACTGCACATGTAAAATGGGATTTTGCATATGTAGAGAATAATAATAATATTGGAGATTTATATAGTGCATTTATCCACTGTACAGTAGACTCAATCCACTTTACAAATATTGTCTGAGGTAAGAGAAGAGCCCGAGGTATTTCTATATTTCGAGATTGGTCAGTTCATATTTTATGCAAGTTTGCAGGTATGAACCTCAACAGTTAAGTACAACTTGTTGATAAATTATGCATGATTGCTCTATTGTTTGATGTATTTTATGTTTTATACATTAACATATTTTTCATTACTGTTATTGTTCGATCAGAAGCTATAATAATAAGTAAGAATTTAGACAGCTCAATATCTCAGCTAAAAGGCAAGCTCACAGCACTGAACAAGATCCAAGAAAGAGTCACAAAGATGCAGAACAAAGAACAATGTGAAGACACAATGCATTCTGGCAGTAAAGGCTGATCACTGTAGATTTAATGGTAACGACTCCAAAGAACGGTTAGTGACTTCAGGAGAAAACAGAGAATATATGGAGAAATCTTGAGAATATTAAGAAATGTTATCATATGAAACTGCAAAAAGGTGATTGTCACTTCAGTCACAGAAAACTATCACTATTCTTTGCTGATAACACAATAAATGCAGAAAACAAAACAAATCATATACAAACACTTAAGTCAGTGGTTCATTCAGTCACTCTTTTCCTAAGGAATAAATGTGGTCTTTCCATCAAAGGAATGGAGTAAGATTATTTCTAGTGAACAAATTCATAAAGTTTAGAAAATTTCACGTATAAGAATATGGGAGAGAATTCTTACTAAAAAGTGTTTTGAACACGTAAACCAATGTATAATCTGATAGATTTATTAGCTGTTAACTATTATGAATTCTTACCATTTGACCTGTTGAATGGCACATCAATGACCTCACACTTGGAAAAACCAATCTCGTATAAAAGGTAGTGTCTGAATTGTTCTGGGCGTAATTCAATGCTGCAATAGTTTTTGTAGATGGTTTCCTGTGAAACAACAGGAAAATAATATAATTAAATAAGTATAATTGCTTTTATACTTGATGTATACATAGAAAATAAAATACAAACATAACAAATGTTACAATGAAAAGCTGGGTTTAGTCAATTTATTAGGATTTTTTTCTAAAAGGTAAATGGCAATGTCAGTATTACTGTTATGTACACAAACACACTGTAGCCAGACACACATTCTATATACATAATTAACGCTTGATATTTACAGTGAGTTTTTTCCTTTTCCGATATGATGCCCATGGTTGTGGTTCAAGGATAAGCCTGCCGCCTGGACGCAACTGGCGGTATATGCGATGAAATGCACGCTTCAGTCCAGCATCACCATAGTTTAGATGCAGCCATTTGGTGAGACTCAGTGCTAATATGGTATCATACTCTTCATGAACAAGCTCTAGCTGTTCATCCTTTTCCAGCACATAATTGCTCTGAAAAATTGCACACACCAGTCTAGTAAATACATTAGTGAAAAAGAGCCTCACAATCTCAGTCTTGGTTAACTTTTGTCTCTTTCTCTCATCTTTCCTGGACTATGAAGTATAGAATTATCTTGTTACCTGTTAGTGACTTGCACCCTTGTGCAAATTAATTAACAAACTCCATTTGGTCATTTTTTCTACCTAAGCTGTTTTATTAAACTATATACATATTTTAGCTGTGTTTGTTTTTATTTCATGACAGAATGTTTACTGTGTGATGTGGAGCCAAAACCTTCAGGGATGATGCAATTATGTTGATGTTTTGCATCATTTTTAAATAAACAGTATATCAGGTCATTTCAAACCAGATGGCTTCTAAAATGCAAATATTGTGACTTTACATGAGCACAGTGGAAAGATATACAGAGAAATAGCCAAGACTGTTGGTGTCAGCTTCGCCACTGTAAGCCATATCATCAAAATGAAGAATGAAACAGAATCTATTGCGACAAAGTGGGCCAGCAAATGTGACAGAAAGAGGAAAACTAAATGGAGAGATGACACTCACTTCATCAGGGAAAGTGTTAAATATCCTAGAAAAACCAGTGGTGCCTTACAATGTGATCTGAGAGCTAAAGGAATAGAAATTTGTTTATTGACCATTCAAGGCAAATCTTTTAGCTATGCAGAAAACCCTACAGAACAGTGAAAAAGCAACGATAGTCAAGCATAACAAATGGGGACTGAATTACAAGCATTGGACATGGAAGTCTGTAGAATAGTTGTTTTTAGTGATGAAAGTCATTTCTTCGTCCAGGGGCAGCAAAGTCAGCACGTTCGGAGGTCCCCCAGTAAAAACTGCGGAACGCTCACATCAACCCCAAAAGATGTTTTAGCTATTATGGCGTTGGTTCCTTGCACCCAGTCAATGGCATGATGTGCTTAAAGCAGTACATTGAACTGCTCGGCAGAAGATTTGTTCCAGACTTGAACAGGTTATTATTTCCTGATGGACCTGGCATTTTCCAGCAAGATCTGGCCCCATGTCATACTGCGAAAGAAGTCAAGAAATTTTTCAAGCATAATTAAATAAATGTACTGCAGTGCCCTGGAAACTCTCCTGATCTTAAACCCATTGAGAACTTGTGGTCTATTTGCGAGCAGCGCCTGCGAGGACTGGACTGCACTACCTGATTTAGGCCTTATTAAAAGTGTGGTACAAAGACCCTAAAATCCACTAAGACTGCTCAAAATTGGTGAATTCAATGCAAAATTGCATCAAATTGCTGCTGAAGAATTAAGGAGGTATATCATATACTGATTTGAGTGTATTAATATTATTCTTACAAAAAACCTGAACAAACTGTTTGTTTGCTATTTTACACGTTTGTTTCAATTAATTTGCACAAGGGTGTATACAGCAATCCATTTTTTAATATTTTAAATACATTTTATGACATTCATTTGGTTTAGCTGTTTAACTTAGACTTTAAGACACTATGTCTGGCATAATTTAACACTAAAAAATTATGAACAAATCTAAACATAAAATGTTGCACATAAGTCATCATGAAAAGTCTATCACAAAATTATCATGCATCATTAAAAGTTTTATAAAAAAAAAATTTATTGAATAACTTAATAATAAAGATGATAAACCACACAGCAGCTTAACTCAAATTTTGCTTGAAGTGTGTGCATTGCTGTGCATGATGACTAGTAGAAGCAGCTTAGAATAAATCTAAAGCAAACGAGAAACTAAAATTCTGAATGAGGCAAACAAGCCGGAAGTACTCACTTGCATGAAAATGACATTGCGAGGGAAGCCTTGCCTATTATCTGCAATAGGTGGTGCTTCAATAGGACCATAATTGATGGTGCTTGATGATGGATATGAAACATCACCATGTTTTTTAGACAAGTTGTTACGGATGTTGTGTCGTGCTGCTCTGATCAGATTGTGATCAATGTCAGTCCCTACAATTTTCTTAGGGTGAAAATTCTGGGCAATGGCCAAAGTGATATGTCCCACATTACATCCAATGTCAAGCACATCCTTACCTTCAAACCATTCAGGTTTTAGTTTTGTCAGCCGATGATCTATTTCCATCTGGGGATTTCTATAGCCATAGTATCTATTGTAGTTGCCATGGATAAACTGAGGTTTTTTTGCAAATTTTTTGGGGGGAGATGGTGCCACTGTTTCTTGGGAAGCTTTGGGTTTACTAGCAACTGATGAACCACTGGTCTGTCGTTTAAATTTCCTTGGGGTGACATTTCTCAATGCTTCAGGACTACTGGATCTGCGGAACAGAGCTCTGGAGGTTTCAGTGTGAGTACTTGACGCACACTCACTGATTGTCCTTCGTCGCTTTTTAATTTTGGGGCTTTGTCTGATAACAGGTGACACAATTTTAGTTAATTTTGAAGAACTAGCTTGCTGTATTTTTTCAGCAGATGAAGGTTGTGGATCACAATCAGACATGCTTGTTTCTTGCTCTTCAGAAGGCTCAACATCAATTTTTAGGGCTTCTAGTATGGCATCTTTTGTATTACCATGCTTTTCCTGATTAATATTTGCACTTGACACCCCTGATGTAACACTCTGGTCTCTCTTCTTTGGTCTGTGCCTTTTGCGTTTTCGAAACTGCCTTACAATTGGTTCAGCATTATCATCTCCTAAAAGGTTTAGCGGATCATGAATATTCACAGGTATCTTCACTTCAATGCTTAGTCGATGAGCGGGGATTCGTACGGGTGAACTCTGGGGCGTTTTCTCGTTCAGAACTCTGTTGATTTCTTCGTCATTTAAACTGTTGAGATTCAGTGGGTCATTAATATTTCCTCCCAGCAAGAACTTCGTCGGTAGCACAATCTTTTCTTGGCCTCTATCAATCGACCCGAGGCGGTAACGTTTAAAGTTAGAAAAAACCTCGTTTTGTGAATTTCCATTCTGTTTGTCAAACAAAAACCGTCTTTTCCTAAAATGCTGCAACTTGTGTCCTTCTGACTTTGTCCCAGAAAATGAAAAACTCGCTGCTCGCCTTTTCAGCCGATCTTTAATGCTCAAACCAGCTCTCCCTCTTCCAGCTAAAGTAGCTGTTCCTCGTTCTATTTCCCTTTCCATGCCTGATGCTTTACTGATCCTGAAAATGATTGCATTTAGTTTTACTAATTTCATAAAATATTAAACGTTTTTCTGATAATGTCGTACCCATCACATACGAATTAGGTGTTGAAAAAGTGGAGAGCCCCTGACTTTACCTAAAGTGACAAGCGCAGAAATAGACAGAACGAAGGAACGATGGAAGAACGTATACATGTTTTCAACGCCACCTAGCGGTAATCAGGACTTTCAACAGTTCTAAACATAAACATATGATCTTTAAAGCCTTTCATGTATTTCAGACACACGTTTTAAAGAATGAAATGCATATAATAAACACTTATGAACACTCTAAGAACAAGCAAATCAAGCTATTTGTGGAAAAATAATCTCTCTACCTCGCTCAGCTTTATCGCTTGACTTCGTCCACGAACTCGCACAAGGCGAATGTATTGCGCATGTATGGCACAGAACTGTGGGATATTTGTTACCGGAAGTTTCTGTGTCGTCTGTTACTGGGTAGGTGCAGTAGAAAAATCTGAACATTTGAGTACCACATTGCATCTTCCTACCAAACATTGTGTTGAAGATTACGATTTTTTGTTTAGTTTTACTTAAAGAAGAGATTCTATTACCTCCTAAACAAATGCAATCGTTTTCTAGTGTTCTTTTTCAACGTTTGCAGATTTTTCCATGGAGCCTGTGATGTGTGATAATATTACAGTGCAAAATATGAATAAACAAAACATTATGGTTTTATAGACACATTTTCCAGATAATGTTTCTTGTGCTAAACCAAGATATAAAATGAGGGAAAATTATTATATTAACCTTGAGCTGAGATTTATGACAATAAGTTGTAGGAATTAAAGAGTGCAGAAAATCAATGTTACAATTTTTATTTTTTTAATATCAAGCTTGAGCATTTCAAGGAAAAATGAAATTATTTTAAAATATCTTCTATAAAGACACGTACTGTACTAATATTTGACATTGGTGTGCACGCACGCACAGACACACACACATATACAAATGGGTAGCTAAATAGCTTTGTGCATATAATTTTGCACAGCAACCACTGAGGTTTACTAGGCCAGCCTTAAAACCCAGCTCTGTTAAGCTGAAGAGGTCACCAGAAACAGAGGGTGTGGAGTCATATTTCAGCACTAGTGTGGTGAAACACTTGAGAAATGTTATCCCAACAGGCAGGTTCTCCACAGACTATAAGGCCAGGTTGGGGCAATGTGGACTGCAGCACAGATGTACTTTGACAACATGGACAAAATCCACAATACAGTTGTCATCTTTTCTGTCATCTGTCAGTCTTGGAAACCCTCTTAAACAGCTGAAATAAAGAACTGAATGCCCTCACATCAGTCCTGAGCAGCCTGTAACAATCTTATGACAGCTCTCCTTCCACTGCAATATCACTTGCTGACAGACTGGCAAAGGATGGAGGAAAAGTGGCCCAAGCAATATCTCTGGTCACCTAAGCTTTGTTCAGGCAAAGACAATAAAGGCAAGCAAAGATGGCTCCAGCAGCACCCCAACTTCAGCTTACACAAGAAAACCAGGTGAACGTCATGAGACTGTGGACAGTTACTCTAGATACAGGCATTATATATATATGTACTTCAAGTTTCCTCTTTTTCAAGTCCTCAGTGTGCCACTGTGACATAACTGCAGCAACAGTGGCCCACTTCCTGCAGGACCCACCATAAACTAAGAGCAAAGACATGGCCGCTGAAAAACTGATGAAGAAAAAAATCTTAAGATCCTTACAGTGCTTCCACTGCATGGTAGACTTCTGTCAAGGCCTTTGAAGTTCCTGGCTGAACATTATAATTCAAAGAAGAACTGCATCATGTTTCAAAGCTAAATATTTTCATTTATATTGTTATACATATTTTGTCATTATGTGCCACATATATGTTTTTATTATTATTAGAAGACAGCAGTCCCAGTCTATAACTGTCTAGTTCTGTTACTGCATCCATGTTTTTATGTTTATTTTTTTATCATAGAAACAGTCACATAATAGTCAGATAATCAATAAACAATCAGATAAACAATGGAACTCTCTTCCTTTCCATATCCTCCACCTTCCTACAACTGAATCTTTCAAATCTGCACTGAAAACGCACCTCTTCCTTGAGCATTACTCCTAACACAGTCCACAATGCTAGTCCTTAACCCTCCCCGATCCCTCTTGCTACTTTACCCATCTTTCTCGGCAGAATCTCTACCTTTCTCTGTTCCTGTTACTTGATGCCTTTTGTTTTCTGTTTCGTCGTGAGTACTGTCGTTTTCTTTCATCCCCTTTGTTCTGTATCTGCTTAGTCCACGTCTCTTCCTCGTTTTAAGCGCTAAAAGCATGCTCTCTATGAGTGTGATTATGCGCTATAAAAATCTTCACTATTATTATTTATTACTATTAATCATCATTAAGACAATCTCAAGGATTAGTTTTGTGAGTTAAACATGTTGCAAACCTAATTTTTATTTAAACCAAATAAAATTATAAAAACCTGGGAAATTACTTCCTTAAAAGTTTAGTAATAAAATAGACTCTATTTGATTTCACTTCACTGACTCCTTATTGAACCAAATTTGCATTTCTCTCTAATCACCATCCTGCTGTGCAAATATGAGTAGAATAAAATTAAATGAACGCTAAGATTTATTTATTTTTTATTCTGTATTATTGTAAGTTAACCCTATATCAGTCTTTATCCTCATAAATCAAGCAAAAATGTAATGATTAGTCATTTAGGATTATTTAATGTTTTGAAGTAAACTAGAATGCAAGAATTTAAGACTTGAAAATATTGTAATGAATTATGGTTAATGCACATAGTTTAATTTGTGACATAAAATTCCTGTTCAACATTTTAAATAAATGAAAGTCATTGAAACCACATGCTTTCAGCACACAATAAACACCGCATTAAGAAAATGTGGAAAAAGAAGAATTCCGCTCCCATGAGTGATTCAGACTATAAAGCCCTTTTTGATGCAGTTCTTCAGGGGACAAAAAGTGGAAAAAAGGCTGTTCATAGTGGTGAAAAGAATACCGAGGAACAACAGAACAGAGAGAAATGGGGTATGAAAATTACAGGAACATAATTTTCTTGCTAATGTTAGTATTTATTTATATTTAAACTTGTTTAGCACTTATTTTGAAACTAGCTTTTTTCATATCGTGCTTAAATGCTGCTCATGATATGTTCTTAAAAAACACTTGTTTTAGTGACCATTTGGAAACATGACTCATGCACAAGCCTAAACACAACAACACTTACAGCTGTGAACATGGCCAGCATTCTGAGCAGATCAAAAGGGCAATGAAACCAATGGATTTGCATATGTATCAGTCACAACCATAAACAAACACATTTATTGCCAAAGTTTGCTTTATTCATATGTGGGTATTAATTTCTTTCTGATTATACAATAGGTAATGTTTGCTGTGTTTAGCATAATGTTTCTACAGTTCCATTAGTTTTTCAGTTCTGTTTTTACATTTTTAAAATATAGATTACTCACTTTTGTATGCAAATAGCAGACGACTTAGCACATTGCTCAGCTTCTGAATCTAAGTCTCAACGAAAGGCTGGTTTCTCTAAAGAGGAAAACCAGGAACATTCAGTAAATTATAAGCAAGAAAGTAGTAATTCCAACAAGGAAGAAAAGAAAGATGAGATGTCATCAACTTTAAATGAAGATTTAGGGGCAAACTTGCTGCAAGATATCTACCTTGATGTTGACCACTGGGAAAGGTAAAATGTTTATATGTTTTTAATTGTAAGCTTAAAAACAGTGCATGTGTATGCAGACATACACATACCATGAACTTTGGGTGCACTTCTCTCTTTCACACACATAAACACATTTTTGGATTTGAAAGCTAGTTAGAAAATTTGTTGATATTGGGGTATGGCTCTGATGATGCTCTCATTTGGTTATTTAATTATAAAAAGAATCAGGACAAAATTACTTTTACAAAGTAGAAGAATTACAGGTACTACACATTAATGAGTAACATTTAAAAGCTCTCATATGGCAGCAGTAACCCATTATTGTTGCTGTGTATGTAATTTTGGTGCTTCAAGTGTGTTGATCCCTTCGATCCCTGTGTGGAATTTTTGCTGATTTTAAATTGTCTGCAATGATTTTTATTTCCCTTTTAAGTACAGTACTTAAAATTGTCTTATGAGTCAAAAATAACCTGTATTTTCTTTTTTTTAAAGTCCTGATGAGTTTCAGCAGGATAATGAAAAATCACCTAACGGAAGTGACGGCAAAATAGAAAGTCTCACACCTTTCATTCAAAAGCCAAAAAATGCTGTCGACAAGAACAATAAACTTGCTCCAAAGCGGCTTAAATTTTATAATGCAAGTAGGTAATGTTCTTTGACCTCATATCAGTTAACAAATGCATCTGGTTTATCCTCTTTGTTCATGCTTTTGTTTTTCCCTTTTATTTACTTTTCATTTGCTTTTTTAAGGCAAATGTTTTATTTGCTCTAATATTAGTTTTTGTTACTGTTTAATTCTTTTGATCATATTCATAATCCTTTTCCATTTTTTTATGCCTAAAAGTTCCTATTTAAAATTTTTGTCTCTATTATGACAAATATTTTGGTACACTCAAGCTTTATTTAACCCTTTTACTTGGCTGCTACCAAGTTACGCTACTCATGGTAAGCTAAATCAGCCTCATAGACAGGTGCTGAATTTAGAGAGAAATTGTGTGTGCTGAAGGTGAGATCAAATTCCACAACCTTCATTGTTTTGGTAACAAGTGCTTAACTGCTGCACCACCAGAACACCATAATTTGTGCTTGCAAAATTTGTATACAGGTGAATGTGGCTTCTACACTTCGTTGAAGTTCTACAAATATTTTAGTTTTAATTAAGCCAATGTCCGCAAGTAGTCATCATCTTCAAAAGAGATTATCCAGAAAAGTCTTTCATGTACATCAGTTGTCTCTCTAAAGCAACAAAGGTGCCAAAGAAGAAAGCCAGATATGGTAAGAAACTTGATGTCTCTGAAATTCTATTAACAGGTAAACCCATTAAAAAGTGGTTAAACTCTCACTCACTGTTTCTAGTCAAACTACATGGGGAGATATTCTTGAACAAGTAAAGTTAAAGTGACATCAAAATTTCCTGCTTTTTATGTTCTAGTTGTAAAAAGTATTTTTTAAGTAGCCCTAACGACTAAGAATTATCACGTTATGAGGAACGTGGACTAAATGAAGAATATTCTGTCTCCATTCTGTATATTGCATCAAAACATAATGTGGGGGTTTCAGCACTAGAAGAAAAGAATGACATTTTATTATTGATTTTCTGGTGTCACCCATAGCTTTATGGGACTTACAGCAGCATTTTCCTTTGTAAGGTTTTATTGTTTTTTTAATTTTTGTGAGATGAAAGTAGAGTTATTGATATCATTTTATAAAAATTGTCATAGAAAGTGAAAGTGAACAACTTGACTACAAGTGAACTGAAATATGCAGCTTGTTAAAGCATTCAGCTTTTGTATGAAAGATGAAAAACATGCTTTTGTTGGGAAATGATTGTTTTGGCTATGAAGTTTTGACTTTTACATATAGCACCTGATTTACCCTCAAGTTTTTTTTTGACTTGTAGTTGGCTTTGTTTAATGAGCTTTAGTGTTTAAAGCCATTCTCTCTTGATAAACTGCTAAAACTCTTATCTGTGTGTTCATTCTATCAAGGCTTGATTACTGTAATTCCTTTTACGTTGTCCTACATACCTCCTTCAGAAACTCCCATAAAGTACAAAATTCTGCTGCACCTCTGGTGCTCAAAGCAAAAAAAAAAAATATATATATATTATTGTCCCTCTTCTTCATTTGCTACACTGGCTGCCCATTCATGCTTTCATTAAGTACAAGTTGTCTGTACCCTGCTTACATTTCTTTGAAAGCACTTGTTCTGCCTATTTCTCTGAACATCTCATACTTACCTCCCTACCAGAACCCTACACATATTGTCTGATCAATGCACACTGTTTAGTCCTGTCACCAAAACAATAGTGTATGGTCACTGGCTTTGTAGCCATGGTGCAGGAAAGCAGGTGATTTCCTTTTTCTTTTATATCTGCCACTTACCCACAACTTAATCTTTTAAATGTGCATTTAAAATAAATTGAGAATTACTCATAAACGCAGTCCACTACTAACCTGTTCTCTTTATTTTTCTCCCCTTCTCCCAGCACCATTTCATAGCTGTTGATTAGTCTGTCCTACCCATATCCTTTTGTTGATTACTTTTTAGTGAACTCTTCATTGCTACTGTCTGCTGCCTCGATGTCTTCACTACTGTTTATACTTCATCCTCATTGCTGCAGTTTTTCTGTTCCTTCATGTATTACACATTAACCGAGTATTTTGTATCAAGTGCTTAGTGCATGTTCCTACTTGTGTGTGATTCTCTGTTATATATAAATTGCTCATTTACTGTTATTATTTTGCATTGGGTCTGTTTGGACTGTGAGGTCAACACATATGTATAATATAGAAGTTATAATAGTTTTTATTTTGTTTAACATCATAGCCATTATTTAAAACTGAATGTTTAAAGTTGTGATATCACTGTTTCTTCAGAATTTCCAGTTGCAAAACAACAGGAGAGTGAAGATTTGACAGAAATGGGTAAGAACAAAGTGAACAATTTATTTTTCTGTTATTGTCATCCAACACAGGATGCTTATATGAAAAATAAAAATACTCAAAATTATATAAGGAGAACTGGATTAAGAAGTAATGGCATAGCATAAACTTTCTCACCTTTAAAGAGGCATTTGGCAGTCTGGCTTCAGTGGCTGTGCAATATGATGCAACCATTCAACATTGAATAGGGCCCTGTTCAAGACTGATTTTTAGGATTTTCATAACTTTCTTTTCCTTTTCTCCAGCTGCTATTTTCCCCTTCACCCCACCACTCCACCTTGTTTCTTTGGTGAATTTGTCTTCTCCAAAGGTAGAATAACATCATAAGAATATCTTCCATGTGTGTATTGTTAATGAATGGCATGGAAGAATTTAACTTGTTTAAGTGGTCAAGACGTTACTCTGAGAATGGAGCATTCAAATTAAATCCACCTGCATAGTACTAGATGATTTTGAACATTTTTTGTTGGTTTTTACTATGGCTTTTGTTTCACCAGCACTTCCAACTTGCTTTATGGAAGATGTTGACCCAGGCTGCAAGTCAGGACCTGAAAACTGTTTCGAAGTGAAGGAAAGTAGGTCTAGTTTAGCATCATACACATCAAATGACCAAGACAATGGTGGCGGCTGCGCAGAAAACTCTGATGATGTTTCTTGCGGCATACAGAGAACAAAGCAGGCTAAAAGAAATTTGAAGTGTCTTTCGTCAATCAGCAAATGCCTTAAAGCATTTAAAAATAGTAATATCTGTTTGAAGAATGAAAGCTTAATGCAGCAAGAAGGTAAAGAGACAAAGTCTAAGAAAAGAGCTACAAAAAAAGAATACGGAACCAGTAAGGCGGAAATAGATCTCGAAATTACCAGTGTCTCGCTAGCGAAATGTAAGAAAGATAAATTTATTTACAAGGCTCAAACGAAGAATGTTCCAAAATCGTCATCTTCAAAACTTAGTAGTTATTCACCATCCAAGATGACTGTCAGCATGATGCCGGCGGAGTGTGTGCACGACACGGAGGTTTGCATGAAAGACGTGGAGACAAGGCCAGGACAGCTACCAGTAACAGGTGATGCAACACCCATCGCTGGTGCATCTAAATCAGATTCGCGCAAGAAAAACAAGAAATCAAAACCCGTGACTCTTCAGGACAACGCACGACAATATTATACACGCAAATCGACTGAAACTTTCAATGATGAAGAAAGGGAATGTTCGGATTCAGGATTAGAAGACAAAGCAGACAACGAAGGACAAACTTCCATGGACGAAACTCTCAGCTCGAGCCAGAAGGAAGCACGAAGAGCAGAGATGCATTATATGATTACAGAAAAGATGAAAAAGAAACGAAAACTAAAGACAAATGATGAAGAAATTAATTCTTGAAACAAAAAAGATAAACATAAATTTGAAAAAAGAAAACGTAAAGAATTTGAAGATTGCAAACAACAGAAGCCCATCATACCAGGTAATAGTGCTAAACAGGAAAAGAAAAAAGAAAAAGGTAATGCTAAATTACGCATGGAGAAAACATCTAAGCCGCTGTTCACTGTGGTTAGCAAGCAGTTAGAAGGAATGGCTAAAGAGGAAAAACTTGTGTGTAAATCTGAAATCACACGATTTAAAAGTAAATCTTATAAGTTCGTGGTGCCTTCACGCACTTCATCATTGTCTGGAAATGTTGACACGAAAGGGTTTACCTCAGTGGGTTTATCAGCAACTGATGTAAGCAGAATTGAGGGAAGTGTGAAAATGAAACAAGGCTTGGCCTCCTTATCCGAAGCCGGAAAAAAGGAATTCTGCTGATGAAAGGGATGAGATAAAAAGGTCAAAAATGACTCGCCTGAAAACCCATGAAGCAGCCACGCCCTCAAATCAGGAGAGAAGCTGCAAAAACAAAGCTCCCTACGTGGCCATGCGAGTGGACAGGGACCAGTTCGTTCCCACTGAGGACGATCTGGACTTGACGCTTGAAGATCACGAAACTCCTGAAGACGACGAGCAGATGTCGCCAAAAGGGAAACGCACTTTGCATTCGATGACACCTGATTTCCATGTTGAAGAGAGTAACAGTGAGCACTAACTAGTTATTAAAGAGAATCATCCTGTCTCCAACCCAGGACAGATTCTGGATGTCGAGAGCAAGAATCGCAAAGACGATGGCGATGGCTGTGTGTATTCAGATCCCCTGGATTTGTCGGAAGAATGAACTGTCTCGGAAACAGCAAGCGAATCTCGTTTCGCTTTTTCTGCGTCTTTTAATTTCTTACTATTTCCGTCTCCACTCACTTCTTGATTATTTCTTATCCGGAGTTGAGTTTTAGTGGTTACTGTGAAAGATCATTGTAACTTATAGTAATAAGCATATCGTTTTAAAGGCGCTAGGTAATAGCTTCAGTCTTTTAAGCCTCGGCATCTTATCTATCTTTTGGTTAAGCGTTTCATGTTTAAGATGACGTTTTGTCCTTTTTAAGGAAAAGAGTTTTTTGCTATTGGAACCAGAAATACAAAGAAAGTCAGACTCTGGACCAGACGTTTCATTTTCGCTTTCCGGCCTATACATGCATTTGTGTATATTTTTAGGTACTTTCCTTGTGGTTTAATATATAAATTTACATGTTTGATGCTTCATTTAGTAAGCACTAATTTGAGAAAAATAAAAGAAGTATATACTGCAGACAACAGAGAATAAGTGTAAACACAAACGCAGCTTGTAGCTTTCTGTAATACGAAGTTTACTATTTTAAAATTTATTCTGACCCAGGGAGAAAACATTAGAAAAGAAGACAACGACGTGTATCGCCGGAATTCTAATAATTGGGATTTTTACCGATAATTTTTAAATATAAACCGTTAGTGGCAAGCATGAGATGACCATGTAGTTTACGGGACCGCAAATAATACGTTCAGTTAATTTATCAAAATAAAGCAAGGTTTTTGGTGAGTGTTTTACATTTGAAGTAAAAACAGTGTGCTTGTTGAATTTCCTGTGATGTTCATCGTTAAGACATGTTATTGATATTCTGCTGAGTTTATCTTATTAGCTTTTGTTATTATTATTATAATTATTTTTTCCTCCGAGGTTCTGTTATGGAAATAAAAAAAATGCAGATAAAGGTGCTCAGACGCTTTAAAGTATAGTTGTATATGATGATTTTTGATTCGAAATTTGATCTCTTTGAACAGAAATTAAATTGAAGTTGTCTCGAGAAGTTTATTTTGGGAGTGAACATAAAAATATATCTTTATATGTCGCTTTGAACAACGACGTTTCATCGTAATCGTTATTTGGAGCTAGGTATTTTAATGTTTAGTCGCTGTCGTTAAAGATCGTTTTTCAAACGAGAAATTGAGCAGGTGAAAGTCTTAAGGGAAAATCTTTCATGTGATCTTTTAATAAGACTGCAGACAATAATACCAGGATTCCAAAAGTACCGAAAGAAGAATTTCAGAAATTTGAGAGAATTGTCCACTATAATAAAATCTTCATAAATAAAAGACTGATATAATTGTTTTCTTTAAACGCGCATTTCTTTCTTTAAAAATGGAATAAACTTCACTTAAAAGCGTCTTTGGTTTTTGTTTACAAGGTTCTTTGTAGTGTGCAAATGTATTCAGCTATTCTCTTTTCTATACTCTCAGTGGCACATTTGATAGTAAGCCTCTTTTCTTGTTCTCCAGTAAGTTTCCGCAATTTATGTCCGCTAAAACGTCTTTGTTGTATTTACAAAGTTTAAAATAAACTGGGCTTTCATAGCTCGTTTTCGCTATAAAAATGCAGAAGAAATAAAAGATGAATCATCAGTTACTGATCATCAGATTTATTGAATAACGATCTTACAGCGCAAAACGTACTTTAAAGAAACACTATTAGAAAACAAAAGCTTTTTGCAGTGTGCAGCCTAAGTGCAAATGAATCGATAAAATGGTTTGGGCCTTTCAACATGAAATAGGGTAACTGTACTTCTTCCTGCACTAAACAGTAGATTGCGCTTACACAGGAAGACTAAACAAGGCTGTACCACACCTTCACACTTTATCTTAAAAGAACTACATTGTGTGAAATATACAAAATAAAGCTGTACACACAATCTGAGCTATCCCACGCTTAGTGGATTTTATTATTGCTCATTTCTATCGGTTGTAATGAACTACAGTATATCGTGATTTTATTTATATAAAGTATGAAGTTTAATGCTAAAAATTCATCTAATATGTACACATTTCATTTGTCTGACTAATAGCATGTGAGCCAGAGAAAGAAAAGAGTTGTCTATTTAGGCACCAAAAAATCCAAACCAATAAACTTCATAATATTCTCAATTCGCTTAATTGTCTATCGAGGAAGAAAAGGTAAATAATGACTGACAGTTTCTGCAGGAATCATTTGACTAAAGCATGGTAAAGCATAATCAGATTCAGAGGCTTACAATGAAGTCAACTAGGAACTCGTAGGTGCGTTTATCTTGAGGGCGTGTCTTACTTGTGTACAGGTTTACAAAGAGGCTAGACAATAAACCGACAGGCTCATACATCTCACTCGGGTAAAGGCCTACGAAGGGATCAGATGATGAACTCGTAGGCTGAATGAATACCCCGGGGAAAAATCTCGTTTGTGTACTGACATGCACAGAGGCGATGATGATTTTATGGGTTTGCATACCTCGGGAACAAAGGACACTCGTGTAAAGTCATGCAGGTCAAAAAACGAACTTACAGGTTCGTATACATCTGGAACAAGTCTCACTCGGCATACAAAGTAGGCTTATATACCCCGAGGACGAGCATCGGTGGAACGAGGGAAAACGCAGTGCAACTTGTTAGGCCGACTTGAACAGACAGCGTTTAATGACATGTTTCGCAAGTACGTCTGTCTAGGCAATGACGACTTGCTGTCTTTTTGTCTTTCTTCCGAAATCCCTCCTGCAGCGGAGAGACAAAGTGAATGATAGTAAGATAGATTCCAGACAATGACCATCGATATCCCTGCTTCCCAAATAAAACAATGTAGAATGTAGAATGGATGCCTTCGAACCCTAATTTTCTTTACTGCTAGTTAAGTTGGCCAATAGATTTTTGATTTTTATTCATATATCTTTATTACAATTTAATCTTCAATGTAATTAGAAAACAAGACCTCTATCTTAACGAACACACCGTCTAATATCTTTTTTGTTTGTGACATTGTAATAGTTCGTTATTTCTTATCGCATGTTTTTCGGTAAGGAATACTTCAAAACAACCGATGACGACGTCTTTTTCTTAACAATTATTCAGATTCATTAGTAAATTATAAAACTTTTTAAAGAAGAATATAAAAGTATTCTGCTTGTGTTTTCCCGTTGTTTTGCTGCAAATTCTGTCGGACTTGCGCTGTTCTTGTGGCACTGAACAATTGCTATAGTTGCTATAACCCAAAATGCAAATAGAATCTGACAGACACCGAGAAGTGCACTCGGTGCAATTGTGGCCTTTCTCTAGTACGCATACTAAACAGAGGCACCCTAACTGTTATTGCATGCAGCGTTAACAAATAAAGCATATAAAAGATGGCGCTAAAAGACTAGTTAAGAGATGACTAATAGTAGTGACAAAAACCTGCATGGAGAACTTTCGTAAAAGCTCCCTAAAGAAAAGTGTCACGGACGTCGTTCTCTTTCCTTCCCAAATGACCTACTAAAAAAGTTTGTGGTCTTTATCCCCAAGACGATCTCTCCAATCCGACACTCCCGGTTCTCCGATTAGAGAAAAGGGAGAATATATTCATGACACTAATTATCGACAAACAGCTTTCGGATCTCCGTCCGGATCAACAGTTTCCTTTGTCCGACATTCTCTCTTTCTCTCAGCGTCACCTAGTCACCCTCTTTCATCATGAATTCTGCAAAAATTTCTTTTATCCCGTATTCAGCGTGAATAGCACTTTATCCGCCCTAAATGCCAAGGGGTTCGTGATACCAACGTAACATTTACAAAGTGCAAACATGCGGCTATAAATAAGTGCAGAGCTTCATGCACTCAATCGTACAACGCACCCAGCCACGGACTGTATGTGGTCACAATAAGCACACACGCACGTACATTCATCCCGCACGAACACACTTGAAAGGTTTCGTAAACGCTGTTAGCGTGACACTAAACCAAAAAACAAAAATGATGATGTTTCGCGAAAGAGTTCAACATTTTCCAGAAACAAGCAGTCGTTTGTATTATTCAGCTTTAGAGTGGTGTCTATGGTGAATATTGTATTAATGCTAAGGAGTCAGAAGATTGGAAAACTGCATACTACACATTCTTTTGGATGCAAACATTTTATGACAAAAACATATTATCGGAGAATGCAGCATTAACGCAAACATTTTTATGTGACAAACATCACAACATCATCGTCATTGTTTTCTCATCCTCACCATCCTCAGCCCCGTAACCTATTATTAGGAGCACCGAACAATCTGACCACAAATTCTAGTCATCTCTCACAGTTCTGTTCCGTTGTTAGGGATGCGCTGAATGACAGACCAGTCCACTCTTGGATGCTCTCTGCCATAGCGGCTATTAAACGTGAAACTCGCCTGCTGATAAACGGCACTCATAAAAATATTTAGTTGACATTTTTCACAAGTAACTCCAAACTTCACAATGCATTTCAAACAGTTCACGAGACGATCCCCAAAACATCAAAATTCTAACTATAAACTATAACAAAAAACGATATGAAAGACGTGCAGCATTGTATGGATAACTCTGTGGTATTAAAATTTGTTATCAGGAAGAAGCAGCAGGAAAGGGATGATCACTTGCTGATCACCTCATTGGTTCTGTGTAGCACTATCTCCATCGAAAAGTTTAGCAAGGTAAAGATCGAAAGTCCCCAGAAAGTTTACAATTACAGGGTATCTCTACCCAGTTTAGAATGAGAAAAAGAATACAAGGTTGCACAAAGTATTAACAACTCTGAATTGTGTCTATTTTTTTAGGACGAACTTCGTGGTTCGTATATTAAAGGATATTTTAACTAGGCTGACTGCCATAGTGTCAAACCTCTTAGTGCCCGTAAGTTCCATTGCATTAGCAATGTAAGTTTGTACTTAGCGCTTCATCTTGACCGACGTTTTATTGTCGCAAACGTTAGCCCCAAAACCATTGGTTTCTTTTAACTTTCACACCCAATTTTCCAAAGCTGTTCAAACGTTTGATGACATTTGTCCGATTAAGTGTTTAAAGAGTTACAGAAGGATTTTTCAGCATGCCGAACTCTCCATTTTTACACAAACTATTCTCCTATATTGTTGTTTAAATTCACTAATAGCTTTGAAGTGCAGTGTTTGGGCTGCCTACTAGCTCATCAAATAATTTTGAGACGGCATAGTTGTACCTAACTTAAACAGCTGGGGCGTCTTCTCTTGTCACGACTAAAATGCTTGGAAGCTGGTTTACAGTTTGCGGAGTTAATCACCCAGCATTATAACAGTAATTTCAAACACAACTATTCGCTTTCCAAATAAAGATCATCCTTTCCTGAGCAAATGTTCTTTTATGTAAAATGGATGAAATTTTATGCTAAACATAGAAGAACAAACGTCGCTTGTAAAATTTAACAAAAAGATAATGAAATGTTAAGATCGTTCGTTGTGAAACAGACCTATATCTTTTTTCCAGTCCTGAAATCGGACTGGAGAAAGTAGACTGTTTGCTTGTCCACGGTTTCTACTGGCTTTAATACGATTGTCTTGTGTTTTCCTGCTTCGTTCACGAAGGCAATGGCCCTTGTGAAGGTCTGGACATTTTTCCAGTGCTCTTTAGCCGACCGCTGCCGCCTCATTCCTCTGGGTTTGCCTTCCCCTTTCCGAACGTCTTCCCTGGAGTCACTCATGCTTCCCCTGGTGCTGTCAGAGCTGATCTTTCTCCTTTCACCTTTGCCTTTGCCTTTGCCTCTATGGATAGAGAGAACCTCGGCGTCGGACATCGAGTGGGGCAGCGAGCTCATGGAGGTCAGAGTTCCGGTGTTGCAAATGCCGTTGTCGATGGAGTCACATTCTCGCTCGGTGGAGGTGTGGGGAGAATCTGGTGCAGCGGCTTTTTGGCGCTTAAAGGACTGTCGTCTGACGCTCGTTGGCGTTTCTCTCTGAGGCATCTTTAGTTTGTTTTCTTGATCCTTGTCCTTGAACTCGGTGGCGTTCATGATATCGTCCTCGTACTCTGACATCTCTGCTTCTCCGTCGTCTTCGTCGCGATAGTAGGAGTCGCTGGGAGTGACGGGATCGCTGACACTCGCCGTTCCTCTCTCCCGTTCGCGGCTCCGCGCGAGTCTGACGTCAGCTCCAGATCCGAACAGCAGGTCTCTGTCGAGGACGCCGTTATCGTCTTTACTGATGATTATGGTGGTGGCAGCAGGGTGGTCGCTGGACCGCTGGGTGAAGAGAACAACGAGGCGGTAGAACTGTAGAACCAAGACCAACGTGTTCTTGGATGTGAAGAATAGGTTGGTGTAGCTAAGCACATCGTACCGGAAGATGAGAAGCATCCGTAGCACCAGGAACGGGCCGTCCTGCAGCATGACGCTGATAAGGATGGACAGGACCTGGCGACAGCACAGACAGGTGTCACATATGTGCGTGTCCGCGGAAGACAAACGTCGAAGTTTGCGCGTGACACACGTGGTGTTACGCACGATAAACCTATTTTCACGCATGATATGATTACGAACGGTTGCGCAGATGCATGATAAACACGCATTTGCGCGTGATAAACACGCTTGCTTTTTCTTGATTATTTGAGAGTTTGTCCACATGATTAGGAATTCCATCATGCCGATGTGTCTCCGTAGAGTGTTGCTTACAATGTTGCAAATCGCTTATCATGGTACAGAGTAAAGAACGTTTAAAATGAACATTTATCTGTATCCAGATTTGAAGCCGAGAACAATGTCGTCTTCTTTTCGTTAATACTTTGCAAAATTTTTTATGTGTGTCTGTTTTCCCCATGAAGCACAGAAATCGTAGTGCAATGACTGTCTAATCGTACGTGTATGCACAAGAACTCATACAGACGAGGTTGTAAATGGACACATGTACAGTACTCACATACACATCCCGTGACTCGCCTTCACGTGCACGCACGCATGCGACATACACAGGCACAAATAAATACATACAAATAAAATTAAACGCCATGTTTTCATCTAAATAAAAACTTTGATATCTGTGTAAGATTTTCCTACTTCTGTGGGGCAACAGGATCTTCCCGCGATGTTGATTGCTGATCGGGAGCCATCTTTGAAGAGTACGGGACGCATCCGCTTGGCCTTGGTTGCCGTGACAACAAACGTAAACTGGGTCAGGCTTGCAGTCCATAGCGACAAGATGATGATGGTCAGCAGGTAGTTTTCCCTCACTCCTTCCTCCTGAAATACCCACTCTGACATTTATATCTTTCATTGCCAGCCACACAGATGCAATGCAACATGTACTGCCTTGGCTAGGCCTTGCTGTTCAATACCACAAGCTATATTTGCAGGTGCTGTCACCCATTATTTCCATAAAAGCTTTTACAGAAGCTGCTGCAGAAAAACTGGTCAGCCCGATTGCTTGTGCCATTTCAGCTTGAGCTAGGGCCTACCAAATTTATTATTATAAGCTCGAAGAAAGATGGTTAGGGAGAGAGGCAATGGAATAGGGAAGGTACAGGAGTGGACAAAATTATAAATGTGGATTGGTTGATTGTTTACTATAAGGATTTCACACTGTCGGTTAATATAAGGGATAGTGAAATACCCGAGAAAAAAGCATCACATCCGGGAAGAACTACAGGGGCGGGGTGTTTGTGTGCGCGCTATGTACTTTGAGATCTTATATAGCTCCTTAAGATCATCACTACAATAAATAAGTGTTCTGCCACTTTCCTACCGCTTCCTTCTACCCCCTCCCTTTCCCAAGCTGGATGAACGATTGGGAATATGGATGGATGGACGTGGTAATCATCGTTCAAATAGATGGATGGAGTAAAAAAGCAATGAAGAGTAAATGATAGATGTATGAAATTTCATGATCACTCGTCCACTCCCCCCACCCCCTGCCAGAAGCGGTCCTATGATGGGCATGAGTGGGGAAAGCGGATGTAACTAAATTAGTCTCGCCTTGAATGCTTCGAAGAGCTCTATTATGTCCGCTGCCATCCCGATGTAAACAAGAAGCAGCTGAGAGAGCTGTTCGCGAGTGATCTCCCCTTTCGGAAGAAGCCAGCGACCTATGATGAGAATCAGCAACAGCATTTGCTCCAGGATCTTGCACCACTCCTCTCGACCCAGCGATATCTTTAGCTGAAACATACAATACGGTGCTAGCAAAGCTATCATCTGGAAAGTTTTCTCCTTATCTCCTCGGTGTGAAAGATTTAAAATACACTTTCTCTAACTCTACGCACCCATTTACCCAGCTCCCGTCCCCTCCTCCAAAGTGTGGAATAATTGCTATAATTTCGTATTCCTAGATTGTTTGATTTGCATTTGGTTTAAGGAGGTTAACTATAGCTTGTTGTGAGCAATGGTCACGAGTCGTTTGTGTGATTCTGATTGCTTGTGTGTTAGTTATTATACACACATATTTCCACCACAAGACTTACTCCACAGAAAGAAACCCACAAAAATTAGGGAATGTCCGTGTGATTAAAACCTGGAGCAGGTGACGTTCATATAAGTTTCAGTGCCTTAGAATAGCACAGTACTTTGGTCTTTTTTTTAAACAGGAAAGATACATCAGTATGGATCTGTGTTCTGCTGGTGTATGTTTGACAATCACATGCCTTTTACGCACCTGGTCAGTCAATACAGAAATGCTGTCTTCGTTGGTAGTGTTTCTGAGGTCCTGACTAGACTGAGCCATTCTTCCGGCCATGAGATCCAGCTCCAGGAACCAAATTGCGGGCACAGCGGTCCCAAGGTAAAGAAGAACACTGGGGCATACCCTGATGGCAGAGAAATCCTCGATTGCAGTAAACCTAAAGGTAAAACCTTTATTGACCGTCATATTTTTCAAACAAATTTTTAGATCGTGGATTCCTAGCATCATAGCATAAGAAAAAAGATAAAAGAAAATAGAGAAAATAGTTTTGACACAGCTCTGGGCCTATTTACAAGACCACCATCTTCTTCCACAAGCTCAGTCGGCATATAGACCTTTCCACAGCACTGAGACCACTCTTATTAAAGTAACAACAGATATATTATCTGCTCTTGACAGTGGTGATGTCTCTCCATTAACCCTACTAGACCTGTCTGCTGCATTTGACACTATAGACCACTCTCTGCTTCTTCACAGACTCCACACCCTCTACGGGATTTCTGGACCTGCCCTCTCATGGTTCAACTCCTATCTCACTGATAGGACCCAGACTGTGGTAGTCGATGGTCAGACTTCTCGCCCTGCTTCACTTTTCTGTGGCGTTCCCCAAGGCTCAGTACTTGGCCCAGTCCTGTTCATCCTGTATACTAAACCACTTTCATCTTGCATCCGGTCTCACCAGGTGTCTCATCAGTCCTATGCAGATGACACGCAGCTTTACTGTTCTATTCCACTGGCTGAGTCTCACTCTGCTATTAGCTCTCTAGAAGCTTGTATTAGTGATGTCAAGGGTTGGATGGTAAAAAAACAAGCTTAAACTAAATGATGATAAAACGGAAGCCCTCTTGTGCCATAGAAGAAGACACCAACCTTCACTAGTCAGACTGCCCAATCACATCAAGGTGGGCGACAGCAACATCACCTTCACGTCATCTGTTAGGAATCTGGGATTTATTGTCACCGCAGACATGACCCTTGATAAACATGTTACAGCTGTCTGTCAGTCTGCCTACTATGAGCTCCGTAAGATCAGTGCCATCCGTCACTTTCTCTCTACACGTGCAACCAACACTCGTGTCTGTGCGTTTGTTCTTTCACGACTTGACTACTGCAACTCCTTGCTGGCAGGCTGCCCCTCATCCCTCATTCAGAAACTCCAGAGAGTACAGAACTCCGCTGCACGTCTGGTACTTAGAGCAAGGAAACGGGACCATGTCACTCCTCTCCTTCGTTTCCTACGCTGGCTACCCGTCCGTTCTCGCATCCAGTACAAACTGTCTGTGCTGTGTTTTAATTTCTTTGCAGGCTCCTGTCCTGACTATTTCTCTGAACTTCTCATCCCTTACTCTCCGGCCAGACAACTCCGCTCTTCCTCTGACAACCGTACTCTGACTGTTCCTGTCACCAGAACAACAACATATGGTCACAGGACTTTTGGCTACTGTGCTGCAAAACAATGGAACTCTCTTCCTTTCCATATCCGCCACCTTCCTACAATTGAATCCTTCAAATCTGCACTGAAAACACACCTCTTCCTTGAGCACTATTCCTAGTCCACAATGCTAGTACTTACCCCCCCCTTCCCTCTTGCTACTTTACCTCACTATTTTTCTCTGTTCCTGTTACTTGATGCCTTTTGTTATCTGTTTTTGTCAGTACTGTCGTTTTCTTTCGTCCCCTGTGTTCTGTATCTACTTAGTCCACGTCTCTTCCGCGTTTTAAGCGCTAAGAGCATACTCTCTACGAGTGTGAATATGCGCTATAAAAATCTTCACTATTATTATTATTATTATTATAAAAGTATTTCTTACGTAAAAAGTAAATAAAAATAGCTGACCCTTCAATCTTCTTGCTCACAAAAACTTTCTTACAAAAAAGTGTATAATAATTATGTTAAAATATGTTTTAAGGCAGCTATTGGAAATAAATATGGGTTCAAACGTACTCTTCGTCATCTATCTCTTTACGAACGTCTAAGTCTCTAGGCACCATAATGAAAATATTGTAAGGCGAGATCTGGAATGCATAGTACGTATTTGCTCACCATTTCCACTCTCCACCTCGTTTCTGTTTAATGGTGAAGACAGTTTCGATCACCATAACTGGAAACGTCCCGGTCAGGCACCAGTACAGAGGCTGGCCTTTGACCACGGTTACGCGCCATATGCAAATGAAGCCGTGAAGAGCGAAGAGAACCCGGCTGAGGATAGCTTTAAAGATGGCGATGGCGGTCTTTGCTCTTTTTATACAGGACATCGTGATATGCACTGTCTTTGTTTCCTGCACGAATATCCACATACATTTAAATGACTACAATGACAGATCTGTTGATAAATTAAACATGCTATACTAGAAATATAGGAAAATATAGGGAACTGTCAGAGGAAACTCTCCAATAAAAGCTGTATCACAAAGTTGAACATTTACAAATAGAGATTTTTGCTTACTTGTTTTTACTCGAAGTCCTCCTAATTCTCCAACAATGTTAAGTTACGTAACTTTTAAATGAATGGGCCTGAGAGAATGTTTTTAAATATAATATATGATATTTTTTGCCTTAAGTGGATGTGTTCATGTCTGTGCAGAATAAGCAGCTGATGATAATTATTAATAAAGATACCACAATCTGAAATTTTCCACGGAAAAAATAATATTGTGAAGACCAGTGCCTCGTCCTTTATGGGCCTTCCTTCGCTGGAAATTAAAACTGTGGCGCTGTTAAGCAGCTGCTTGTGCTATTCCTCATCAATATTCTTTGACAGCTTTGCGGTTTGAAGATCTTTCTTTGTCTTTTAGTGTTTGATTGCCGGATAGAAGTTCCATCATCATCATCATCATCATCATCATCATCATCATCATCATCATCATCATCATCATCATCATCATTCATGAACAAGTCATGCTGAGGCACCATTTTGCATTGACTATCTGTGTAAATGACTGTATCAATCATGGGACGCCCTAGCAAAGATCTGCTGGATGGTATAGCCATATATAATATGGCCAAGAGACTGCCATGGTCACTTCTGTAAACTCACAGTAAGGCTGTGTCTTTTGCAAAAAGTGCGAACAGGATGTTTTGTTTTAAAAAAAAGACTGGATGGTTGGAAGTCTATGTTTTTTCTGAGCTCGATCCATCTGAACTGTAGCAGTGTGCGTCGTTTGCGAAGTGAACTCCTTTCACACCTTATTACACGAAACCTAAACCCACCAGAAAATACGACGACACGGCCAAAGCAAAATCAATTTTAATAAAAATGTGAGACATTTTCACATTCACTATTGCTAATCAAAGTCAAGAAATTAATAGATAATCCGTTTAGAAATAAAATTGATGTAAACATTCAAGAAAGTGTTTACAAAGACAGATTAAAAAATACATGATGTAAAAAAGATAACAGAAACGTGAGGCGGATAAAACGAAAAAAAAGAAAGCATAAAGGAGAAAGAAATAAAGGAATGAACAATTAGTGGATGTGTGATAACAAAATGTATGAAGGTAGTGAAAGAATGAATGAAGTGATTAGTGGATGGCTAGTAAGATCTATGTGTTTTGCAAACGAAGAGTGATGAGAATGAAGAAAAGTGAAAAGAGAAAGAAAACAGGACTGAAATATCGATGGAAGTAAAAAAAAAAAAAGTGAGAGTTAAAATGTCTAGAACTAGCTGAGTTTTGCTAATTTAGCTATTGCATCTGGACAAAGAAATGACTTAAGATTTTAGAGTAACTAATGTTATTTGACCTGCTCAGAAATATCAACCCCTTAATCTTTTATTATTGTGCAACAAAAACTATTTTCATGCAAATGTCCAACACTGGCATTTCATTATAAGGCAGTTTCTATATCTGGCATCTATAGTAGAGTGTTCAGAATTACCGGCCATCCGTATCAAATGTCTATAACCTGCTTATCCATTTACCCTTAAGCGTACTATTGCGTCTGAAATCTGCCTTTCCATTGCAGAACTAATTATTTTCTGACTCGGCTTTAAATTTTATGTTTAATAAAAGTGTGATCTTGATGAGGTCGGCTGTCGTATTGAAGTATAATTATGATAAAAAAAGAAGAACAAGATTCCGAATATGGTGACGCGCCAGAATTTAGTGCGTCATCACATATACTTGCTGGTAATATTTATTTATCTACACCGTTACCACACATTCTAAAAAATATTCTTTTTTCTCTGACGATGAAGCGAAACAACAGTCGACTCTTTTCCCGCAAACAAGCCCTCGTACTCCAATCCAATGTTTCAGGTACACTTGAATGACTTGTCCTTAAAGTATCTCAATGAGATCAGCAAGACAAAATAAATGTATCATGAAGAATTGTTTTTCTTTATATACGTATAGCAACCGTGTCTGCATAGAGAGAGAGTTTAAAGAGTTCATTTGCCAGCTACTGACTCAATTGTGATGTTTAAATTTCTCATTCGTTAAAATATACAATTCTCTGCGAATTTTACAGACGACGTCGTGTTTCATGAATTAGTGTGCTACCTGTATATTTTACTATTTTACTCGCATTTCTTCTACTTGAAAACTACTAAATCTGATATTGAAAGAAAAAAAGTCATGTATTATTTGTTAAACATATATTTTCTTGCAACAGCATTACAAAACTGAGCAGTTTGTTTGCCAGCGAAGCTATGCGTACTAGTGTAAATTTTAAAAAAAATCACTCGCAAAATTGATTGGCTTTATATTAAAGTTCACTTACAGATATAAAGAATCGGAAAAATAGCATTCTCCTCAGTATTTTGTGACAGTCACCTGAATTTACTTTTTCTTGAAGTCGAAAAATTGTTGTTCAGTAAAATTCAGTTATACGCAGACTTCGCTCGGAAAGGGTATCTTTTGACAAGAAAATATCTGAATTAAGATAACTGCAGGAAAAGACCCATGAATCCAGTCTATAAGCGTCCAGTAGTCTACAGCAGCGCATGTTCCACAAATGGAGGAAAATAAAAGTTATTGCTACAATCAACGAAGTAAGACTCACCTTTGGTCTAAATAAGTCCTCCTTCGTCAATACACATAGTCACATGCAAAACATATGACAATTTTGTCGCAGGCACATTCTCCCTCTCCTTCTCAAAGAACCATTGCCCCATACTATAAATCTATTTATATGCACCATTCTCGTGGAAGCTCGGGGTATCGATGTGGGACCGTCATGACATCACTGGACTTGCTTGGCGCCGCGGAGCCCGGTGCGTTTCCCGGCTGGCAGCAGCTGCAAAGACAACTCATGTATCGTGTACCCCAATCATCCAAATGGGTGGAAGCAGATACCTCTATGTCGACCACTAACTTGCACTGTGGCTGGCTGGAAACTCCGAGGTGCTAACACTGCACATGAAGAAATTCCTTCAAGAATAAATTCAGAACTTTGGCAACTTTCCACCCGCCTATTTTAGCACTTGTACAAAAGCTATATTTTAAAAGCAGGCGGAAAATAATTCATAAATTTTAGTTGCCTGGGTCTCCTCTTTCTTGAAAGTCAATGGTTTGACGAGCCAACCACGTCTGCCTATTCTTTCATTATCAGTCTAATTATTTCATTTTTAATAAATAATTTGTTGCAAACCGACATGTAAAATTAAAATAGAGCTGTCGCATATTGATGATTACCTCCCTTATGCTTCTTTATAGACTAAAACTCTCTCTATCATTTCTCACGCTCATATCTATTTATATTTTTCTTTCATACTTTCTTTCTTTCTCTCTATCGAGAGATGGCTTCTAGAGAGAAAGATAAGGACATCAAAAATGCTTGTTGTTCATGCTCATTGTAATGGTGCAGATGTATATATATATATATAAACACGATTTAAGGAAATACCTCTTTCTGTGCTGGTTGATATTAACAGGCGTGTGTCTTGAGAACGAAAAGAGGGTTTTACTCAGCAGGAAGAAACAAACACGCAGGAATGTTATTCGCCTTGAATTAATATTCGACCACAGTGTGATAATTTCTACGTATTTGACGTGAAATTTGTTTTAGATAAGCTGAATTACTTCAAGCTTTGAAGCTTTAGACTACAGGAAGAAGGATAAAGTAAAAAGAAAGTAAACAAGCATTTTTTGTTAAATATGAATAACAGACGGATGGAGCGACAGTCAGCAAGACGGGTGCACGATAGCGAAAGATACATGAAGACAATAATAGGAAAATAAAAATAAAACTAGTGACTCAACCAGAATCCACATTACAGTAATAAAATCTTGTCAGTTTTTCAAATATTCATCTAGTTAAACAAACCACCCCCTACCCGCTCGGATCGCCCTTTTTATCCAGGTTAGTGGTGATGACCTATGTTGGTAAAGTTGTATGTAAAGGTCACAATAAAATAATGGTTTGGGGCGAATGCTCAGGATATTGTAACTTTAGTCAATTTACCAATTGTTTGTGAAT
The DNA here is from genome assembly GCA_004794655.1 of Marisa cornuarietis. NCBI lineage: Eukaryota > Metazoa > Mollusca > Gastropoda > Architaenioglossa > Ampullariidae > Marisa > Marisa cornuarietis. Next base: position 2,934,722 of record SMMW01000628.1, read on the forward strand.
ACGTTTACCAGTACAACGGGGCTTTGGCGCACTTCGGTACTTTACTGGCGAATGGAAATTGATCTACCAAATATCTGATCATGACACCACAAAGAGGACGCTGTGGTTCCGTCAGCAGCCCAACCTCTGGTTTTTCCAATAGGTGTGGGAAAATCCTCAGTCGTAGTTGCATTGAATCCAGTAATGAGGAGTGCACGCTTGACATTTGCGATGTTTTGGATGTTTTCATACGCTGCAGAGAATAAACCAGCTGGAAGTAATAGTGTGCACCTCCTATCAAAATTTACTGCTAAAGATGCACGAAAGGTTCTGCTCTGAGCTACAGTGCGTAAGCATTCACGTCACCTGTTTATAAGGGATAGTGCCCCTCACGATGAGTTCGTAGATGTATGGTTCTTTTCATATGGAAGAGCTTTGAACGCTACATAATCTAGAACACCAAAAACAGATTCTAAACAAGCGCAAAATGCAAATGAATGAATGTAGCGCACTCTGTGTGTGTGTGTGTGTGTGTGTGTGTGCGTGTGTGACACACGCGCGCGCGCGCAAATAAATAAAGGTCAAGAAAAAAAGTTAATTTCATGTTTTAGTTGACTAGCAACCGAAAATGACTAGCCACGTGAACTGAATAGTTTGGTGAGAATTATGGTCACACATCGGAAGACTTCAGTACCTGAATAACGGAAAGCTTGACACTTTCCTGAACTCATTTTGTCGATGACAATCGCGTTTTGAGCGCACCCAACGTCAAACAGATCCAACTCCGCCATTATTGACACTTCGTGACCCAGGGGACATCATCGCTGTGCGAATGAGTTTCAAGGGAGGTAACAGTTGGCGAATCGTGGCCTAGGGGAGAGACAAATGTGTATGTAGAACATCTGCTTTCCGGGGGTGTCTAATAGTTCGGCTGAAAGGCGCAGCGAGGAGGAGAGCAGAGACTGAGGAAAGCATCCGCAACATGAGACTGCAGGCACGTTTGCCAAGACTGACAGGTTTTCTCTCCGCCACGGCAGCCCTGGCCGGTCACAAGAAACAACCAAGGGAAGATCACTCACAACACAGCACTCGTGAAATCCATTTAGGTAGGAATCATACGCACGCACACTCATACACACACACATTTCCCCGCTCGCTGAAGCTTTCGGTCAGAACAGCAATATGTGTCTTGTAATGTTATTCGAGTCCAAAGCTTGTAACACTACGCTGGTCGTAATCACTTTTAGTGATTGTTTATCAATCATGGAAGGTATCTTCGGGTAGCTTATTCAGAACTGTGTTAGCAGTGTCGCAAGTCCGCTGGGGTGCTCATCGCATATAACTGCGCATGAGCCGATGCACCATACAGTTAGAGTTGTGGTGCGGGTCCAAAAACTATCCCTTTGTGTCTTTAAATGCTAACCCGATTGCTCAGCAAAAATTGCTGTAAACAGAGCATAATGTATTACAAAAAAATATTACAGTATTATTTTATGACAAAGAGGCACGAGAGATTTTATATTAGTATTTTTCTTTCAAGCACACCTGGATTTGTCGAGAAAACAGGAAGTGACAAAAGGGAAGTATTTCTAAAAATAGCCTTGTCTGCAGGAGCTGAATTCAAAGAGAAAAGATGCAATCCTCGGTACAAGAAAGCACACAGGGACACAATGCGCTGTAGCTGATTGCTCTCTTTGACACTCAAATGGAGATAGTTTGCACTCATTAAGGAAATCCTAAAGATAATGGCAGTGGATTAACTTTGTTCAGAGATGTGTATATACAGATCTCTGCTTTATTTAAACTTTGTCCCCACACCGGAGTCAAGGATTTGCTCAAAAATATTTCAAAGGCGATTGCTATCCAGTCACTAATACAGTACAAGCAAGTTTTGGACTTTCAGTACAACGAAGAAATCTTATTCCAACAGCAGTGCTTACTATACAAAAGCACGAGATGTAAAAACAAATACGACTGCTGGTAGATTAAGCACCAGATATGTAACATTGACGGTTTCTACCCCGTCTGGTCTACATCGTGACACATCACAAACACAACATCTTCAGTCGTATCCTTATCCAGCATAATGCTCAAAACAACTGACAGTGTGAGGGCACCATTGATGTGCGTGCTCGAAACTGCTTTAAAAAAAAAACAGAATTGAAGGTGATAAACGTATAAGGAGCTTAAACGGGAACACGTGCGAGTGTCAGTAAATAGTAAATTTTGCATGCAGCTAAATGAGGAAGAAATAAGTTTTTACATCGATCAATAAACATGTTTCAAACTATCATTATATTTTTAATTGTAAAAAGTTTTTCTTAGCAGTCAGTTGTAAATATAAACCAAAATGCAATGCTTGAAATTCACCATCAAATAAAAAAAAATTACAGGAGTTTATCTTAGACAAACACATTTGAAATGTGTTTATATTTTATTAACAATAATACAAGTGGGAAAATTAACTCAAATGCGCTCACTCAGTAACAAACATTCAATAATACTACAACATAGACTGCAATGACTGTGATTATTGATCATTAAAATTTGATATGGAAAATGATTTACTTACCAGTCTGTGGAATGAAATCAGTTTAATTATTTTTATAACTTCATTCAAAGCTTCTAAATAAAGTTCAAATCTGTAGGGCAAAATCAGCCGTTTCGTTTTCAGGGCCAAATAATCGCTTCTTGAAAATGACAACCTGAGCGATGTTTCTTCATTTAACTTTAAGACATACATAGAATTGCTGTTACAAATACTACCTGCTCTTAAGAGAACTCTTCAGTATAGGAGAGTCATTTTTCCTGCTTTCCTAGTGGCAGGTGAGAATGCCGATGTTTAAAGGCTTATATCTTTAAAATTAAGCATAATTATATACTCATATTTTGGGAATTATTATTTTAAAATGAACTTAACCCGATCATAAAGAAAAAATGTTGCACTCTGTTTGTCCTTTAAATTTGTTTCGGCGCTAGTATATCAGCATACATAATCTAAGGATTAATCTCTATATAGAGGTAGTCACCGCTAACCAGACAGGACTGGTAAGGTTAAATAAATCAGGAAAAACAAAGAGGGAACAATATCACCTTAATAACGACGAAATAATTTAAGCATAGAAAACTTCGAATGTCATATTGAAACTTTCTTCAAAAATTTAAGGCGGGAATCATAAATATAAGTTTTTATGCTGGTATAGAAAACCATATCTTACTTAAAAACGTATATAAATATATAGATTTGTGTGGGACTAAATATAGAAGGGAGATAGTGGAGCGAACGAAACGGTTATAATCTCTGCCATCGAGTATGAGAGCCCATAGAAAAGCATTGTGATGCTCTGCATTTTCTTTCAAATAAAAGCGAATACCCTGGATGGGCTGAACTGCATTTAATGACGTGAGCCAAGCAGATGAAATTTTTTATCAGTCGTCGGGAAACGGGAGTCCTATTCTTATAACCTGTATTTATATTTCAAAATAAAACGAACGCCACCGCAAAATTTTCCAATCACTTTATTAACTTCAAAATGCGTAACCCGTCTCCTTTATTTACAATGAGTTTTTAAAGATCACACCATCAAATTGTTGCGCAAAACGTGTCCAGATAAATCATTTCTAAAGACAGAAAGTAACACAGCTGAACTTTTCACCGCATAACGAAAGGCAATGAAATAAAGTCGCTTCTAAAAATCCGAAAATCCGAAACACTGGGTTTCTGATAATCAAAGTAGCCATTGACCATTCTCTTTATTGTATGCTATAATTGAATGTCCCATAATCAATACAGATTTGGCAGCGATGCACAATCTAGACTGTGTAATAAACAGAACAGCCGGATTAGATATATTGGCTGGATTATTGTACCACTAATATCTGGTGCTGTACAAGTCTCTCATCGTCTCCATCTTGCTGTACGGCTGTAAAACGTGGACTTCGCTCATCGAGACGGATCCATCCATTCGAAATGATATAGACTGCAACGGATGTCTTAGAAAGAGCACAAAGCCAACGATTTCGTACACAGTGCAATCACCTCCATAGTGGGTTCCCCAAAAAACTGGCGAAAACTGGCACGGTGTGGCCATGTTCTGAGACATGAGACACTACCAAAGACGGTCCTCCAGGGATACGTGGAAGAAGGGCGTCGTCTTGGAGGGCAGAGAAATAAATTGGCTGACAAATGTGAAAGAATGGATAAGCCACCAATGAAAAACCTAAATCACATGACTAACCTCAATGGCAAGCTCTCGCTACTGCTGCGTATTATCTGGCCTCTATCCCCTCCCCGAAGACGTAAGCCGGCGGGCCGTCCCCACGATAGGGTCAGTTTGCTCCGTGTCCGTCTGATTCCAGATAAGGGGATGATGATGATGATGATCCTCGAAAATCAAAAGCACTAATAGCGACGTTTGTCGTCAGTATTTACAAAGGAACTGTGATTTATTTTCAATGAATGTAATAAAGTTTATGACTTACCGCACTAACTGAGAAAAAGTATCACTCTGAAAAAAATGGTATAAAACTGTGGCATCTAAGGCAATCACAGGCTGATAGCACTATTGTATTTACAATATTGCAAACGTGTTTAACAATCAGAAGATTATACACGCTGTATTTAAGTAAATGCAAACGGGAAACACCACAATAAATTGAGGTTGTTACCATTAGCAAAAAATGTATATTCTTGCCACAACATCCCATAATAACAAAGTTAAGACCTTTTCAAGGTGTCATAAAACACATAAATCAACAATTGTTCTTTAAAAGATGATCTCAATCCATTTAAGAGCCAGAAATAGATTTCATGGCTCAACAGTTCAAAAACAACAATTAATTATATCACACTGTTGCTGGAACTTTGAACCGACACCAAACGTGAACTAGATGCTCAACTAGAGCTAATAAGTGAATTATAATTCAAGTCATTTCATTCGTAAAAATTAATCAATGCACAAGAAAAAGTATGAACATTCAATCTAGAAAACAAAACAAAAAAATAAAAAATGCATATCTGTAACACTATCACTGTACTCTCGATACGCATCGTTGCTAAAATACTTTTGTAGAGTGAACTTCTCTCTGTGAACCTTTTACTTTTAAATAAAAAATGAGAAATTGAAGCTAATTTTAGCAGAGGAACAATGAAATGTTGTTGATGTCATCTGCACTGGAGTATATAGATTTATGTCGACCCCACAGTGCACATATCTTTACAAGTGTGTTTTTCTTTTAAGTTTTCTGCCCAACTAAAAATTCTTCAAGTTAGTTTACTGGTATTTTGAATTATCTTAAACTACAAATATTGCTTTGGCAAGCCTATACATACAATATCAAAATAGCTAGATAAAACGCAACCCGCCCCGCACTAGATAATTTTAATATAAAATAGAATACTGCAATAATAATCAAAATAATCTTCGGGCACATGATTTTAACACTATAAATTCCCTGCACAAATGCCTAAGCATTAAATTTAAAACATTAACAACAATTGATTATTCTGCACAAATTACTGAAATGGAAGTGAAGAGCTAAGTTTGGAGAAGGAAAACATCTGATTGCACTCTTTCAGTCTACGGAACATAGAGATCTTCCTACGCTCTTGCATAAACTAATTTACGATATTTACGAGAAATATCCATCCGCTTTGTAAACAAATCAGAGAGATCAGACCTTACAGACTTAAGAAAGAAAAAAACAAGACTAACACTGAACATCTTAAGCTAAAGAGACAAGCTTAACGATAGCAGGTTATAATGCAGTGTTCACTTCAGGACTTTCTTGAAAACAAATCGTGATTACTAACCTGAAAAGTTTAATTAAATCGTCAAGCAAAATGTGCGTTAAATTACGAAAACTAAATTTCATGGCCAAGTACTAATTTCACATTATTTCTCATACCAGAGGGGAGAAAGAGAAAGAAAATCTATGTGTTGCTCAGTTACAAATGGTTCTGAAGTAGTCCAGTGCAGATGTACATTTTTATTATTATTTCGCTTAGTTTTCAATTTTGGTTAAAATAAACCCCGGTCACTTCCTATTTTATCGAACCATTTAGAATCATTTAATTGTGAAAATAGGAGTAAATACGGCCCTGATATTTATGATAAAAGATGTCTGTTTTTTATTTAGGGGTAAGGAGCTGCATTCAGTTTTCTTTCTTAATTAATACAGCTCTGGGGCCAGTTGCACAACACATTTCTAATTTTAAACACTTTTAAGCCTTAAATCTATTTAGATAATCAGTTCAAAGTGCACACCACAATTTTAGAATTTTTAAAACTAAAACTGCTTTAAGTAAGATAAAGTTGTTTAAGTCTGACTTTCCGTCCTGTCAGTACAATTTTTTGTATGTTCTTGTGCAATGCATCTAAATGGCAAAGAAAAGATTTTGCTTCTTTAGAACAGTTTTAAGGTTTAGAAACGTGTTGTGCAACTGGTCCTTGGTCTCATCTCTGAGCGCCAAAGATTCTTCGTGCGTGCTTAAACAGTGAGTTAGAGACATTCTTTATTAGGGAAAGCGAAGTACATCCCGACAACAGCATCAACTCTGAAGACGGTGCCACGATGTCACTTGCTTTCTGGAACTTCGGGCCATTTCCAGCCACTGCTCACGAGCGTCTGGGTCAAAGTTCAGGCCAAGGTATAGGCGACCAACCACGTGACGTTTTCCGGCCTTGTCAACGTGCAGCACGGCCAGGTTGAAGTACACTTTCTCTAGCTGACTGCTAGGCACGTCGTACGTAAAAGACTCGTTAAAGCTCGGGTTTACGTCGTTAGAAGAGGCCTCGGTTTTGTTCTTCTTCATAGGCCGCCCATCATGCATCAGCGTCACCTTCACGTAGCACTCTGAATGAGAAAATATTTTATCACATAAAAAATATATGAGAGGCAAAAATGTGTAGAAAAAAACATGCGCACGCGCGCGCGCACACACACACACACACGCAATCACGCACGCACGCACACAAAACACACACAAATGGTAAAAAGGAAAATTGAAGGAATAGAACAGTTTACAGTAAAAGTCATTTCAAAACAATCCCTTTCACATTATTCAGTAGCTCAGTAGGGATGATCAATTCACAAACCATGACCACGACATGTGAATCACTCACTCAAGAGGAGAAAACAGTATGCTGCTCCCATAGGACATCGCTTAACAAAGAGAAGCAGGAAGATCTACATTCACTGAGACGTGACGATCGAATGCTATTTTCCCCATCTCTCTGCCTGCACTGTGGAATCAAATATATCTCGGAACATGTTTCGGAGGCACGAAAGACTCTTGAGGTACATTGATTAATTTATTGGAAACACAACTTCTTCTGTAGTGGGGAAGAGAATTGATTTTTTATGCCGAGGAAGCTACTAAGGCTATATTACGGCAAGTCAGCCAGCAGTAAACAGATGCCACATGCAGAAAAAGAACAGCGTGCCCGAGACGAGAGTTGAACCCAGGACAGGCAACCCTCATTATATTGGTGAAAGGCGCTAACTGTTGCGCCTACGGACCGCCCTCTTCTGTAGGGATTTCGCACTTTGGGGAAAGTAGGAGGGATGCACGAGAAGACAAAAGTCAACATTCTGTTTAATGATCAGTAAAAGCAAACCAATGGGGAGATAAAATTGTTTTTCAGCTGTAAAAGGGAAGAGCCGTTGGTAATCGAAGTCGGTGGAGCGGGCTAGGAAGTAGAAGGTAGAAGTGGGGGATTGAAAGTAAGGGACACTTGCATGAAGGGAGGAAGTATTACCTGCAGGCTGCTTGTGCGGGTCAACGACCTTCAACCCTTGTGCTGATAAGATGAAGATGGTCAGTTTCTCAGACGTAGGGAGGTACATGAGGCCAATGTAAATCTGACCGAGATTTTCCTGCAATGATCCATGCATTTCGTTAAACAAGGTGAAGCCTCTTAATCCTGTAAACCTGACTGGGTTGCTTATTTGTTTTGTTGGTTTTGGGAGGGGGTGGCTTTTGTTTTGTTATACCGTTTATGTTCCTTCTTAACCGAATAAATGTGGATAAACTTTGACTATTCTTGGCAAAGTTTTACATAAACATCAAGTAAAAAGCTTTGAAAGACTTGGTCAAACGTTCGTACTTATTTGTTCAGAAGGGACTTAAGGTTTAAAAAAAACTACTAGTGTAATCCAGAAAGATTGATTAGCGTAACTCGAAACGTAAGCAGCCATGCATACACGCCTTCTCTCCCTCATCCATCTCTATTTCTATCCTTTTCTGAACTGACAGTAATATTGTTCATCGGACGAGCGGACCGGAGATTTGACTTGCCACTCATAATGTGAGCTCCTCAACAGCAGTAGGAGGGCAAATATCCACAAATCGAAGCTGGAACGATTCGGGGAAGCGAGAGACTTTACTTCTAAACACCGGTCTCTACCTATAAACACGTCTCTTTATATATACATATAGAAAAACTCCACTGAATTCAAAAGTTTATGGGTAAAATGGGTCTTAATTTCTGCAGTTAAACCTACATACAACTGTAACAGATTAACAACCATTTTTTCAGCTATGTGACTAAGTAGCTAATTTTTTCAGTCTCATGTCTATGGTTCATAGACTGATTACAAAAAACATGGCAGCCACAAATAACTCTTTTATAAGCTTTCCTTACATAGTACCAGAAATACTGTCAGCTGATGGTTATGCGAGTTCGTGTTGAAAAATAGAACCACGTAAGGGAAAACTATCAGCTCTTTGTTGAAAAGTCTCACTGCTATTTACCTTAATACTGATTAGCATAAGTATAGTGTAAATATTTAACGCTTGTTTCAAAGTTAGTAAATAAAGACAAAAATCGATACATTTCTTTTATTTATATATATATATATATAGAAAGAGAGAGAGAAACACACGAAACTGAAAATTTTGATAATAAATGCCTTTGACAAAGCGTATTTTTAACCCTAATGATCAGTTCAGTATCAGTAGACGCTTTTATTTACCTCTCTGACGATTCCAATTTGATTCCCATTTACCTCCCTTGGCGATTCCCATTTTCTTCTCAATTACCTCCATGGGCGGCTTTAGATGCTCACAGAACTCCAGCTCCATTTCGGGTGGCCACTGCAAGGTTGTCAAGTCCACATCTACTTCACCCACCACAACGTGTCGCTGGTAGCGGTCGAAATCGCACACAAGAAACGAGAGACTGCTTAGATCCTGAAACGAAAACAATTAAATTTTTTTTTTTAAAGTCACTTGGATGAAACTAGATGTTTGATGATACAGCAGGTCGAGTGAAACAACAAATTTGATGAGGCGTGTTTTCTGTCTTTACAAGACCACAAGGCTCTGTGTTTCTTATAGCCACAAATAACAGGATAACATGTGACACTTAGGAATATGCACCTCATTAAAATGGACTAAATTACACAATTACAAAAATTGGCAATAACAGTTCAGGGATTAAAAGTTGGAATGAAACACAGAGAAGCATGGAAATAAAATGTAATCAAAGTAAAAGCTCATGTAATGAACACTTTTCACGTGTTAAATAAACGTAACGTAACGTGTACATTTATGACAGATCTCTCTTTAACAAATATTACTGATAAGAAATGATGTTACAGTGATAATAACAGTCTTGCTTGCAATAACATAGACGAAACAGCAGAACACACCTTTTGTGCCATGTTTACGGTGAAGGTTTCATTGAAAACGGGATCATCAGAGCGCCGCTGTATTTTGGTCTGCACCTCCATGTCTAGGTTGTTAAGCAGTTGCTCCCGCCCAGCTTTGCCGATAAAGGGGAAGAACTGCTTTGGCGTGCGGTACACGCGTACCTGCACAGACCAATAGTTAATGCCCTTTTTACAAATATACATATAATTATAATTAAAGTAATTCATCACCTATCGCGGGGGTTACGTTCAAGAGACCTCTACGATAGGTGAAAATCCTCAAAGCAGTGGCTTATTTTATTATTTATACATATATTTTAAGTCTTTATAAACCCTTCCCACACTCCTGTAAACCTTTCCCACTCTCTTATTAACCTTTCCCACTCTTTATAAACACTTCATATGCGTTTCCATTGTGTACATACCTGTAAAAACTGTATTTTATTTCGATTTAATATGTTTTAATATGATTCAATTAACATTTATATATATTTTTTATATTGTTTAAAATTTTAGGGAAAAATAACTACAATTATAAATATTATATAAATACCTATATACCGCAAAATCGCGCGATATAGCGAATACTCCGCGATACAAAATTAGATTAAAAAAAAAAAAACTCGCGATACAGTGAACCGCGAAATAGCGATTGATTACTGTATATCCATTTGAAATCTGATTAGTCCGTGGAGTCTCAGCGTGGAGACAGCTAGACATTAGTTAATTGACAATTGTTCTTAGAGCTAGACAAAAAAAAAAAAAAAAAGACAAGCGAAACAAAACTTTGGAATGTAGAGTTCGTACTTACACACACACTAATTTTGATGAATATAGGGACAAAGGAGGTAAATGATATACTTTACAAAAGCTAAACTCGTAGTAATCATTCTTTAGTTACTGATTATATACATATCTGAATAACGCATTGAACTCTGAATAAACATAAGGTAGAAATGGAGACATTACTTTAAATCGTCCGCCTAATGACATATATATATAAACTTGGCCGTACCTTTACATAGGGTGCCAGGACGCTGTCTGGGTCCGATAAACGAATACCAGACAGCTGTTTCACTCGGATGCTAAGTTTGTTCTCTGCCTGGTCGTATGCGAGGGCAAAGGTCAAGGTGACATTTTGGTGTGGGTACACAGGGATGGAGCTGGCTACGGACCCACCGCTATCACTTGAGCTCGATGACTGTCGCTTAGGCTTGGTGGTTTTCTAAAAAAAATAAAATCAGCACATTGTTCACATCTGAATACGTTATTATCCGTTCCTATGGTTTTTATTTAGCATAGAAGTGAAAATAGCAAGAAAAAGTTAATAATCCTAAATTACAATCATGAAAGGAAGCAAATAGACATGTAAAATCGTAACCTGTACTGTTACAGAAATGAGATGCTATAAAATTCGCCGATCATAGAGCAGTCTGCAATCCAAGAGGATTTTTTTCAGCCAGTATATATTAGGGATGATTCGTGATACACGTTAAAGAACTCATCAAGACTGGTCTTTTATTGGGTTTCTGTTGTTTTTCTGTTAGTTTAAAACCAACTATGATACGAGTCCAGTTCAGCCCCTTTACCTACATTGGTCGTCGTGGGCAGGGGGGGGGAGGGGATGGGACATGGTAAAGCTGTACAATTAATAGGCTTCTCGGGTCTTAATACAGTAGTCTTAAACAGGAGACTCCAGTTCCACTGATTGTAACGAGCGTCTTAAGGGATAAGTCAGTAGTTCTGATAGTCCAGTCTACCTTTTTTTCGTTTAAAGCCATCAGGTAAAGACTCTATATGCCCCGTACAATCAGAATCGATGGGAGGTCTGGTGCATGAAATAAATGCTGATTTTTTTTCCATAGTTTGCATCCCCAATCTTTGTCTCACCTCGCCGTGAGACTTTTCTGGTATAACAACATTTCAAAGTAATCAGCAATTAAAACGTTTTTTTATTTCTTTGTCACATCTTTTTTAACCTCATTTTGCCTACGCTGAAACTAGGTTTCCAGCTGCTTAGTAAACTAACCAGAAAAAAACAGGTCAAGGGTTTACCTTTTTCAGTTCAATTCTCTCTGACAGACCCGGGTCAGATAGGCCATCAGACGTTTCTGACTCGCGAATAGACCCAAGATGCGGCCGGTAGGCCCCGTGCCCCCTCGTTTGGTCCGACGGTCGCAATGGCTGTTTTATTGACTGCAGTTCAACGTCGGATCCGTACTCTATGGCTCCGTACGCGGGCGGCAGTTTTCCTGAAAGCGTTCACACTGCTTATCATTCTGCGCGTAGGAGAACACATAACGTTAACAGCGTCATCAGAAAATAACCCCAGCAGCTGGTTTTATGTTCTTTGCCTTTGTCAACGCCTGTTTAAGTAACCTGCTTGTCTCATTGTCTGTGGGGCGTCGTGCAGTGTTCACTGATATGGGACATAATGGTAGTTTGTTTTTTTTTTACATTGGCGACAAGAACAAGGCGAGACAGTTGTCTGCCCTAACATCTATCATGCTTTCTACGTGGTTTGCAGGTGGAAGAAAAACAGTCCTGACTTATCAGTTTTGGGTGGGAGAGGGCAGCCCCTACACCACCAGCTACCTTGCCAATATCAACACCACCGTTACTGTCGCTGTCATCGCTCTCAAAACTGTTACTACAACAAAATATTAACGCCTTCGTGGATTGTAGATTATTTCTCCCTGCTTTGACTAGCCGACGAAGCCATCATCTGGAGAATGTAACAACTATCCATAAATAGCCGTTGGAGTCGACAGCTGACATGACACAGTTGTTTAAAACAGGTCAAAAACGACTGTAACATTTTGCAATTAAAAAAATCTATTTTAGTCTCAATTGACAAATTTGAGTTTTGGATGCTTTTTTCCCCAAAGCCGCTTGTTTAATAAATACTTTAAGAAGGTAATCGAGAGAAAATGTTTCTACTCGAACTGGATGAAGTCTTCATTGCTGAGAGTTCTTGTTTCGCGAGATGTACAAGTTTGTGGTCGCCATGTTTCATGGTACTTACTGGTGTCGTCTTCCTCCTCTCTGCACGGACAGAACTGGTTGAGCCAACAGAGGCGGCTGACACTGCACGTAGTCAGCAGCAGCACTAGGAAGACGAACAGCAGCGCCACGGACACGATGAGGAGCTTGTCCCACAGGTCCAGCTCCACGGCCATGACGCCGTCAAGTCTGCCTTCCGCGTGACGTCATATCCGGCCTGTCAGAGAATTCAGCCATGACATGCAAATGTACACTACCCATCTTTCTTAAGAACTGCCCACTACCCCGTCTTCTGTTCTCTACCTTTTCTCTATCATGCTTGCTTTTTCTCTATCTTTCGGTCGTCGAGTTTAACTAAAGGCTCATGAAAACGCACCAAACACAAGCAAGCACTGAGAACTTAGCTTGCTCGCTGATGACCTCATTGCTCTTGGGCATAATGTACACAAATGGTTTGTTTGTCATCACAAAGAAATATGTCAAGAAAAGGGAGGCATAATGCCTTTACAAGAAAAAAGTCAGACGCTCGCAGCCTGAAATTATTTTGTGCGTCAATAGCGCGTTTCGAGTTTCCGTTAATGCACTCTTTCCGTTCGTGCGTGCATGTGTTCGAGGCATGAATGTATTTTGTATGTGTGATGTGTATGTTTGTGTGGCCGTGTGTGTGTGTACGCGCCCGAGTGCGTCTGTTTATTGTGTATTGTGTGTGTGTGTATGTTTGTGTGTGTGTAATGTGTATGTTTCATGTGTGTGTGAATTTTGTGTTTGTGTGCGTGTGCGCGCAATCTGTTGAAGGCACGGCGTTTTGCGCCCAGGATTTGCTGCTACACATCAGGGGGCAGAAGTAAAGTGTATTCATGACAGAGTGCACTGACTCTAATCGTATGATGAACCTCACACAGCCTTTGCCGTCGCAGTACCCTAATCAACCGTGCAACGACCCTTCGGTAGGTAAAAGTAAAAAAGGACCCCATGGACACGTTGCTAACCCTTGCGGTTATTGCAGTTATTAATTATGCTAAGTCATAAGAGGTTGACCTATGCAATTAACATACAGACCCCTTTAATGGAAGGCATTCCACGAAATAATTATCCTTCTGTAAATGCAAACTGCACACAATAAGAATTAAAGTTACAGTGCGAACCTAAGTGAAAGCTACGCTACACAGTGGCACACCTAAGGCAGTATAAATTACACAACAAACAACTGCCACCTCATGAACTTGAATTTACACCATACAATGTATACCTGGCTGATTGGAAATTATCTCGCACAATGTAAACATGACTTGAAATTACACCACACGATATAAACCATAACTGGCTGGAACCAACATTACACACAGTGTGCACGGTAACTGGCTGGAGTCAACACTCATAGCTTGCAGCAAATTGACTTGAACATCTCATATACAATGTGTACATAGCTGAGTGCAAACTATATCGCATGATACTGTGCACTAAACCATGAATTTGAAGCATATTTACATAATACACAGTGCGCGCGCGCACACATACACGCGCGCGCGCGCACACGCACGCACGGGCGCGTACACAGAAATATGTACACACAATTTTACAGACAATTTTACATGCAGTTAACTAAGGAAAAAAGATATGTTTTATCCGGCGTAACTACATTTTGTTCGTTTAAAATATTACTCGTGACTGTGTGTTACTATGTGCGTGTATGCGCGCGCACGCATCTCTGTATGTTTGTGTGGGCTTCCTAACACATAACCTGCATACATCCAGATTCGTTCAATGCAAGAACCAGCTCATTTGTAGACAACATACGAAATACACGTCCTGAAGGCGGAACGATTAGTTGTAAGCCGGTCGGACAAAGCTACGCCATATAGTTTCCTCCTGGAAGTTTTGAGACTGCGAAGACATGAGACGGAAATCTGTCAGCTTGAAACCCTCGTACGTGAGACAGAGATCAGACATATACTAGTGAAGGTAGGGATGGATATATGGAAGCGTATTTATATATTGTGTGTGAGTAAACATGTACATGTCTGTATAATCAAATCATGGCCGAGGCTGTTTCTTCAGCTATAGACGTCTTAATGGAGTTTATGACCTCGTAGTTTAGTTCAATTCCTCCGCCTAACACTAAAAGGTGTGTGAATGGGGAAAATGAGCTTTAAAAAGTACTCAGTATAGCTTATCACTCCTGTCTCGCTTTCGGACAAAAAAGGGGGGCTAGTCAGAAATGAGGAAAAACTGCCACAAGTTGTAACAATGAGCAACAACAATGTCTCTTATAATATCTCCATGTGTTGTAAGCACATCAGCCCTCAGCCAAAAAGGCCTCGCTTTCCAAAGATCAGTCCCGAAATCCATATCACCCGTTTCTGTGACAGCCAATGGCGAACACTGCACGAGAGAAGCCTTATCTCAACACGTGCTCACACACACACACACACACACACACACACAGAGAAGCAAGCCGCGGCGTATCAGCACGTACATACGATTAATAGCGATGGCTGCCTTGGGAGGAGAAAGTTCGAGGAATCTGCATACTGTTGACAGCCCCTGAGGTCGTAATACAAAATCAGACAGAACAAGAGGAAAACCAATGGCAAGACGGTCCAGACGGTAGTAGATAAATAGATCTTTCATCCTTCGCCTCCGCCCCTTCCACTCGCTCCCTTTGGGTCGTCCCCATAAGATGAAAATAGGCGAACTCGTCAGCCTGTTGCACGACCCACTCCCATAAACACGCCATAACCGCAGGGAAAGTGGCACATCCAAATCGTCGATTGTAACTCACAAGCAGAATATGGTGCACGAATTCACACAAGGCTGCAGATAGCAGAAACTGATGTTGAGACAACTTCCCATAACAAAAGCCTTGCTCGGAGTCAACAACAAATACAACAGACTTTAGTAATAATTAGTAGTAAACAACACGAAAAACAAACCCCTGATGTCAAATAGTAAACACTCACGATTGAGCCTGTACAACATTAAACAACGCGCACAAAATGCCACAATAATAAAATATTGACGAGCATAAAAACATGACAGTAAAACAAACAACAAGCACAACGCACCGTAACGCTTAAATTTTAAACAACCCACAAAACAAAAATCTGTTATAAAGAAACACCCACGATTACCGTGTGTAGTGAAGGTGTAAACGACACTTACAACACACATCTAAAGTAGTAAACAATGCGCACGATAGGTGGTAAAGACGTTAACAGCTTGCAGAAAAAATAAATAAAGTACGACTCACTTAAAACAGCGACACCGTCAACGACAAACACGTCGAACGCACCCGCCAGGCAGATGTCGCGTTAGTCACCGTGTCCTCAAGCACAGGTCGCACCGTATATAGTTGCCTGTTGTTGTCCTGTTCTTCGCAGGTTTCCAAACAGCTTTCCACCGCGATAAACACCCAAGTGTGTCAAACAGGTTTGCCATAGACTGACCGCATGGTCCAAGTTGATCAGCACTCACTTTGTATACGGGGACTTGCAAACACCGTGGTAAACGCCGAGACTTCTGCACAAGTCGGGAGCAAGGGAGAGGAAGAGGTGGTGGCCACGACAGCGCTGTGGTTGGTGCAGCCCACACGACACAAGCCCAGCACATGACACAAGTCGGGAAATGTGTCAGCTGCGGTCTAGTGGCGTGCTGTATTGTAGTAAGCTTATAGGCGGTTTGAACTTTTCAGAATTGCTCTTATTTCCTGGTCGGTGATCATAATAGGCTTTAAGCATAGGTCACACGTACCATGCAGACTTACAGCTTAAGTAAATGAAGATAATGATGATTGCAAAATGGAAATTAGCAGGAATTAAATGAACGAATATAGAGGGGAAAAAATATTACCTCTCACGGCGTCACCACCATACATATGCACGCTCACGTGCACATACGCACGCGAAAACATATACATGCACATAGCATTTCAATTCTTTCCTAGACGCGCGCACGAACGTGAGTGTATGATTGATGGTCATGCGTTCCGCCCAGTACCCTCATAATCCCACAGCGCACATTTCTAATGTCCAGATAAGGACTGCAGAGTGTCTTGCTCTGCCTTGATGTAATTATTTAAAGCTATCACCCCTGCGTGCCGGACGTGGTTTTAGTATCGTGTCCAACCTGGTCAGCAGTCAGCCCCTGAGGCACAGATCATAAAAGTCTTTGCTCTGACTCGTCACGCTCACAGCTCAGGTAGAAAGCTTGTGGTGTGAAAGGGGGATAGCTGATTGCTCTATAGACAACGTAAGCATTAACTTTGTTATCGAAAGCTCTGCGAACAGAAAGGAAATAGTGCACCCTTTGAGAAAGAAAGGACGATATTTTGATTAACTCTTCTTTATTTTATTACAAAATGCGTACAGGGAATCTTTACCGCACACACCACCTTCACCTTGATTCGTGATGAACAAAGGCCAGGTGTAAGCCAGACGATTATAGCCACTAGCTAGGTAACTATAAGGCATAGTAAACAGCTAAAATAATCACAAAAAAGCTTTATCCACCTGGACTGGTGTGCATGAGCGAACTTAAATATAAACTTTAGCTTCAGTTTGCTGATGTAACTTTCATGAGAGAAAATTCATTGATCGATTGTGCTGTAGGTTTCTTTATTTCTTTCTTATTATAGGACAAAAATAAGAGCTAACACGCTGGATCATGTTTGCTCTGTTGACATCGGTATTCACCTGCTCTGTCACCTCACATCTTACTGCTGACAAAGCTCCAGGCCACCAATATGTCTATTTGTAGATACTTTCATTTTTAGATGAATCATCCAATTTAGCATTGACATAAACAGTTTTTTTATATTGCAATGGCGCACTGTAAACTAATTGTTTTTTTTTCATCTAGAAAAATTTATTATAGAAAATATGTACAAGGAATCGTTACAGCACACATCACCTTCAGCTTTAGCTTAATCCGCGATTAACACAGGCCGGGTGCATATGGTGCTGGATTCTGCATGAAGAATTAAACTACCGAGAGCTTATCTGAAAAGCCTCGAGTCACGTTTAAGATCACACATAGGTCCTCACTGATATTAATCTGTGTTGTGCTTAACGCTTGTAGCTCTGATGGCAGAAACCTCAGTAATGGCCACAACTCATTTTTTTTAGAGGCAAGAAACCTTATAAGAAATATTTAAAGTTCAAAACAAACGTCAATCGCGGTTTTAGCTATTAAAACAATTCTCCCCCCCCCCCGAAAGAAAACTTCATCTTCCAAGTGACTTAACTATTACTAAAGCTCAATCGATGATTTAGAGTCGAAATACTACGTTTACTCAGAGAAATGCTTTGCACTTATTTTTTTTCACATCTGACAGGCATACTTACCGCATTTGTACCTAGAATTTACCGGCCCACTTCCGTGTCGAGCAAACTATTTGCTAGAGCTTCCGTAGTAAACAACTATTTGGCTGTTGTGCGAATGAGTCACTATGTGTACACAACTTTCTTGGTGTATATCAGGACAGCCGGCCACAGCCCCTCTAAGGATCTGTGAACACGGAACCAGATGTGTTGAATGGCGGGTCACGTGTCGTGCGCGGAAAGAAGCTGAGCGTGCAGGCAGGGACCAGGAGGACCCTGATGCAAAGCCTACAGGTATGCAACGGTACCATCTGTAAGCGAGCGTGTAGGGGCTGTATGTGTGTGTGTGTGTGTGTGTGTGTGTGTGTGTGTGTGTGTGTGTGTGTGTGTGTGTGTGAGGAGAGGGAGTGTCATGTGTGTATACAACACACCTGATCAATACGCTGTATGCATATTTGCATTCTGTTGGGCTGGTGGGAAGGGGTGGTCGAACAAAAGACTGGTTATGACGTGGTGAGGTACTGCAGCTGTTTCATTGTCACGTGACCAGGCCAAGTGAAATCAACACGGGCTGAAGTACGGGAAAGATTAATTTTTGTTTTAAATTCTGCTTATAAGGTTGTTTTCTCTAAGGGCTGTCGTGTGACAGGCATGTGCGCCTGATAGAATGCGCTGACAAAAAAAAAATATATATATATAAGGGGGTTGGATGGAGGAATTAACACGTGACACACACACACACACACACACACACACACACACACACACACACACACACACACACACACACTCGAGCGTGAGTTTCATCGTCAACACGCCATTAATTAATCGGAAGAAAATGGTTCGGTCAGGTTCCTGGCCTGAGGCGAACGATTAAAAAGAGGGTTACATCACTTGTCTTCTGCATTTTGCTGATCGAGCATTTGTTCTCTCTTTCACTCTGCATCTCTCTCATACACTGCGTGCGTGCGTGCCTATATGTACCGGTGTGCGCAGCTGTCGCCAAGAGCTCGAGGGTCGATGCAAGTATATAGGTTTTGTGCATGTGTGTTGACCGAGTTGGACCTTAGCAACATGCCAGCCAATATTATGTAGAAGTGCTGACATACGGTGACATAAGAGTATTACGTTTTCTTTGAAACAAGGGGCACGTCTGGGATGTTCAAACGAACTAGTTCAACCCTCTATACTTCATTCAGACAATTCTTAATTTTAGTTTTTTTAATACAAACATTCTGCTATTTAAGTTAAAAATATCAGTATGATTAATGTTTTCAAATATCCGAAAAAAACCACATCGAAGTGAGGTCCAAGGTCGCAAGCGATCACACATCAGTTCGATACCCATGTCGCGCAGCCTACTTGCAGACGTTAGCCCAGCGGTTGAACTGGCACGTGGCGCCGTAACTCTGTGGTGAAACAAGGTGGGGGGGGGTTATTAGTGTCTGTATAGGGAGGTAATGCAGCAAATGACAGAAGATGGAAAATCGCTCTCGCAAAAACAACTGGCCTCGAGAGAAGTGCGGCCTCTGAACACTGTGTGTGTGTGTGTGTGCGCGCGCGCGCGCGCGCTTGTGCATGGGTTCGATGTGTCGATAACCGGAGGAGGAGAATTAACTGCGTATAATACTTAACAACGTTTAAACGAAAATAGGAAAGCATAATCACGTGTGCGTTTTGATTCGCTAGGGAAAAAGAGTAGGCCACAGACTTCATAGAGGTATGTGGAGTAGGCTTTTGTTGAGGGGAGCAAAATCTAAATGTCACGTGCATTTTAAGAGGTTGTGTCCCTTATATCGGTTCTCCGGCATTATAAATATTATTCATAGATGTGCATGCAATTTCAAGAAATATTTCTTGCTAAAACAATATATTTTATATTTTCTGAGATTATCACGCTACATCGTGCATTTTGAGTATGATTATATAATATAAGGGGACGGCTCCTAGCACGGGGGTTGGTTTCGATATCCACCCTGCAAAGTATCTGGGTTCTACTTGACCTGTCGTACCGGGAAAATGTGCCTCCATTACAGAGTAAGATAAGAAAAGACTATAGCTGGGCTCCTCTTTACCGAACGTAAAATCGCGCCCACCCGCCTTACACCAAAAATACGGGTAGCCGCTGGCCTTTGCTAAATGGAAGGTCAGCCAGCGGATAGATAAGAAAAAATTTATAGAATGGAAAGGAGGAAGACAAGATAGCAAAAATAAAAACCCAATGACAATAATCCATAGCACAATCAAACTGTACCTTCTTACAGCTATATTTTATTAATTCCTTTCACTGATTATTAATGTTGAAGCATCAGCGTCCCAGCACTAACTTAAATATGTGGGGTGAGAGCGTGCATAGTGAGAGCACGAAGTTAGATGTAAGTATTATAACTCCGTGTTAAGAGCGGGGATAGTGAGAGTGTTCATAGTGAGAATACGCAGCAGACAACCTCAGTGTAGCCAGTGTCTCTGGTGTAGCTCGCCTCTTCTAGTTGTGTTGCTGTTGTCGCCACGTGTCTGTTCTTGTTTCTGCTCCTTGTCGTCTGTCTGTGTCTAATGTCTAGATTCCTGTGTATACAGGGTCTACAATATGTCATACAAGACCCTGCTTCTCATTCCACTAGCTGACCACCCAAGTCAGACCAACGCCAACAGAAAGCCCTTGATGGTGGGGTTGGTGGAAGGCTCACCTTTTATGTTAGCGAACATATGTGCCTGCCCAGCTGTGAGACGTGTCCATCCTGAGTGACCATTTCATTGCCCGTTGCTATGTGGTCATATATGCGGAGTAGTTATTTGGTCTATGTTGACTGATTACACATTTCCCCATCTTGTTCCCCCTGATAGCACACACACAGTGAAGTGAAAGGTGTACGTCTGATAAGGCAATCATATTTTAGTTTATTTATCTTCCTTTGTGCTTCCTTTCTTCTTGTTGTTCTTGTTCCTCTTCCTGTTCCTCTTCTTCTTGTTCTCTCTCTCTCTATCTCTCTATCTCTCTCTCTCTCTCTCTCACACACACACACACACACACACACACACACACACACACCCTAACCAGGACAAGAAGATAAAGATTGATTGACTCATAATTTTATTCAATTAGTATCACCAAGCAGAAGGGGAGTAAACATTGCAGTACCAAAACCGAAATATGTGTGATAAAAAGCAGGAAAACTACTATTAACAATAAAAACCTGTTCACATCTACAATGGTATTTCTAACGTTAACTGCATTGTCAGATTATAAATTAAGACACAGCAGGACAAAGTGTACTTGGACATGGGGTCCGAGACACACTCCAGCTGATACAGGCCTTGACACACATCAACGTAACAGGGACTCAAGACACTCTTTGACACAATAGACATGGACATTATAGGCACTAGACACACATTTAGACATTATAGGGACTCAGTACACATTTCAACATTTTGGAGGCAGTACACACTTTGACATTACAGAGACTTGGTACACATGTCGATATTGTAGGGACTCAACACACATTTCGACGTTACCAGGACTCGACACATATTGTGTCTTCATCGTTTTCGCAGACTTTATTTTCTTTACAAGGGAGCTTTCATCAAAGGCTCAACCTCAAGGTGTGTAGAGTTTGGGTAAAGACCGCACGGCCTGCGGAATGTATTTCCGTATGTCCAGATCCACTTGTTGGCAACTAAAAAAAATCATCATCATCATCATCATCATCATCATCATCATCATCATCATCATCATCATCATCATCATCATCATCATCATCATCATCATTCTTTACCAGAGGAAGGTGAATATAGCAATGTTTGTAGCAACAGGATTCTATTTATAGTAAAGATTTTCTTGGCGTTGATCAATGTAGATTTGTAGTAAATAATCTGTAGTAAATAACTACTAGTAAATAATTTGAACCCTCTCCCCTCTGTTTACTCTTTATGTTGAAAGTAATTTGAGATATTTACGCATTAAAACCAAGCACAGACTACTCTTCTAGCAATTAGAAAGTACTCACTCCATTTATGTCCGATAAGAACCGGACATCCAGTGTGTAATGTAAATCTTTCTTCTCTCATTGCGGGGTTGAAGTTGTACCAGAACAACGCCATTCCCTGCACACATCGTAACAACTTGGAGGTTTGACTGTCTCAACGGGCGATTATGATGCGAGATTTAATCTTAAGTACACTGGTTTGTAATAAGTAAGGGTATAAAGGCATACAAAGATAGTTCCGTACTTTATTATCCCCTTTTTGATTTTTACAGGAACGTATGTTCTTTACTTCAGTCTTTCTTGGGCCTGTTTACAGTTTCTTCTTGAGGTCTACTTTAGAGTCTCAACTATTTATTCTTCAGGTGTACTCTAGAGTGTTAAGTGCTCACTACACTGTCAGTAGCCAAGCGTCTGTAGGCCGTCCACACCTGCATTTTCTTCAGGAGTCGTTAAGATGGCGCTTCCGTTCTTTTGATGACGTATACAATTGAGCGCCGGCGTCTTTTCTTGAGGATGATGGCCAAGCTACACTGGGCGAGTAGTTCTTCATTAATTTAAAATCTTTCATAGCTAGGAGATCCCTAAGATGCTGCGCGCAACCACACGGTACCAGACTGTAGGCTGTTTCATCAGGTCTTCCTCAGTCATGTTCTAATACTCGGATCCATTGACTAGTGTTGAGAAGACACAGCTCTGAGACCCATACTTGACCTTGGTCTTGACTCTGTACCGAGCTGAGTTCCAGATGTTGCTGATTTTCGGGAAGGTTCCCACCCTTTATGTTCCTTAAACTTGCTGTGGATGTCACTGCTACCCTCTCCTTTACTCCCAAGGAAGGCGAAGGTCTCGATCTCGGAAAGACATTGTCCATCTTTCAACCAGTGTTGATATTAATCTTGGGTTGTAAATGCTCAATGTTGTGACTTTAGGTTTGGTTTTGTTGGTGTGTAGTCAGTTAGATGTTAAAAACGTTTTACGAAGTTTATGTACAGCTGTCTTTAGCACAGCACTCTTTGCTTGTATCTTTCTTCATAGTGATACTGAATTATACAAGTAGTTATAATAATGCAATAATAATAATAATTTTATAAACTATAAATAACAGGGTTTTGCACCCACTTATACTATAAGAATTAATGCCAGCTTTTGCAAGATCACACGATAAAGCAGCTACAGAGGACTGGGGCAGGCAAGGTTTGTGACAAGCAGCTTAGTTTCCTTAAAATATCACATCTGGATTCAAAGCTACTGCCAACGAGTGGCATGGTCTTCAAGGAGGACATAATATTAAGACGAAAGAGAAATAACATGCCTTCTTAGCCTTAAAACAGTATCGTTTAGAGCCACCACAACTTTGACAGGAATTTATGTTTTGTTTTATTATTTTATATTATGTTCTGTTTTTCTTTCTCGTGATATAGTTTTATATTATTTTACAATATTCTGTGTTACTTACCTTTTGAGGTGCGACAGAAACACCTGCTCTTATGAAGGCTGTATTGCCTCCCTTTTCCACATCACTCAGCTGGAATAAAGAGAACATCGCTACACAAGCGCGCGCAGTCCCTTACACAAACACACATACACAAGAATGCAGTTCAAAAGAAGAAAGAAAACGATGACACAAAGCAATAGGAAAAAAAGTAACACACACGCACAACACACAAAAGCAAACGCACGCTTGAACGCGCGCACACGCACACACACACACACACACACACACACACACACACACACACACACACACAGCAAAGGGGTGGGTGGAGGAGAGGATAGACAATCTACAGAAAGAGGAAACATGCGAAATACAGATGAAAAAGTCACATACATAGATGAGAAAGGTGGCAATTCTCTCCCCTGAATTAGACAACAGGAAATCGTCTTCTGGTACTTTCTGCAACAAGCGGTTTTCTTTATACATGGCGAATCTAAGATGTTTCAGAAACACACACACACACACACACACACACACACACACACACACACACACACACACACACACACACACACACACAAGTTAATTATCTTGAGAGACTAAATTTAGATGTGAACGGTCTCCTAGCCCTCTCAAATCGTGTGTTTGCGTCTATGTAAAGTTAAGATTTTAAATAGTTCAAAATGGTGGTCTTACCGACACGTAGGTGAGCTCCCTTTTTTTCAGAAAATTTCTAACAAGATACGTTTATTGCTACAAAGGCACAGAAACAAACACAGAATCAGGAACTTTGTCTGCTACAGTCAAATGCTGGGAAATATTAGTATAGAAATTGCGCCTGGAATATCCTTACTTTATACAAGATCTCTCTATAATTTATTGGTAGTATGGAAAACGACTCCACACACACACACACACACACACATATGCATGCACGCACGCACGCACGCACCCACGAGTATGCGCCTACGACAGTGTACTTACCTCCAGTTCGCTTGACTCATTAGAAGGTTAGAAAAGGTGAATTAGCAAAGGAGAAGAGATAGATACTGCGCTAACCCCCAAAATCCGAGGACTTTAATATCTCACCTCCCAACGTAAGGTTAAGTGACTACTATTACCTTTTATTGTACCAACACTCACTGAAAGGGGATCCGTATGAGCGCTGTAGTGTCCACCAAGCCCATAGTTCACAACCTGAAAATAGTGTCCCTGCCCTTAAATCTTATTTCTAACTACGGACAAAAGCAAACAGTTTTCATTTAACTGTAATTTTAACATCCATGTGCGCTTGCAGGTATGAATAAAGAGTACACATCAAAGTACAAAATCTCTTTTGTCAGCTGAGAAAGAGACAGTCTTGAATCAGCTTTGCTTAATAAAGTCCAAATCAGAATTTATGTCAAAGTATATATTTTTGACAAAGTTGTTTAGACGTACTTTCTAAGAACTTTTATAGAGTGGTTAACTTAACAGCATATTAAAAAACACCTGAAGATCTTTTGACAGCTATTGTCCCGTACGGTTTTGAAACGACTGACCTTCTGGCAAACTCACCTGAAAATCTTCTGAAGAGCTGGGGCCGTTAGGTAATCGTTGATCGACCTCCAGCCAGGTGGCGGCTTTGATTCTGAGAGAGATCCTGGCCGCTTCGTCTAAACCATCGTCATTTATCCACCCTCTGGACAAACAGAAATACTGTATGGTCAGACGTACGACACATGGGGATGCGCGCCCGAGAAAAGCTTTATGTCTAAAGATAAAAAGTCAAGGTGAGTTCTGCTGTTAAAAATGACTACAAAGCAGCCTATACGAAAAGCAGTAGTAAAACGTGTAAAAAGAGTGAGTAGTCTTCAGTTACTCACACATGGGTTGTTCTTGAAGAAGATATGGAACCATTTGACGACCATACTACCTGTCCACGTGTCATCTGGCAAAACATCAACAGACAAATGGTGAGAGGAACACGGCTGTGAGGTGGGAGACAACTCTCATAGAGTTTTTTTTTTAATTGGTGTTTTACGCCGAGCCAGCAACTAAGGCTTTATCATGGCAAGGCAGCCAGCCCTGTAAACAGATGCCACATGCAGAGAAAGAACAGCGTGCCCGAGACGAGAACTGAACCCAGGACAGCCAACCTTCACTGTATTGGAGACAAGCCCTAACCGTTGCACTACCGGACCGTCCCAACTCTCATAGAGGCTAATGAATGAGCATCTTTGACATTTTGCGAATGATGTGTGTCTGTGAACTGATACAGAAATGTTGCACAAGTAAAACTGATACAGAAACGTTGCACGTGCAATCCTTAGAAAGATGAGCTTTCATCTGTCGACATAATAAACTTTTCTGTATGTTGTAAACCAAGGAGGGAAGTCATTGTTGTCACCACAAAATTGGTGTAACAGTAGTCCCTGACGATATCGGCTGTTGTGGTGCTGGATGGTGGGATGGGGGTGGAGGTAGAAAAGGGAGAATACCAAGCTTATACCTATAATAGTGCAGTTTGACGGGTCAGATGAGACTCGCGTCGGTCTGTGCCGTCATTCGAAAACCAGTGAAAGAGCGTTGTTGAAAAAGGTCTTGTCAAGCTTCTCTCTTTTACTACTAATATATATAAAAAATATGGGAAATTCCGATGTCTCGTGATTATGCCACGTATGATTTTATTGTGGGACGAAAATTCTGATCATATCACTTTTCTTTGAGGAATTCTGTCAATACTCTAACAAATATCCACTAAAATACCATTTCTTGCGAATGCTGAAACCTAAAAGCGGGGTAAAACATGATTGAATAAATCCCTAAAATTACTTCACTGACTGAGCATGGTGCTACGAGGATAGAAATCAAGCGAAAGTAAAGTCACTAAGAACTAAAAAAAATCCAGAACATATGAAACACAGCGTGAAACGTAGAACGTAGAGAAGAAAAGATTAACCAGAGGTAAACGGCCAACGATAACGAGAAGCATGGGCTGCAGTTATACAGAGACACGCAGTGATAGCAGAGGAGAATCCACAATAAAATACTTGTAATTCAAATTGTCTACACAGATGTCTATATCGACATAAAAATGATAACACTTACTGGTAATAAAACACGACTTTGTTAGCAAAACAAAAATAAGGCAATATTCCCTACAAAATTATGAAATGTCATCCAGTAGGTAGTGACAGTATATTTTTATGCAGTTTTTCTTTTTTTTTCAACAAGAATTAAACGCTGTCGATATGAACATTATAATAAAAGTCGTATTCTCACCCTGGTTTAACATTCTGCCAGTATGAGTTCTTGGAGGAAAGTTTTACTTACATGCCCTCGCACGTGGTTCTTTATTGCTCTGATTTCGGCGTCGGACACAAAGTTATAAAACAGTGAAGCGTACGGAGATGTGGACAGGATTTCCTCTTGGTATCGCACATAGGGTAAGTAAAGAGAAGGTTTGTATCGACAGACGTGGTAGGACTGCAGCTTGGCCTGCAAACCAACATAGAAGCAACTGTCAACTCGAGAGATAATACTACTCTTAGCCAAAAGTGTTCCACTCCTGAAACTTCTTTCTCTTTTTTACCTAAACCTGTACAGATCCGAATGTGTTTGAAATATGTCTTTATAAGGATAGACCATTTATATGTATACACGAATCAATAAAATTAAAGCAACAAACGCACTGAACACTTAATGCATGCAGCTGCATATGCCGTTTTGATAACATAAAAATGTTTCAGATATTAAACATTGCGGCTTAGAGAGTAAAGAAGAACGGGAAGATTTAGTGCAAGAATGTAAACGCCCTGGGGCCAGTTGCACAACACATTTCTAATTTTAAACACTTTTAGGTCTTAACTCTATTTAGATAATCAGTTTAAAGTACACACCACAGTTTTAGAATTTTTAAAACTAAAACTGCTTTAAGTAAGATAAAGTTGTTTATATCTGACTTTCCACACTGTCAGGACAATTTTTTGTATGTTCTTATGCAATGCATCTAAATGACAGAGAAGAGATTTTGCTTCTTTAGAACAGTTTTAAGGTTTAGAAACATGTTGTGCAACTGGCGCCTGGACTAAGAATATGCAGCTTCAATAGTTTATGTCAAAGAAAGTGTTAATGAATCTACTTCTCTGTGCATCCATGCCTTCATTCAGTTTTTAAATTCTTTAAAATTAAAACCTCCTTGGGGTAATTCTCCAAGTTTGCGCTTTCTGGTCCAAGTTATCTTGTTTAATTCTCTAACAAAACTCTTTAACAAAATTTTTAATGAAATACATCATCCAAAGTATTGTTTTATTGGCATAAAATAGCTTTTACAATGTCTCTTCACGCGTACCTAATGCTTTGATACATGGATAAATGACGAGAGCTCCTCTTGTTATCAATGTTTATACTCAATGTATTCTGGCTTTCAGATGCTGACAGATCGAATCCAACGTAAAAGTGATAATGTGTTTGTGAATATCCATCTACAGAAGAAAAGAATGTGACTATCTGATGTAGAAATAAAGTATGTGTGTGGAAGAAACAGGGCTTGGGAGAGGTTAACAATTGCAATCAATACTGGTATGGGAAAATAACTAGAATTTCAGCTGAAGATCGTTATCCGTGTTATCGAACATGTCGTCGTTTTCTTTATGTGCATAACGGAAAGATCTTCAACACTTAAGAGACCGTTACGCTTTAATTCGTCTTCAGCTCGGTGTTTCTTGCCTCAAGCCACGTCGTCTGCGCTTTGTTACTAATCCTAGTTGAAATGTTAATGATCTGTTATGCCCCTTTGTCCAAGTGGTACGGAATAGAAATTGCATTGGTAAACTGGGGAAGTATATTTCTAAAATATGTCCAACATTCATTAGGGTTCTGTTTCTTTTTTACTATCTAATCTTAGTAAGACTATATCTTATAGTGTAGCAAATAATGTCTATGAGGCGCTTAAACTTCAAAATTGAACCCTATAGTTGACTACTCAACGCAGTATGTGTCTGTCCATGTGTTACTTGTGATGAATACTTTATTACGTTGTTTTACTTTTTGCCCACTTGAAATAGTGCCGAAGGTCGACTCAATATAAATTCATAGTCATATTCAAATATTTCTTTCACTCACTCTTAATTAATATCCAAATATTAACTAATATCAAAAATTAACTACAGACCACTCGGTGCGTTTTGCTCCATTGACACAGATCCGACATAAGGTTGTGCCATGAGGGACTGGCAAACCTGTAAGGTTCAGGAGTGGAGACCTTCAGTTCTCTACCCAGCTGGATGACATCTGCAGCTTCTGGATCTGCAAAGACAGGGTTTTTACAACTTGACACTTTGTCAGCCATTCGTAAGGGTAGTGGTGTTGGTAATGGTGGGGGTGATTGGGAGAAGGCTGTTGAGACGGAGGCTCTGTTTGGTCAGAAATATATCGAGATAATTGTACCCATAATCAGGTATTAGGCATGCGCATACGCATGCACGCACACACACACACACACACACACACACACACACACACACACACACACACACACACACACAGCCTGAAGTGATGGAAGCGAACGAAGAGAGTGAGTGCTGGTATTAATGGGTGTATAGGTCCCTTTCTCTCTCTTATATATATATATATAATATACTCGTATATACAAAGAGAGAGAGAGGACAATAACGCTGAAGATGAGCTAATGTCTGTGATGTCAATACTGACTCAAAGCAAGGCTTTCGGCGTACTTCTGCCTGGCGTCCTCTGTCCGGTTCATCTGCAACGTTCGGAAACACGAAAAATAGGCAAATACTATAAAGGAGCAACGTGTCAAAGTAACTGTCATAAGATGACTACCTAACCCTGTTGTTCACGTGATTTTTGGAGATGAATTTCCTTTTCTGATGTTTGCGCCTTGTTTCTTTCTTCCCCCTCTTCATGCTCTTTCTAACTGCAAGCACGCACGTGAGTCTGTGTGTGTGTGTGTGTGTGTGCGTGGGTGCGTGCGTGCGTGCGTGCGTGCGTGAGCATCAGCTGCTGCTTTCTCCCAAACGCCCTGTCGGATCTGACATCTGACCTACTACCTGCTCTCTCGTCAGCACTTTTGCATCATCCTCTCCTACAACATCTTCCCCCAACTTGTCTGTTTACTCACATAGAAATACGCTCTGCCCAGCAGAGCCACTGCATACAATAACGTCTGTGAGTTGTGGCCATCACCAAGCAGTTTGCCAGTGGCCAGTTCCAGCCAGGAGATGCTCTCTTCCAAATAGCCGTCCACAAATGCCTTCCGGCCAATCTCGAAGGCATCCAGCGGCTCCAGAGGTGGACCCAGGTAGCCCAAGTAGTTGCCGCTGTAGATGTCAGACACCTGCAGTCTGTACAGGCGCTGCAGGCGAACTATAGCGGACATTGCTCCCTCGTAGTCCCCTCTGGTTGGAATATTGTCCCACAGCGCCCCCAGCTTGTTGGCAAAGACTAGAAGTAATCAGGGATGAGAATGTCAGCTTTGGCTTTTGAAAGGTTTTTAAAACTCACCTTTAACCTTTAGAATTTTCTTGTAACATCGACTCAGAGTTGAGTATTTCCGAATTACTTAGAGAAGAATTTAAATAAAGAAACACCTCTACCGCAAAAAGAGAATATCGAAGTGCTTATTTTCCCAGCATACTTGTATGTATACATTTGTTTGCATGTGTGTGTGTGTGTGTGTGTGTGTGTGTGTGTGTGTGTGTGTGTGTGTGTGTGTGTTTTATTTAAATACGCATGCAGTTTTATAAAAACGTATTGCTGTTAATATTTGTGTATCTCTACGCACATAATACCTCAGAAAATACGTTTATATACATAAATATTAATATCTATCTCTTGAAGAAAAATAGTTTAGAATTATTTAAATTTCATATTATTATCTAACATAATCTTCCGTGCGCTTGATACAATTTCTCCCATTGTTTTCGATTGCACCCTCTAGCTCGCTGAAGGTGTATTTGTTTTCATTTTCCTTAAAGACATTGAAAAATAATAGAGTGAAGTGCTGATTACAATAAGTGATGTCGTCAATGCTCCTTCATGGGATTCATGCATTGTGAACGTTCCCTTACCCTAGTTTTAAACCTCAGATATTTCAGATATTACAACTATTACAGATATTACCAGCATACGGATAACGGCTTTCTTGATGTGAAAGAAAACAAGAATTTCTTTCCCACAAGTTCACAGTTGACACATACAGTTGGTAACAATTCACTAAGCAGTTTTTATTTCTGCTCTCTAAGTAAATAGTAAATACATGTTTTAAAACACACACACACACACACACACACACACACACACACACAGATGGAATACAAATAAAGCAAGTAAATAAAAGAATACGTTCACAGACAAACAGGAGAGCAGGTCTTACTGACAGGTCTCTTTAGAAAAAGGTAAAGACAAGTGAAACAGAGTACAGGACAAGGAGAGATTAGACAGACAATAAAAAGTAACTTTCTTTTAATTCATTTAATAGTTAGAATCAGTATCTTTTGTGGTTATCTTTCTGTGTACTGTGACTTTGTCGTCTGCATTCCTGTAACATGATAAACTGGTCTGAGGACTTTATACAGACATCGAAACGAAGCGCGATAGGTTTTGCTGTAGGTAGTGATGTGTCCTGTTGTTTTATGTTCTATCACGAAAAAAAGTAACATTTCGCCTGAATATGACGGCGAACGTTGCAATGAAAGAAAACGTTTGGTATTCGTGAAGCGGCTTTCACGTGTACTCCTCATGCTGAGGTCATGCGAATGATGTCCGGTAAGGAAACCCCACAGGATTCTTCTTCTCATATAGTGGCCCCCTACCCACGAGGAAATATGTCGATTCAACTTGGTTGTAGTGCAAAAAAACACACTTTTAGTGGCGATCATGTCATAATTTGTCTTCGAAATGCACGTTAAAGGTTCAAAGTTTAGTATGACTATGACTCACATGTATATTTTGCAGTTAAGACCGAGATGTCACTGAGCCGTTAACTGCTTTCCGAAAGGGACAGACGTAGCAGAGCCCTCCATTCCAGGAAGTATCAAAGAAAACAAAGAAGAAAAGCAGGCAAGCAGGCAAATAGACAGAACAGGAAAGATGATGATGATGATGATGATGATGATGATGATGATGATGATGATGATGATGATGATGATGATGATGATGATGATGATGATGATGATGATGATGATGATGATTTCAGTACAGGGAGGAAGATTAAGAGAGGGAGTCATGTGAGGAATCAGAATACGAGGGCAATACCTGGATTCCTCTCTAGAACGTTAGACCAGTTCGTTATGAAGTGTTTGATGAGGTAGTACGCGCCATTTGGATGTTCCGCGACGCTTTGTCTTTTCTCAACACTTGAAAGGTAAAATGCTTTTGATCTCACCGACAAAAACCTGCAAATAGCGCATATCAGAAGAAAACTTATACAAGAATACAGTATGCTTATTGTTCATATTATTTTGAAATGCTTGTTGACATGAAGATTCTTTTTTTGATTAACTGTTTGAACGACCTAAGATCCTACCCAGTTTTGCTTAGAATGTTATTTGTATGATGTCCATAGAAGAATAACTGGGTCACAAAAGTACAGAGGGTTTCTTGTGCTTTTCACTCCTTTTCCATATTCTCCAGGTCTGCATCTCCCAGCAGTGCAAAATCGTCTTTAGATGTAAGCACTTCTTATGGAGATGAAAAATGTTCAACCGAAAGGGAGGCATGAAAGCACTATTTCATTCGCACCATCTCTTTTACGCTTGCTGTTAAGGCTTGGAAGTTGAAGGTTAGTTATGCATACAAGCCAGTCGTTTTAGAGAACGCCAGCAGCGGCAGAAACAACAGCGATGACTTCGATGCTGTCGTTCCAACATCAAGCTGGTCATCTGTACGAAGGTGGTAATCTTACTGAGAGAGGCAGATAGTTCAGTGGCTTGAGCACTGGCTGGTAGACCTTGTGGTGGGCAGGTTCGATACCCATGTCGCGCAGCTCACTTTCCCCAGTCGACACGGGTGACAGGAAGAAATACCTGACTCAATAGAGTGTTGGGGAAGGTAAGGCAGCGAGGGGAGAAGACTGTGCCCCAAGAAAAGAAAGGTCTCTTACACCTCAACTATCGAAAGGTTATGGAACGACCTTTACTTTAATTACTTAATACCGTGCTTTAAATCAGAAGGGGTATGTCTGAGCTCTGGCATTATGTTCCATATATATATATATATATAGATATATTGCTCAAAACAATGGAAAGGTCATCTTCATGCTTCTACATTCTTATTCATCATGTTTGTACCACTGAGCAATTCCTTCAAAATTTGTTTTAGTGACTTTGTTGTGTGGCTGAACAGTCATCTTGAATTTGATGGTAAGTGACAAGACCATTTCCAATTAGTTTAGAGAGAACCGCATGGACTGGACCAGCCTGTTTCCCGGATCTGATTCCCATTGAAAATCGGTGGGATGTCCTAGGCCAGCGACTTAGAGCCAACCATCCCCCACCCCCCAGCAGCTGACCCCAATCGACCAACCAGTGTTACCAGTTTCTTCACCAAGAATGCCAGGAAATTCCTCAAAGGACTCCATGAGACAACGGTGCCTTTGCTGCATTCAAGCCAATGGTGGACACGCACGATAGTGACTTTATTTTTCTTTGAGATCACTTTTCGGAATTATGAAAACATGCGTTATGTCAGCCCAAGCTCAAATTCTTGTTGTTAAAATGATTCGTTTCAATGAAATTGGCTGATACTGTTTCATTTAATGACTAAAGAAATGCTTTGATTCAATATTATTGTTTGTGTGTTTATTGGCACAAAACAGTAATTGACTATTCAACTGGCATTTCAATTGTTTTGAGCAGTATGTATATAGTGCAAAACGTCATTACCTGTCTTGGGTATGTGTTGATCGTGTGGACACGAATGGGCTCTGCAATGCTACGGGGATTAGATCAGTGACTCACCACTCGTTTGGACAAACGTCTCGACTCGGACATCTCCAAACAGTGAGTACGGCACACTGTGCCAGATATTTATGTCAAATGATGACAGTTAAACTGACAAAGGTAGTTTGAGTAACTGATGAATACCGAGAGCGTGTATGTGTGACAGTTTAACCTATTGATTTGTGAAACTCTCTCTCTTTTGATGTCGCTGTACCAGTATATTGGAGTATTTTGACCGAGCCAGTTTGATTGGGTTTTGGATTAAATAATCTACTTTTTTGTATTATTGCCTCCCCTGGCCATGTCTATTTCGCCGTAGATTGTTAAAGTTCTTGTTGTAATATTGATGGCGACTGGTCATAGTTGGTGTTTGTTGTCTGTCACGTAAAGTTCTTGGTCCGGCACAGAACATTATATTGTCAGAACGCAACGTCCTATCAAAGACTAGAGCGACTTCTGGTAGGTCGGTTTTTTTTTTACATAAACACATTTAGTAACGAAATCAGAGCTTTGCTGTACAGTCGAAGAGATAGCATAGACGACGCAGGGAAGGATAGTTTGCAACTTACGCAGACAGAGCTTCCATATTGACGTATTCTTCAAAAATGTACTCCTGCAGAGAGCTGAGTAAGGAGCCCTCGTGATTGGCCAGATTTAAAATGTTGTCCGTTGAGGTAGCAGATGATGATGACGTCATCATCATTAGCACAACGAGAGGCGATGTCCACACAAGGGTACAAGTCCAGCGGAACCTTAATCCGGCCCTCATGGTTGATTCTCCGTGAAGCTAAAAATTGGATGACACCGCGTTTAATACTGCGTGACTGTGTGAGATTAAACGAGATCCTGATCAGAGGTGCGGATCCTCGTTCGTGCGTCTCAGTCTAGTTCTCCGTGTTTCTCAGAAAACGAGCTAAGATAGGACTGCGCGCCTTTCCAATGCTTGCTGTCTGAAATCCTTATCAGCAAACGGAAATCTTTCTGAAATTTTAAATGAGTGTTAGATGTTAGGAAAATGGGCATGAAAGTGACTATGGATAAATCTTATATGTCTATGATAAATACATAATTAGGGATAAAGCCGAGAGTGACAACATGTATTTATATGTGTTTCTGTGGGTATTTGTGGTTGTTTATGTGTTTATTTGTTATAGATATGTATGAAAGGATTAGAAGGATTGATTTATGTAAGATGAGGAAAAAGTAAAATTTTTGTGCCAAAATGAAGCATAGTTCAAATGAATTGCAGGAAAAGCTAGATGACGCTCATGTGTCAGTACCTTGCGTTCATCCTCAGCTGCAGACTCAAAATGTAGGATTCGCCAGAACAGCGTTACATGACCCCGGCCTTAAGAAAAATCGAATCAAAATAACGAAGACGGAGACCAAAATGTCTGTAGATCAAAAGCTGTCAAAGGGCGAACATTTTATTGCCCGAATATAAAGTTTAGATAGCAGCATCTGGAACCTTAATTTCAAAGCTTAATCTTTGATATTTTTACCTACATGACATCAATGAGGCCATGGTAAGAAAATATGTCCCGGCAATTTTCAAACAAATAAACGACTGTCAGAATGAGCAATAAATTGCGATGGAAAGTCTAGGCTGGCAACATGTGGGAATTCACACCTTAAAGATAATATCAGCACAAAATTATGTTCTATCAGGAATGTTTTATGCAGCAGTTGATCAAAACTATGGTATATGTTAAGATGGTAAAAGCCATCCCTGACCATTTTTTATGTGATTTAGGGAGAGAGATGTTCGAGACCCCACTTTTCACGAGGATACTATTTTGGGATGACGGTGCTCATTTCTTTTACCTCCCCTAGTCCGCTATGGAGTAAGGGTTCCACTCCCGACAGCTAGTTTTAGTGCTCTAGCCACCTGGGTATCTGTTTCTCCAACATGAATAGCTGCAACTTCCTTAGAAGAAAGTCTACATCCACACACACACACACACACACACACACACACACACACACACACACACACACACACACACACACAAAAGAAAAAAAGGGACACAACTGGAGTCAGCGCAACAGGCAAGGTCCTGGGAGTTTCTTCTTGACTAATCGTCTGTCTGTCTGTCTCGACAGGGGAAAGCACTCGGTAAGAGATGGACAAACCAGACTAATTGACACTTTACTCTCCTCATTGCCCGGCAGAATCATCAATGCGTAGATTTTGAATTAATAAAAAAAATCTTGAATACTGTTGGACACTTTTGCGCTTATTATTTCTAATATTCATTTTTCACAAAGAGTTTCTCCCTGTCTCACCAAGAGGATTAAGATGTATGCTATGGTTCGCGGGAACGGGACCACGGGTAGGCGCATGCCAGAAAACAAACTGAAATACAAGACGAGCAGAAACGATAACGACAAGAGCAGAAATGAAAAAGGACAAAAAGAACATCAAGTATAATAAGAACAGCAAGAGTTGCGATGACTCCAATAGCAAGACAAGAAAGGACACCAAGGACAAAAAGATCAGAAGGATAATAAAAACAAAAAGGACTCCGAAGGTAATAAGAACACTAATAACACCAAGGATAATGAGTATACCAAAACACCAAGAATAATATGACACCAAGGGTAAAAATTATATCAAAGGCACCAAGGACGAGGGTAACAAAAAGGACTCTGAAGGTAATAAAAACATGCAACAACAGCAAAGATAGAGGGGACAACAAGGCTGCTGTACCTCACCTCCTCGTGAATTCTCCAAATATCCGCAGGAATCGGCGTGTGCAGCCTCCCCACGCGTGCAGGTCTCGGCGAATGATGTGGCAGCCTGCC
Organism: Marisa cornuarietis; assembly: GCA_004794655.1. Classification (NCBI taxonomy): domain Eukaryota; kingdom Metazoa; phylum Mollusca; class Gastropoda; order Architaenioglossa; family Ampullariidae; genus Marisa; species Marisa cornuarietis. Next base: position 2,970,846 of record SMMW01000628.1, read on the forward strand.
GGTGCAGCGTGACACGTGGTGTGCGTCGTGCGGCTGGGTGACTCAAAAAAAAAAACAACCTCTGACCATACACCGCATTGCAAGATGCCATGCCTCTGAAGGCATTTACTGCTTTTTTCTGATTATTGTGTTAGAAATGCACCTCAATGTCTTTGCTAGTCATTGGCCCTGCAAATGAGAGATGGGCATCACTCTTTCAAATACAACTCACCCCGAGAGAAGTATGACCTATGAACACTCTGTGTGTGTGTGTGTGTGTGTGTGTGTGTGTGTGTGTGTGTGTGTGTGTGTGTGTGTGTGTGTGTAGTGTCTATTGTCGGGGGAGGAGAATTAATATAATACTTAACAGCACAAACATAATGACTGACGTGTGTGGGATCACTACGGAAAAACGCGGCTATCTTTCAGGGGAGCTAACTTCAAACTATCATGCACACATCAAAAGGCTGTGTCCCTTATACCGGCTCTACAGCAGGACAAGCATATTAATATAAATATTATACATAAACGTGTATGCATTTTCAAGAAATATTTCTTGCGAGAACAATATAATTTTATATTTTTAGAGATTATCACGCTACATTAGTGCATTTTGCTTTTACAATCCGCACTTGTCATATTTAAATATAATTTAAAATAGGGTGGTGTTGTTTGCCTCGAAATCCGCCTGGCACATGGATTTGACCCTGAACTGCACATACGTTATATTAAAATCATGCGTGCTGTTCAGATATATTGGTTTCGCACCGTGCAGCAACAGTAAAGTGTTTAGATCTATATTTTAACAAAGTTTTCTACCCCAGGAAACGGCGCCCGATTAAATTATACTTAAATATAACACATGCGCATTACAAAGGTGGATTTATGAGGCAGGGGGAATTTCTGCTAGAATTTCAGCTGCTAGAACTGGGATTGGTTCTGATATCTACTCTGCAAAATATCTAGGGTCTTCTTGAAATCTCGTACCGGGACAGCGCGCCTCCATTATTAGATAGATAGGATGTCAATACAGGTAAATGTCATTTTTTACAAAAGCATAAAGCGTGAATAGTGAGAACATGTACCAGACTCCATCAGTGCAGCTCGCCTCTCTAGTTGTGTTGCTGTCATTTATTGTCTGTTCCTGTTTCTGCTCCTTGTCGTCGGTCTGTGTCTAATGTATATACAGTTTCTAAATTATGTCACACAAGACCTTCTTCACATTCCACTAACTGACCACCAAAGTCAGACCAATACCAACAGAAAGCTGGTTGTTGAAAGGCTCACCTTCTATGGTTGTAAACACGTGTGCTTGCCCTGCTCAGCTGTGAGGCGTGTCCATCCCGAGTGACCATCTCAATGGCCATCTCTATGTGGTCGTATATGCGGAGGAGTTATTCGGTCTATGTTGCCTAACCGTTCCCTAACGATCTTGTTACCTTTGATAATACATACACCCCGTAATTGTATCACGCCGTATGTTTTCTTTTCCTGGTGCCCTGTTCAGAGATTCACACTTAGCTGAATGTCCAGTGAAGTGTGAAGTGTACGTTTGATAAGGCGATCATGTTTTAGTTTATCTCCCTTTGTCTTCACTTTCTTGCATTCTCCTTTACACACACGCGCGCGCGCTCGCATGCACACACACACACACACACACACACACACACACACACACACACACACACACACACACACAAACAAACAAACAGGGACTCGACACGTATTGTGTCTTCATCGTTTTCGCAGGTTTTATTTTCTTTACAAAGGATATTTCATCAGAGCCTCAACCTCAAGGTGTGTAGAGTTTGGGTAAAGACCGCACGGCCTGCGGAATGTATTACCGTATGTCCAGATCCATTTGTTGGAAACTGGAAAAAAATCATCATCTTCATGGTTTGATAACCTGAGAAAAAATGTTGATGCCAGGCAGATGTTTTAACAATTCTTGGCATAAGCTTTTAGTCTTTACAGAGGAAGGTGAATGTAGCAATTTTTGTAGAAACTGGATTATATTTCTATTAACGATTTTCTTGGCGTGTGTCAATGTAGATTTGTAGTAAATAATCTGTTTACTAATAAATAATCTATAGTAAATAAATGCTAGTAAAAAAGTATTAATCTTCCGCTTTTGCTTACTCTCTATGTTTAACATATTGTGAAGTATTTACAATTCAATACCCAGCAAAAAATACTCTTCTAGCAATTAGAAAGTACTCACTCCATTTATGTCCGATAAGGACCGGACATCCAGCGTGGAATGAAAATTTTTCTATTTTCATTGCAGGGTTGAAGTTGTACCAGAACAACGCCATTCCCTGCACACATCGTAACAACTTGGAGGTTTGACTGTGTCATCGGGTTTTTCTAATGAGAGCTTTCATTTAAGTACATTGGGTTGCTATAAGTAACGGTATAAAGGCATATAAAGATAGTTCCGTACTTCATTATAACGCTATATTTTTTGTCAGACAGGGCAGGACCGTAGGTCCTGTACTTCCGTCTGTCTTGGGCTTGTTTTCAGTTTATTCTTACGGCGTACCTCAGAGTCTACTCCTCTGTCAGTAGCCAAGAGTTTGTAGGTCGTCTACACTTGAATTTTCTTCAGAAGTTAAGATGGATCCACCGTTCTTTTGATGACCTGTCCAATCGAGTGCTAGCAAAGATGATGGCCAAGCTGGACTGGGCGAGTAATTCTTCATTTGGAACCTTTCATGACTAGGAGATCCGTAAGATGCTGCGTGCAAGCATTTCAGACTGTGTGCAGATATTCCTCAATTGTCTTTTAACACTTAATGTTAAGAAGACAGCTCTGGAGTTTGGCCTTGACTTCGCACCGAGTTGAGTTTCAGACATTGTATAGTCTCGGAAAGGTTCCCACGCTCTGGGTTCCTTAAGCATCCACTGGACGTCACTGCTGCCCCTTTGTACGGTCCCAAGGTAGGTGAAGGTCTCGATCGCGGAAAGAAATGTTCCGTCTATTTCAACAAGTGTTGGGTTGTAAAAGCTCAGTAACATGACTCTAGGTGTGGTTTGGTTGGCGTTAAAGACCAGCCTGAATGGTTTCCTGTTTTTTGTAGATATTGGTAGATATAGGCAATATAAACCTAACCTGTAAATCTCAGCCTCCAAAAACCATCCGTTAATTAATTATCCGCTAGCAAAGTACGCGATTTGGTAACAGTGTACTACGTCACACTAGTGCACCATTCACAACATTGCCAGCATCCAACATCAAACAGAGAGAGAGAGAGAGAATGAGCGACAGTTCGGATTATTCGGACGATGAAAGTCTGCATTTCTCGTGCTAAAGTAGCAGTTTTTTTTCAAAACCGCGAGAAATGCAGACTTTCAACGTCCAAATAACCTGAAATGTCGCTGATTCTCTTTCTCTTTATCTCTCTGGTGTTGGCGGCTTAGCTTTCTAAGGTGGGGGTTGTTGTTTGATAGCAGGACAACGTTATCAGCAAACTCGAGGTCTTTCAGGATGGAGAAGTGTATCTATTTAATATCTCTTTGCATATGATCGTGTGTTAAACCTTGGAGTGGATGATAAGTTGAAAACAAAGAGAAATAGCATATCATCATCCTCCATATACTCCAGCTTTTACTGATGTCTCATACATTGCATGGAAAAGTTGGCACAGACAATCTTGATGATTTTGTGGTATTTCTAATGGTGTTCTCTAGGCATCAAAGTTGAGCCATAGTCTGTTCCTGTAGTTGTCAGAGACCTTTTGAAAATTTTTCAAAGTTTATGTACATCTGTCATTACCACTCTCTCCATCGCTATACGAGGTTTTTGCAGTGTGAAGCTCTAATCAGTAATCCTCTTCATTTACGGGATCCAGCTTGTTCTTTCCTGGTCTGTTGGGCGTCTGCACTGAAGATATGTGTGATGATGAGCTTTGAAAAGATTTTGTTTAAAATAGATAATACTAATTCTACGCCATTTGTTCCATTTGCTAAGTGTTTCTTTTGGGGAGAATTTTTATTCTCGCATCCATTCCTGGTTATCCTTCCTGACTAGATCTTCACCTTGGTTGACAGGCCTTTGAACTGCCCTTGATCTCTTGATTGTCCGTACTAGCTAATCTTTTGTCTTCTTCCTTTCATCATTGTTTATATCTTTCCTAAATAGTTATGCCGAATAATAATAATAATAATAATAATAATAATAATAATAATAATAATAGAATGAATTAAAAATAACTGGGTTTGCACCCACATATACTGAAAGCATAAGCACTAACGCCAGCTTTTAAAAGATCACATGATAACGCAGCTACAGAGGATTACGACAAACAAGTACTTACTCGAATGGTTTACGTCAAGCATTTTAACTTTCCTTAAAATAGCACAGCTGGATTCAAAGCTACTGACAACGAGTGGCATAGTCTTCATGGAGGAAATGCCATTGAGAGCAACCATAACTTTGACTGGAATTTTTAATTTAAATTATGTTGTACTATTTTATGTTATTTTTTGTTTCTCTTTCTTATTATATAGTTTTGTATTATTTTGCATTATTCTGTTTACCTTTTGAGGTGCGACCGAAACACCTGCTCTTATGAAGGCTGTATTACCGCCCTTTTCCACATCACTCAGCTGGAATAAAGAGAACATCGCTACACAAGCGTGCGCAGTCGCTTACACACAAACACACATGCAGAAGAATACATGCAAAAAGAATAAATAGATGACGCAAAGCAACAGGAAGAATAATAAAATAGTCTTAGGACTGATATACACACAGGATAGAGAAAGGAGCAAAGGGAGAGAATTTAAGTGAGTAATGCCTAAGGTCGTCTACTCCACAACATACTGAGGTATATCTGCTCTAGAACACCCATGCGTGCGCACACACACAGCATAGGAGAAGGAGAGAGAATCCACAGTGAGAGAGAGAGAGAGAGAGAGGAAGCATAGAAACTATAGATAAAAATGCGACATACATAGATTAGGAAAGTGGCAATTCTCTCCCCTGAAGAAGACAAAAGGACGTTGTCTTCTGGTGCTTTCTGCAACAAACGTTTTTCTTTATACATAGAAAATCTAAACCTTTTCAGAAACACATACAGAGTTAATTATGGTTTATTTTCTTGAAAGACTAGATTAAAATGTGAAAAGGGATGGCCCCATACTATCCCGTCTCAAATCGTGTTCACGGTTCTATTTGAATCTAAGATTTAAAAATAGTGCAAAATGGTGGTTTTGCAGACACATGTAGGTGACATCTCTTTGTTTTATTTCATGATACATCTGTCCATGAAATATTGCTACAAAGGTATCAGTCAGCAACATTGTATTAGAGTCTTTGACAATACATTGTATTAGAGTCTCAGATTCAACGAAGGGGAATATATATATAGAGAGAGAGAGAGAGATGGAAAATTTCTTGGGTTTTTCGATTACCAGAGGCATGTACTATCCAGGAAACACACATTATTCGCTCATCCTGGTAAAGCACCCAAGATCCTTTCTCTAATATAAAAGATCTCTCAATGTTCATTATTTGTCTGGAAAACGACTCCACGCGCACGCACGCACACACGGCACGAAAAATGTGCATAGGGCACAGCGTACTTTCCTCCAGTTGACCTGGCTTATGAGAAGGTTCCAAAAGGTAGGTTATCAAAGAAAAAGAGATGGCCAGAGCGCTAACTCCAAAATATCCGAGAGCCCTAATATCTCACTTCCCTACATAAGGTCTTGTGACTACCATTTTTTACACCAACACTCACATTAAAGGGATCCATATGAGCGTCATAGTGTCCACCAAGCCCATAGTTTACAACCTGAAAATATTTGTGCTGCCTTTAAATCTCATTTCTAATTACAGACAAAAGCAAATAGTTTTCATTAAACTGTCATTTTATCAAACTAGTGTGCTTGTATGTAGGAATCAGACGAACATGCCAAGGTACAGAATCCCTTTCTCCAACTGAAACAGAGGCATCCTCAAATAAGCTTTACATTAAGGCCAAATCAGAATGTTGTCATTTTATTTGTTTGTTTTGACACAAGTGTCTTGACATACTTGTTAAGGCACTGCTAAGGAGTCGCTTATTTAACACCAACTTAAGAAACACCCGAAACCCTTTTGCATGTCATTGTCCCATACGATTATGAAACGACCGAGCTTTACTACTTAAATCACTAACATAAAACTTCTAGAAAACTCACCTGAAAAGCTTCTGATGAGCTGGGGCCGTTGGGTAATCGTTGATCGACCTCCAGCCAGGTGGCGGCCTTGATCCTGAGAGAGATCCTGGCCGCTTCGTCTAAACTGTCGTCATTTATCCACCCTCTGGACAAATAGAAATACTGTATGGTCAGACGTTCACGACAAGCACATACGCACCCGAGAAAAAAGAAAAAAGTCAATGTGAGGTCTGCTGTTAAACAGGCTACACAAGAAGCAATAATAAAGCATGTAAGAAACGCGAGAAGCCTACAGTTACTCACAAGTCGCTTGTTCTTACAGAAGATGTTGTACCATTTGACGACCCTCCTACCCGCCCACGTGTCATCTGGAAAAAACATCAACAGACACGTGGTGAGAGGAACACGGCTCTAGACGCTAATGGATAAGCATCTTTGACATGTGGCGAGTGATGTGTGTGTGTGTGTGTGTGTGTGTGTGTGTGTGTGTGTGTGTGTGTGTGTGTGTGTGTGTGTGTGTGTGTGTGTGAACTGATACAGAAATGTTGCACAAGAAAAAAAACCACATGCAATGTCGAAAAAGATGAGATTTCAGCTGTCGACTTTAAATACTTTTCTGTATTTTGTAAACCAAGAACGGAAGTTATTGCTGTCACCACAAAATCGTTTTAACAGTAGTCTCTAACAAGATCGACTGTTGTGTTGTTGGGTGGGATCGGGGGTGGAGGTAGGAAAGGGACAACATCAAGTTTATACAGATAATAGTGCAGTTTGATGGGTCAGATGAGACTTGCGTCGGTCTGTCCCCTCATTCGTAAAATCAGTGAAAGGGTGTTGTTAGAAAAGATCTTGTTGAGACTCTGTTTATATACTACTAATACACACAAATACGGGAAATTCCGATCTCTCTGGGCGAGTTTATGTCATGTACGAATTTGTCATAGGAAAAACCTTCTGACCGTATCCCTTTTCTTGAACCAATTCAATTTATCAAGAGACGAAGAAACATTTACTGAAATGACATTTCTTGCAAATTCTTGAATGTGAAAGCGATTAAATAAATCCCTAAAATTCCTTCACTGAGCGAGGAAGCTGCTGAGTATACGCACGATGAACAGCAGCATTAGAGAACAAGAAAATCCAGAAAATATGGAACAGAACATATAATGTAGAACGTAGAGAACTGAAAAATAACAAGCGTTAATAGGCCAACGATAACGAGAAGCATGGGCTGCAGGGTTATATAGAGAGATGCAGTGATAGCAAAGGAGAATCCACAATAAAATACTTGTAATTCAAATTGTCTACCAAATGTCTATATCGACATAAAAATGAGAGCACTTCCTCGTAATAGAACACATCTTTGTCAACAAAACAAAAAAAGGCAATATTCCCTGCAAAATCATCAGATAGTCAGATAGTCATTCCGTAGTGGGCAAGTTAGTAGTGACAGTATATTTTGATATAGTTACTCATTTTTTTCAACAAAGAATTAAACGCTGTCGATATGAACATTATAATAAAAGTCGTTTTCTCACCCTGGTTCAACAGTCTGCCAGTATGAGTTCTTGGCGGAAAGTTTTACTTACATTCCCTCGCACGTGGTTCTGTATTGCACTGATTTCGTCGTCGGACACAAAGTTATAAAACAGTGAAGCGTACGGAGATGTGGACAGGATTTCCTCTTGGTATCGCACATAGGGTAAGTAAAGAGAAGGTTTGTATCGACAGACGTGGTAGGACTGCAGCTTGGCCTGCAAAACCAACAGAGAAGTGACTGTCAGCTCGAGATATAATACAAGAAAAGAGAGACGCAAGTATCACTCTTAGCCAAAAGGCTTCCACTCCGGATACTTTTACAGATCCAGATCTGTTTCTTAATGTTGAAATATGTCTTTATGAGGACAGATTTGACACATTCCGTGTATACCCGTATGAATAAAATTAGACCACAGCACGAGCGTTGAACACAGTTATGCATGCAATAGCACATGCTGTTTTGGTAACATAAGAGTTTTCGTGATATAAACATCGTGAGTAAGAGTGTAAAAAGTGTAGCGGAGAAATGTTGGATACACCCTGGACTAAGAATATACAGCTTCAATAGTGTATGTCAAAGAAAGTGTCTACTTCTCTGTATATCAATCCGTTAAATCTCTCTGTAAAAAGGTAGGTACTAACAACCCTGACAATTACTGATGTACTTTATAGTTCAGAGTTCTAGATTCAAGCTAATAGTTGACTATTCAACGTAGTATGTGTCTGTCCATGTGTTACTTGTGATGAATACTTTATTACGTTGTAATGTTTTTGCCCACTTGGAATGGGCCGAGGGTCGACCCAATATAAATTTATATCGATTCAAATATTTCTCTCACTCACTCTTAATTAATGTCCAAATTTAAATTTTTATCAAAAATTAACTACTGACCACTCGGTGCGTTTTGCTCCATTGACACAGATCCGACATAACGTTGTGCCATGAGGGACTGGCAAACCCGTAAGGTTCAGGGGTGGAGACATTCAGTTCTCTACCCAGCTGGATGACATCTGCAGCCTCCGGATCTGCAAAGACAGGTTTTTTTTTTACAACTTGACACTCTGTCAGCCATTCGGAGGGGTAGTGGTGGTGGTGATGGTGGGGGTAGTTGGGAGAAGGATGTCGAGACGGGAGTCTGCGAAGATGCTTTGTCAGAAATAGACCTAGGTTAATTATAACTATAATAAGGTATTAGGCATACTATGAGACGTGCTGCTTGCGAGTAAGAATCGCAAAGATAGGTAGGAAAGCACACACAAAAGCGCGGAGGGTGTGTCTTATTGCCGATTTTGTACAGCAATTAATGCCAGCACTCACTTACTTTGTTCGCTTTCTACAATTCAGTCTCTCTCTCTCACTCACTCACTCACTCACTCACTCACTCACTCACTCACTCACTCACTCACTCACTCACATGCACACACACACACACACACACACACACACAAGAGAGAGAGAGAGGGAGTAAAATATCATAAGCATTGTGCTGAAGGTGAGCTAATGTATGTGATGTCAATACTGACTCAAAGCGAGGCTTTCGGCGTACTTCTGCCGGGCGTCCTCTGTCCGGTTCATCTGCAACGTACGGAAAAAAGCAAAGTAACCAAAATATATGATGGTTCTAAATAACTGTGCCTAAAACATCAACGCATAAAAATATGTATCATAAGATAGGGTTAACTACCGCTGCTGCTCACATGATTTATTAGAAGATTTACGTTCATTTCCTTTTCTCATTGTTTCTTCCTTTCCCCGCTTCTTGCTCGCGTGTGTGACTTGCTATCTTCTCGCCAATGCCCTGTCACATCTGGCAATGACCCTTTAAGCTACTAACTGCTTTCTCACCAGCACCTTTAAATTAGCCTCAACAACATGCCACGTGTCTGTTTACTCACATAGAAATACGCTCTGCCCAGCAGAGCCACTGCATACAATAACGTCTGTGAGTCATCACCAAGCAGTTTGCCAGTGGCCAGTTCCAGCCAGGAGATGCTCTCCTCCAAATAGCCGTCCACAAATGCCTGTCGGCCCACCTCGAAGGCATCCAGCGGCTCCAGAGGTGGACCCAGGTAGCCCAAGTAGTTGCCGCTGTAGATGTCAGACACCTGCAGTCTGTACAGGCGCTGTAGGCGAACTATAGCGGACATTGCTCCCTCGTAGTCCCCTCTGGTTGGAAGACCGCCCCACAGCGCCCCCAGCTTGTTGGCAAAGACTAGAAGTAATCAGGGATGAGAATGTCAGCTTTGGCTTTTGAAAGGTTTTTAAAATTCACGTTTAACCTTTAAATTCTGTTAATGACATTGACTCACTCAGAGATGAGTATTTCAGGATTTCTTAGAAAAAAAATTAAAAAGAAACTTCCACAGGAACAAGAAAATTGCGAAAAGCTAATTTTTACAGCAGTAAACGTTCAAATTTATGTGCGTTTGTGTATATATACATAAATTATTGGCATACACGTGGGTTTTAAAATGGTGAAGATATAGTATATAATGTATAGTAGAAATATAGACACGTTTGGCTATAAAATGTTTGTGTATCTCTACGCACATAATACAGATAATACATTTATTTACACTCATATAAAAGTATATCTCTTGGAAAAAAGCCTTAAAAATTCATTTTAATTTCATATTGCTATCGAGCACAATTTTTGTGTGCTTGAGCAGTTTATCTCATAGTTTTGGATTGTACCCTCTAGCTCGCTGTAAGTGTTTTTGTTTTAATTTCCCAGACACCAAACAGAGAGAGAGAAAATGAGCGACAGATCGGATTATTTGGACGCTGAAAGTCTGCATTTCTCGTGGTTCTGAAAAAAAAAAAACTACTGTACCGCGAGAAATGCAATTCTTAGCCAACATGCTGACTTCACTTCCCTAACCGGTACATTGAGAGTACACTCGTCAGGGTCCGGTTGCACTTCTAGGGCGTAAAACCTTAGTCAGAACGAAGCAAGGGTATATTTATAGTACCCGACTAAGTTTACGACAGTTGCATTGCTACCGACTAAGCAAATTTTAGTCCGTACCACGGACGTAACTTTAGTCCAACCAGGGAGTAGGTGTAACAGCAAACTAGCTAGTGACTTATAAGCGTCTAAGGCACTTACTTTTTGTTTATAAGTTCTAGAGAAGAAACATAGGACGATGATGTGAAACCTTTTTTTTGTAGGTGAAAATTATATCCCCGACCAGAAAGGAGGGCGAACGGTAACAGAGTGTAAAGACATTAAATTATGGCTTCTTCCATTTCTAGTCACATAACAGAGTGTAATGATGATACTACATGATTACTGCCATTCCAGTCAAACAAGAAAGTGCAAAGTATGACTTCTCCCATTTATACTGAAACAATTTTTTGCAAGATACCGTTGCTGCTTATATGAATACACTATTGATAAAAAGATTTAATAATTAAATACTGGATTCCATTGACAGATGGTAGATGAACACGTATTGTCTTTAATTATTTATAGAATTCTACCTCGTGTAATGTATATGGGATTCGGAACATGCAATATATGTGTTTTTCGTTTCCTTCAGAGATTAGAATTGACGGCCTGTGTACTCACGACGATTCTTAAGGATTGTATTTCGAAACTGTGAGTATGGACTCCTATGACTGCTATATGGGCAAAGACTGGTCATTTCTGTGAGAAAGAGGGAGAGGGAGCAAGGGGGTATAATTAATCTGCATATTTTGATGGTACTATTTTATGATGGCGAGACTAATTGGAGGAGCACCCGGGATGTTTACTTGTCATAGATGTCATTGATTGTTTTCTAGTTAGAACTGTGTGTGTGTGTGTGTGTGTGTGTGTGTGTGTGTGTGTGTGTGTGTGTGTGTGTGTGTGTGTGTGTGTGTGCCGTAAAGTCATAAGCCACAACGAAAGCAAAACTAAAATGATTTGGGCAGCGCAGGTAATCTTTCTGTTGTTTGCTGAAAGAACCCGCAATTGTCTGGTGTGAGTGGGTTGGTTTGACCATTCATACCTTGACAAAACCCCACACGCTTCTCCTTCTGGTATGGTGGCCCCTCCCTACGTGGAAACATCGATTCAGCATGGTTTGAGCACACAAAACACACTTCTAGTGACGATCATGTAATAATTCGTCTTTGAAACGCTCATAAAATGCTCAGAGTTTACTATGACGATAACTCACGTGTACATTGACCGAGTAAAATACAATTTGGCATGCAAACCAAAATGTCATTGAACCTGTAACTGCAAAAGCCCCCCACATCCCCTCTGGCAAGAATTTAGAAAAATGAAAAATATGAAAATTAGGCAGGCAGGAAAATAGACGTAGGAGAGATGACGATGATGGAGGGAGTTCCAACACGCTGATTAATGGGCAACTGTGCATTCACTGAAAACTTCGTCTTGATTTTAGAAACGAAGAGGAAGCAGACGCACGGAGATGCGTGCTTGAAGTGCTGTGAGTGAGGTGGTCAGAGACGTCAGAGGAAGCAAAGGTGTAGCAAATTAATATTCTATGCCAGCCTTACAGGAAGGTATCTACGCAGTGTTTACATGCAAATACATTAGATCTCTCTTGGCAAAGGGATTTACCTATCTCTGGCTGAAAAGTCCTGCACATGTCAAGTTTCTATCTCACCCACCATTGCTCTCTAACTGACGTATGCTTGAGCGTGTGGCAGTCAGCGTAAAGAGCATAAATTACGTTTCCCATTTGGCAAGCGGTCTACTTTTAAGCCTGTGTCAGCATGATGTCCGTGCTGCGTGTGGTCCAGTACAACAAAGATGGCGTATGTATGCGTGTGTGTGTGTGTGTGTGTGTGTGTGTGTGTGTGTGTGTGTGCGCGCGCGCGCGCGTATTATTATTATTATTCTAATATCTACGAGACTCCTCGATTAAGTCAACGTGTCTGCTCGTGATAGAGAGAGAGAGAATGACCATGGGAGTCAGGGTCAGATGACAACGATGATGTCTGGGACGACAATAGTTGACAATAACTCGTACGGATATAAAACGTTTGCACAACTTATTCTACTAAACCTGAAAGCACACACAAATAAGGAAATGAAAAATAGACGCTGTGTTCATTTTCTTTACATACACTCCACCATGTATCAGTGGTAAACCAGGGCCTCCATAGCAGTCAGCTGTTCACGTGTAACCTCGAAGTAGCTTGACTTGGTTAGAGCGTCACTGCGTGAACAGGGTTTGTGAATACAGCATCCAGGAGTGGAATTGCCACAGCGCCTCCCAGAGAAGGGAAGAAAACCGAGAAATTCGGAGGGAGAGAGAGAGACAAAGAGAGAAAGAGCTGGTGGTGTCATTTTACTGCCAGTGAGGGCTACGGGACATGATGATGATGAGGATGAGGGTGATGATGATTTCATTAAAGGGAGGAAGATAAAGAGAGGGAGTGTGAGAAATCAAACTACGAGGGAAATACCTGGATTCCTGTCCAGAACGTTGGACCAGTCCCTTGTAAAGAGTTTGATGAGGTAGTACGCCCCATTTGGATGTTCCGCGACGCTTTGTCTTTCATCTACACTTGAAAGGTAAAATGCTTTTGATCTCGCCGACGAAAACCTTCGAATAGTGCACATCAGAAGAAAACTTATAAAATCATACAGTATGTTTAGTGTGAAAATCATTTTGAAATACATTGTAACAAAGATTCTTCTTTTGATTAAGTGGACGACCTTTGAAAACCCCTTAGAATGCTTAGGTTGTATATTGTCCATAGAGAAATAGCTGGGTCGCAAAACTACGAATAGTTTCCACTGCTTTTCACTCCTTTCCCTATATTCCATAGATCCCCATCTCCCCAGCAGTGTGAAATCGTCTTTAGATGGCACCACTTTCTCCTGTCAACAACAAGAGCAAAATTGTTTAGCCGAAAGTGAGACACGAATGAATTATTTCAGTTGCACCATCTCTTCTACGCTTGCTGTTAAGACTTTTTAGTTGAAGGGTAATTATGTCTATGACAAGCCAGTCATTAACAATGAACTTATAATTGTGTTCTACAGTAGAAGAGAAAGCATAGACGACATAGGGAATGACAATTAACTTGCAACTTACGCGGATAAATCTTTCAGATTGTCGTATTCTTCAGAGATGTACTGCTGCAGAACGCTGAGTAACGAGCCCTCGTGACTGGCCAGATTTAGAATTTTGTCCGATGAAGTAACCACGTCAGCAGATGCTGGTGACGTCAATATCATTAGTATAATGAGAGGGAGACCACTCCAACAGAACCTCAATCCAGTCCACATGGTTGATTCTCCTTGAACCCCACGATGGATGACTCCGCGCCGACTACTCCGTGACTCTTTGAGACTAAACGAGAGAGATGCTGATCGGAGGTGCGGATCCTGGTTCGTCTGTTTCAGTCGAGTTCTCCGTGTTTATCAGAAGATATGGGAGCAGACGAGATAAGACACAAATGTGCGCCTTTCCACGGCTTGCTCTCTGGAATCCTTTACCTGCAAACAGAAGTCGTTCTGAAATGATTTTATACTAGATGTTAGCAAGATGGAGGCCGCCCAAAGGAAACCTGGAGAAGAACAGTGGAGAGGAAGGTGAAAGGAAAGGGCTGGACATGGAGTCGCCTGAAGCGAGTTTCAGCCGATCGACATAAGTGGCGGGCTCTGGTTGAGGCCTTATGTGCAACTAGCATGAAGAGGATTGATTGATTGATTGATTGATTGATTGATTGATTGATTGATTGATTGATTGATTGATTGATTGATTGATTGATATAAATGTGTCTTTGTGTAACTGTCCCGTGTCGCTTTTGGGCTCTCGCCGATGCACACTCACGAGCACAACGTTTACTCGATTGCCCGCAACGAGCAACAATGCAGCCGATCCTCAGTGGACAAAAGGACATATTGTACACGTGTTAACAACACCAACTAATTAACAAAATAAATCAAACTAAAAGAAAGAAAATCACGCACGCGCACACGCAAAAGCAATAAGACTTAGTCTCCTGGTGTGCTTACCCACTTCACGCTAGCACACAGAAAACAAGGAGAGCACGCGTATCTCTAAAGAGGACCGACCAGGGTTAGTGCAAACAGGCGCCCAAGGAGAAATAACAACCAAACTGACGGCACTCAGTCAGAATCGCTCATTGGCGCCTTGTACGATTCTGCGCGAACAGATCGTCTCGCTCGTCCTCTTGGTGCCACACACACCTGACTGACGTGACGCGAACAGCGCAGAAGGTGTCGAAGCCACCGACGAGTCTAGTGGTCGAGTCATCCCACCGCAGCGATGCCTGTCAGCCGTCGCCAACACAAAGCAACAGCGGAAGCACATAAAGAAAGCGGAGAACACACAGACACACTCACTAAAAAAGAGAAGCCTTCAAGAAAACCTCAAAGTTCATCATACATGTCTTGCAATGTCCTTTTCACACCTCTGACATAATTTCCCCGCTCCCTGTTTTGCCTCCTCTTTCAGCGCCTCTTTCGCAATTTCACTAATCAGCCAATCGTACGTTGTCTGCTACTGATCGAGAAATACCTCCTGCATTTCTCCTTTTTTCACAAATAAAATATAAAAAAAACCTCAAGGAGATAAGACAGAACACAATTTATATGAGCACGGTCTAGATTTACATTTAACCAGACAGCAATTCGTGCGCTCACAATTCGCACCTGCATGCTGATCAAAACAGCTCGAGCGACAAGAATTTCCTCCTCACCTACCCACAGCGGCTCGTGGTATATCCGACTTCTAATGTCCGCAGACAGGGCATAAATGTTTGCCCCCACCACATCGCCTTTCACACAGACCGTGGATCCCAACGGCACCAATCTTTTTCAGTTCTCATTGTTTTCACTGTTGAACTAGAGCACATTCCCGTATTCAAATTGCCCACTGGGACAAATAAAGTTGGTCATTGTCATTGTCAGTGTCATTGTCATTGTCAATGTCATTTTCTGCTGCAGCTCCACCAGCAGTCATCGATGCAGGAAAATGTCCGGCAAATCTACAGTCTGCCAAAAGATCTCACCAGTACGAAAGTCCTCTGTCCGAGTCCCTACCCCCCTACCCCGCCCCCTCAGTGGCGTTCGAGAGTGTTCGAGAAAGTTCGGGAACATTCTACCCGTATGAACATACGTCCCCGAGACTTGGCAGGATTTGCGCGACCTCACACACACACACACACACACACACACACACACACACACACAAATTCACCGCGCTAAGCCCCACCCTATCGCCGGCCACTGGCTTTTTGATGGCGTAATACGGGTAGAGGTAACTATAATCCTCCTCGCCTTGTCGCTCAACAGTCTGGGGGCAAGAACGTTCGCGTTGTCCGCCGCAGTAGCTGCCCATTGTGTATGTCCGTGTAGCAGCCTCTCGTCCCGCACCGGACACTCCATCAAGCGGAAGTCCGACGGCTCCCCCCCCCCACACACACACACGAAGGGCTGTAACATACTCGTAAGTCGTAAGAAGTTGCGGCACGTGACAGACTCTTATATGTCTATGATTTTTTTATATGTCTAGGGATAAAACTGAGAGTTACAAAATGTGTGTCTCCGTGCATGTGTATATTTGCTTCTGTGTTTATTCGTTCGACATGTGTATGAAATATATACCAATCGACAGTTTTTCCGATCCGCACCAAATTTGGCAGGAATAATCTACAAGAAGTTAGTAGGATTGGTGTATGTTGTTTCAGATATTATTTTTGTTTATTTTCTACATACTGTTGGTTCGAAATAAAAAAAAATCTACTATGCAGAGCAAATGCGACATACGTCTACTACACAGCGCAAATTTTGACAACGTTGAATTCGGGCGGGTAGAAAGAAACTGAAAGACAGAGGGAGAGAGAGAGAGAAAGGAAGGAAGGCGCGAGCGAGCGTGTCGCGTGATGGCTGAAACAACCGCAATTTTTTTTATTTCCCCTTTCAAACTTTCAGCGGCGGCGCCTGTCTCTGTTGACCTGCTCCGCACCAATGCGCTGTGTGCTGGCAGTCACCGGGGCGTGGCCAGGTATCACGACTAAGAAAAAAAAGTTTTGTTGCTCGTCATCATCATTCCCTTAACTGCCACCGGTTGGATCCGGAACAAGCCCATAGGGCCAACCCGCCAGTACCTGTCGTCGAAGTGGTCCGAGGTCTCGATGAGAGGCAGCAGCAACGGCGCACCAACGGGTACACCAGTAGGAGGTTTCTCCTTTGGCGGTCTGTCTACTCCTTTACGTTTGCCAGCTCATCTCGATGTCGTCCTCCTTCGATGCATCCCTGGAGGACTATCCTTGGTAATGTGTGTCATGGCCAACGGCATTGGCCGGACCAAGCCAATTTCCGCCGATTGACGGTGGAGAGCGATTGTTCTTATGAACCCACCAGGGTGGCGACTACGAGATTCAAAGCAGTCTCCTTTAGCACTTGGTTTCGATGCCTGGATCCGTCTCGGTGAGCAAGGTCCACCTTTCACAACCGTACAACAAGAAAAGGACGACGAGGGACTTGTGCTGCTGATATTTCTGCTGTCTCGTACTCTGCTCAGCATTGTCATCGCTGCTGCGATCCTGAGACGAATGTCCGTCGCGCAGGTGCCGTCCTCGGAGTGCGTCGTGCCCGGGTACTTGAAACTGATCTGCACCTCTTCGAGCTCGACTCCACTATTTCATGCCTGATGGTGTTCTCCATAACTTTACTCTTGTACTCATCTCCATCGCACATGCACTATAGTTTGTTTGCGAGTTTCTTCTTCGTTGCTGCCTGTCTTGTCCGATGTCATCTGGAAAGCACAGGTTACATAGTGAACTCCCCCAGACGGACACGATGGTTTCATGGTCATTTTTGTTGCTAGGCGCTTTATACACTGTAAATAAGTACTTTCTGTTTGCTTGTGTATACTTTTCACATGAAATTAGTCAGCTTACTTAAGTGTTTCTTTCTGATGAAGCATGTAGTGTAAACATCCCAAAAAATGGATCGGATTGTTGGCTATATCTCCGACTGGATGGATAAGTAAAATAGTGTTTATACCACTTATGTCACCCGCACTCATTCAAAACAGGCAGGCGTGAAAAACGCATGGGTGAGAACCATAACCGTGAACCGTGTACTGGTTTAAACCGTGTACAGGTGTGAAACTTGTACAGGTGTACAGGTGTCAAGTACGCATCATTGCAGGTTTTCTGGTCCATTGATCTCCGACTGAGACAGCGATCGCGGTTTGTTTCACGGGGTGCAGTCCTCTTGTCCCTCGTTGTCACGGTGAGACGTAGGTCACCTTGTGCACGCAGGTGGGAGAGGGCTATAAATACACGCCTCTGCCTCTGGGCGTTGTGCACATTGGAAAGGTTACAGCTTATGGTAAAAGTCCAAGTACACACTTGCACGCGCACTTCCGAACGTCACACAGGCACACAGACACACATGAGGTCACTCAAACAGACGAATAAACGTGCACGTGTGCCAGACGCATGCGCAAGTATATTTTAACTCATTCAGGACATCAGGTGGTGCATATTAATTGTTCATGTGTACCTCTCATTGGCGAACAGTCTTTATTATATTTACTCTCTCTCTCTCTCTCTATATATATATATAGCTGAGCTAAAATATTAAATAATGTTTATTTTGCACATTGTACATCGTGCTACCGTTTATACAAAATATATTCCGAATTTCTCTGAAGAAAATCCTACAAAGCGAGCAAAATCTTAGGAAGCGATTTTAAATTGTTTTGGTGTGGGTTGTCTTCCGTCTTTAATGTGTTCGTTTCGTGAACACCTCTCCCACCACCGCCCCCACCATAACTTGAGTTGTCTCCCTGCTACCACTGTTTCTGTTGGGTTGTTGGAAGTAAGGTGTTAGACATTGAACTTGTCTCGAAGGCATCTTTTTATGAGGGAAATGCCCGACTCCTATCTTAACTTCCTCATCTTCCCCAACACTCTCAGGGGTCAAATGCCACAGTTCACAGCCGGGTCAATTGGGACAAGTTCGCTGCGTCACACCGGTATCGACACCTCCGACGTTGGTGCTGTAACCATTGGGCCACCCGAGTTTCCCCCTTCTGTTGTTGATGATAATGGTGCTCTTGCTAAAAGTGCAATCACTTCATTATTTTAAAGCTTACATTGTAATACAACTGACATTTGCAGTCAAGATAATTTAAATTTGGTCATTTTTAAAACTTGGGTGTAAGATACAAAAGATTGAAAATGGTTTTGTTCACTTCTTTTTAAACATTGTTTTGTTGAAGTCTTTTATGCAGAAGTTTACATAAATCTAAAGAAAGCTTCTTGTCAACTCCTGTTTAGCTTTTTGTTAGATTGTTGGTAGCTTCTTGTTAACCTTTGTTTAAGTTGTTGTTAGACTGTTGTTATAGCTTCTTGTCAACTTTTAACATTTTGCTAGTCTACATGAAGTTATCTGTACCACGTGACACGTTAGTTTATCATTTTTTATCAAACACTTAATAAGCTTTCATGGAATTATTTGTATTAAGTGACACTATTGTTTATCTGTTCTATGTTTAACAACGCATCATGGAGTTATTTGCTTTACTTAACAAGTAGTTGAAGTGATTCATCTGCTTTACATTGTACTTATTAGTGAACAGGGAGTGTAATAAGTTACACTGAACGGTTTAATGGGTATTCTGTGCCTAATGTAATACTAAGATCGCTGACATGTGCTACTACAATGTGCACCATGCCACATGTAACAGGCAAAAATATGCATGAAACTCTCTTACTTGACAACGACAGTTACTATAGTTACTTAGCTAACATGAAATAGTTTACATGATAGTATCCTGCTGTGTGTGTGTGTGTGTGTGTGCGTGCGTGCGTGCGTGCGTGCGTGCGTGGTTAGGCAGCACTAAAAACTCTCTTACGTAACAGTGGGAAGCTTGTGTAGAATTTTCTTACTTACCACCAAATATTTCATATAAAATTTTGTACTTTCCTAAAAACCAATAGTTTGCATAGACATCTCTTTCTTACGTATGACCAGATAGTTTAGAAGAAATTTTCTTATTTAGTACCAAGCAGCTTACATACAATTCTGTGCGTCACGTAACACTCTGTAGTTAACACGTAGTTATCGTATGTACGGAATATCTAAAAGTTAAAAAAAAACATTCTCTCCTTAATTAACATGAAATAGTTTACACTGAATTCTCTGAATAGATAACATTATAGAGTATACAATGATTCTCTGTCTTCCGTAAAACTGGATAATTTACATGAATTATTTTTTGCCTTCCGTAACACTGAAAGGTTTACGAGGTATTCTCTGCTTTACTTAGCAGTTTCAATAGAATACTCTTAACAGTTTCAATAGAATACGCTGCATGACGCACCACTACGTGGTTTACGTGGCTTTGAAATGGTTACATCACCTTGTTACGATCGTCAGTCATGGCCGCTACGATTCCTGTCATCTCTGGCTCTAAACAAGGGAGTTCATCATTTTACCCGAAGACTCCCTTCACTCTGTTGTCTGATGTGGTTCAATTCGAAGTCACTAGAAACACGCGCTGATCTCTCAGCAGCTGAAGTCAGACGTTTTCTCACATCTTCAGGCGGTGACAAAGCACAGTTTATGATAATACATTACCCCCGGCCATGACAATGTCTGGGCTATAGACATCTCCCGAGGCCAGGAGGTCAGTCGTTAACATTTGGTGGCCTCAAGAAAGCTGATCAGGCGTATTTCACGTGTAGGCCAATCACAGGTGTCGACCCAAGTCTCACACGTGTGTTACTTAGGTGGCAACCAAAGCTCATGTGCCGTATCCCAATTTGTTTCGATTGACAGATAACTGGAGGTGTCCCTGCTGTCATGGACATGAGATACAATTTTAAGCAAATCCACAGGAAATACTTTGTCAGAGAAAACAGTATCTTGCTGGAGATTGACCGTTACACTTTCCATTCTGTGGAAACTTCGCTGACTGGACAACTTTGCGAAATTTGGAATAGTGTCAAATATCCAATCACGCATAGCGCAACTGAAGAATATCAAAATTTCAATAAGAAAAGGTGCAGTTTTGTGTGTGTGTGTGTGTGTGTGTGTGTGTGTGTGTGTGTGTGTGTGTGTGTGTGTGTTAGAGATCAAGAGATAGAGACTGCTGTACGTGTGCAGATGTGTATGTGCATAAGCGTGAGTACCAGAGGCTTTTAGAGTAACTTTCTTTCTTTCTTTCTTTCTTTCTTTCTTTCTTTCTTTCTTTCTTTCTTTCTTTCTTTCTTTCTTTCTTTCTTTCTTTCTTTCTTTCTTTCTGTCAATACCATTCTCTCCCTGGGGCATACTAATGAACTGATGATCGTAAAGTTTCAACCAGATAAACTTGGCTGCTGGCTTTACTGTATATAACTATAGTTGATCATAAGTCAGGAGAGCAGTAAATGTGAGAAAGCTTACAAGACCCATACCATTATCGATACCACTAAGTCTTTTGTCAGAGCAAAAATGCCATCACTCGGCGCTCCACACAGGTGAACACGACAGCAGACTCATACGTTGACAAGTTTAAAGGTCAGGAACACAAGCAATAAAATCCGGGGCGTATTGCTAACAATCACTGCTGTAAGCTCTAAAATAATACATCAGGAGGAACACTGGCAAGTACTGTCACCGTTTATTTTAGCCGAGACGTCATCTTTGCACTGGGGTACCAACTCCATGTTTCAATGGAAAAGGAAGGAGTAGGGGTTTCGTTGCTGTAGCGGAAAGAGACACAGAGAGAGAGAGTAGGGTGATGTTGGGTGGGGAGGGAGAATAGCTTGTTCCTTCGGGGTGTTGGGCTAAGATTGTCCTTCCTGCCACACTCTGTTGCATGCAGACGGAGGTTGCGTCACGCCAGGTCACGCGATCCCCTCCTTGCTTCCTAAAAGTGGGGTGGGGCAAAAAACAAACCCGTCGTCACGCTTCACCGAAAATCCCTCGTCACATGAGGATGGGAGGAGGGCTTCAAAGATCTTACTGCGGCACAACAATCGATGGGATGGGTGGGGGGGGCTGGTCCACGAGGACAGCCGACAGCAGGCCTGCTATAGCCACGGAGATACATACACACTTGTGCTATCGCTGCGGGGAATGTTTTTTCTATGTTTTAATGGGCAATAATGGCAGCTGCAACGTACGAATAATTTGTGAAATTTTATTGTATTTTACTATTGCCAAAGAAGGATGTTTTAATGCTCTTTATGAAATAAAAGAGAGAGAGAGAAATACATACTGAGAGAGGGAGCAGGTGGCCGGCTTATTTAGGGGAAGCGGAGGGGAAACAATGAGTCCAGGACTTACTTTGTTTCGTGACCAAGTGCGCGAGCGCGTCCGGAAAAAAAGAGACGAACAAACAAACAGACTGACGATCTGTATATTTGTGGCTTCTGCCGCATGTAAGTGTCCATATAAACATAAGTCGTCACCAGTGTGTGTGTGTGTGTGTGTGTGTGTGTGTGTTTGTTCTCGTGTCTGTCTATGTGTTCTCGGGTGTGGATGCGTCTCTTTGTATGTCTGTTTTTGTGTGTGCTCTCTTGTGAATATCCGTGCATCTCAATGATCTCTGTTTGTCTGCGTGTTCGTGTGCCTGTCTGTAATCACGCACTAAGCAGCACACGGCGTGGGTGAGTGGATGGTGGGCCCGGATAGCTCAACGAGAAGAATGAAGAAGATGCAGTACATCTATCTTGAAGTCGACCTCTGCACACACACATGACAACGTGCGTTTAGACTACGAGGCAAAACCATGTGCTATGGCGCGTGCAAACAAGTCGCCGCACCTATGCACCCCAGTCACCTCTTGTGTTGACCCACCGCAAACGCTGCACCGTGTCTCAGAGAGTTACCGCGCTGCACCCTGTTTCTGGGAGCTACCCTACTGTGTCCTGCTAAGAGAACTACTGCACCTTGTCTCAGAAAGCTACCGTGCTGCGCTTCATCAAAACACCGTGTACCTGTACAACTGTTTATCGAACATGAAATGGATGGCATTGCTAGATAAAGGCGAGAGATGAGTATATAGTCTACAGCAACTTGTATAAGTTACCGCATCGCAAATGCTACGTCTTTCTGAAAAGCATTGAGATTTCGTCGCTGGAAGGACAGGGAACGACTCTTTCTCACACACGAGGACTAGAGGGAGGATAGGGTGGAGGGAGACTTGGAAAGAGTTGGTCCTCCATATTTGGGTGACATTTCGTCTTTCCTTTATTTTTGAAATTCTGTCTGTCTTTCCTTCATCATTCTTGATCCTTCTCTTTCCTTTTTTTTGTTATAAACATTTGTGCACGAGAGAGAGAGAGAGAGAGAAGCGATAGAGAAGTGTGAGAGAGAAAGAGAAGAAAGAGTAAGTGAGCGAGCGAGAGAGGGAGAGCTTTGCATGATGTCCTCCAAAGGTAAACTTACGGGAAGGTGGCATTAAGAACACACACACACACATAAAGCAGTCGGTCGCGTTTGTCAATTAGTTCCCGCATTTTTTCAGAGGCACTAGCTTTGAGCCCTCGGCATACGGGTGCAAACTTCAGGTACCAACGTGTCTCTCAACATGGAAGGAGCGCGGCGACTACTGCGATGATGACAAAGACAACGAAAGAGATTATTGTAGCGACGAAGGAAATAATGGCAGTGTACACGCAGTAAGATGAGGAAAGTAAGGGTTTGTGTGCCAAAATGAAGCATAGCACAGCCTGCTCTGCAGGAAAAGCTAGATGATAGGGTCGCGTGATGTGTCGGTGACTTGGGTACATCGTCAGCTGCTGACTCAAAATGTAGGACTCGCCTGCACAAAGTTACATGATACCGGCCTTACGAAATTAAATTGAATCAAAATAATGGACAGGGAGAGTAAAATGTCTTTAGATCGAAACCTGTCAGAAGGCGCCCGTTTTATTGCGCGAATATAACGTTTCTTTAGCGGCATCTGGAAGCTTAACTTCAAAGTTTCATGTTCGATGGTTTGAGATACAACACGACACCAATGAGTCCACCGTAAGAATAAATGCCTCGGCAAATTTTCAAGCAGATAAACGACTGTCAGAATGAGCAATAAATCGCGACGGGAAGTCTAGGTTGGCAGCATGTGCGAATGAATTCAAACCTAAAAGATATTATCAGTACGAAAGTATTGTCTATCCGGAATGTTGTATGCAGCAGTTGGTTGAAACGGCAAACAGAAACAAGACTGGGTGGCCAACGTGA
Source organism: Marisa cornuarietis (assembly GCA_004794655.1). Taxonomy (NCBI): domain Eukaryota; kingdom Metazoa; phylum Mollusca; class Gastropoda; order Architaenioglossa; family Ampullariidae; genus Marisa; species Marisa cornuarietis. Next base: position 2,994,710 of record SMMW01000628.1, read on the forward strand.
AGAAGTGGACCGGCTAACCACCGGAGGACTTTCTCAACCGGGCTTGAGACCATTCCGGGTGGCATTAGTTTACGAATGCGTCGCTCCCTCAGCTCTCCCCTACGACTGCTACTAGCCGCCAATTTATGGCATGACATAATTGAAAGGTAAAAGTCATCCCTGGCTTCTTTTTTTAGGTGATTTAGGGAGGGAGATGTTCGAACCCCACTTTTTCTCGTGGACATAATTTTTGTGCTGGCGGTGTTCATCTCCTCTTACCTCCGCCCACCCCCGTTCCATTCCCGAGCTGGGTTCAGACTCCACTGCTCTAACCACCTGGTTGTCTGCTTTTCCAGCATAGCTAAGACTTAGAAAGCCTGTAGAGAGGCTCATCATTCTACCGTAGTGCTTGATCATCTTGTGATCTTTACGTACGTTAAATGTGTGGAGTATTAATAACAGTTTCCTCAGTCTCCAGTTTGGTTTTGAAAAAAGTGGGATGCATGAGGCATGACAGGTTCAAAGGGTTACTGGTAGCCACGTCCGTTTTAGGAAACTGTGTTTAGGAAACCTCACAAGAGGCAGTCTTAACCACGAGGCACACAGGCCAAGAAGTTAAAGAAAAAAATGGGGACAAAACTCGATTCAGCGCAACAGACAAGGCCCTGTGTGCTTCTTCTTTAACTTGACTTGTCTGTCTGTCTGTCTGTCTGTCTGTCTGTCTGTCTGTCTGTCTGTCTGGACAAGGGAAAGCACTCGATAAGAGATGGATAAACCAGACATCAATGAAAATACTTCTTTGTTGTTCAGTTTGTTATCAGGTGATGTAATGATGGCCGACAGAGGATTCAACATTGATGAAGTTTTTTATCAAGCTAAATTAATAATTCCAGATTTTACCCATGGGAAAAAACAGCTGCATTCACTTCAAGTTGAAAACCTGAGCATCTGTACAAATTCATAATTAGAGAGTTATAGGCTTTGGTCACAGACAGTTTGGCATTTTGCAGTCTAAAGTCCCTATAGACCTGATGACTGCAATGCCTGGTGATGATAATCCAGTCATAGACAAAATAGTTCAGCTTTGTTGCTGCATTGTAAAATTAAATAAATCCCTAGTGCATTTTGAGTAGTCATAATGCAATTTTTATTGAGTTTGAAGTCTGAATCAGTGTATGTATAATGTAGAGATAGAACGCTGTTTTTTTGTCTTTCAATAAAAATCCGGACATGCTAAGTTCTAGAAGACGTAAACTGCAGGATTTTTTTGTAAATTATTGTCATGTTACATTGCTTAGACAAAAATGACATGCACACATATCATGCTCATATTGCTTACGGCGTTGATTTATTACTACTTTTCCCCCCAAATCTGTCATGACAACTCTATCACCAGAGTTGTTATTCTCAGAGATAAAATGCATAAGCAGAACTAGCTTATTGTACTTTAATTCTTTCGCATTTTATTGATATTAGCATGATCATGTCCGACTGATCAGATAAGTTACTTGGTAAGTCGATGTGAAACAATTTGAACAGTATAGAATTTGTTCATTGCTGAAGATGTCATGTACTGTATGCTGTTGATCAAGATATATGCTGATGCAAGAATATTGTTAATATTATGCTTATTAGCAGGACACAAATAAAATCATGTATAAGTGAATCAAATGTTATTGTCATATGAAGGCAAATGCCATTTGCTTGCTCAGAAGCTAATTCAGCGCAATGTTGATGCCAGAACTTCTTTGTGGATTTTAGATTACCTGACCAATAGACCTCTTTAGTAATCCATATCAGTGATGTTATTTAAATTGGAATTTTGACATGTTCCTTCATAGTCATTGATGTTTTATGTAAAGTTATTTACTGTCAGCAGACACAAAAAGTTCTGAAAAGGGGTAATAAATATGTATTTCAACAGGCAGAAGTTTATAAAAAAAATAGAAAACCAATTACTTACAACACCTTTAATATTAATACGTTTCACTAAATACTATTAGTATACAATATACAACTATTGCAACATTTGTCTCAATTGTGTATACAAGGACATCACAATAAACATACATTAATATAAGTATGAAGTCTGTAGAAAGTATAAACTTCATCATTTTCTGCAGTGGTGGAAATACACCAAAACAAGTGTTCTAGCGAAATGTAAATAAGTGCTTCTACCAACTGTGTATTTTTGATTAAAAGCATCGTAACCATAGACTGCAAAACATATGGTATATTATTTCACTACTTTGGAAGGAGAGAAAATTGCGCACCAAGAAAATTATTAATCACAATTTACTGTACACATCCGTGAAGGTCACATCTGGCCATGCCATTCTGTCGCTTCCAAACTCCTTTCGTTCGATAGTGTACGGATCTAAGCCACCGATCCCTTTTGTTTTGGACTCATATCTTAGTCTTATGTCGGGTGCTAGTGAGAACTTGTCAGTTTGTAAATCAGATATGGCAACAAACCGATGAGAGACGCTGAAAACACACCGACCGCTAGGGCTTCAATATGGCGGACAGAGCCTCGCTGCTAACGTGTGTATCACATGACTGAAAACGACCCATTGACACTGTGCGCTCCTCAGTGCCCGGTAGAACAATTAATACTTAGATTGTGAATTAATGAAAGTATCGTTAATACTGTTGGATAATTTTGCGTTATTATTTATAATAGTCATTGTTTCTCCCTGTCTCACCAAGAGGATTATGCTTTGGTTCGCGGGGACGAAACCAAGGGAAGGTTCATGCCAGAAAACAGACCGCGATACAAGACGAGCAGAAACCACAGCGACAACAAGAGCGGAAAGGGCAGCAAGGACACTTGGAATATGACAAGAAGAACATCAAAGACAATAAATTTAATAATCAATAAGAACGTTAAATATTCACGACCATGAGTCACAACAGTAAGTACACGATTATAGGCCATCAGTGTCACCGCTGTACACAGCACTAAGGAGAAAACAGGTTCGTGACAGAGAATTCAATAAATTGATCTGAAATTTGACAATAAAAGTAGATATACTATTGGACTTCAAGTGACTCTGATATTTGTTTGCTAAAGGCTTTAATACTCTCATTAACTAAGAACGCGATCGTGACATTAGCTAAGTTCCCTCGGGTTCAAAGTTCGGAAGTGTAAAATATATTGAGCACAAAACAGTTGTCATAACCAAAAAGAAACTCGCGTAGCAAACTCGAGTCAGTGTTGTTGTCCCTGATCTCAGCTGCAGTGTTTTAAACGTATGAGTCCGGAACTTCTTCCAAAGTAGGATAGAAGAGAAAAGGTGAGGTTGGTATCAGTGAAATGTGGTCCCATCCATTGTAGGGTCCGCCCTGACCAGGCCCTATTCACCAACGCCACCCCTCCCCCGCCCCTCCCCCCGCCCCTCTGCTGTCTATCCTCCACCCCATCCGCCCTCTTTTTCCCCGCGCGCTGGTCAGCTGGTCACTTCAAGAGCGCCCTGTAATAATGGGTTTTCGTGTAATACATGTACTGAGAAACTTGCGTGGTGAAGTCGACCTACAAGCAGAGGAAAGGTGTCCGGCTAATGTCATTATATGAAAATGATATTTTTCCCTAACAATTTTCATCACTTAAATAAAAACGAAACAGCATGACATTTTTGCGCTCCCCCTCCGTGACTGCCCCTTCCCACCCATCAACGCCGCCCCAGACTCCCGCCCTTCCCCGCCCCTCTGCCGACCTCCCTCCTCTACTCCCCCGCCCCACCCCCACCCCACTAGTTAGCTCATCACTGCAAGTGCGCCCTGGAATAATGGGGGTTTCCTGTAATACAAGCACTAAGAAACTAGCGTGGTGGTCAACCTACAAGCAGAGGAAAGGTGTCCTGCTAATGTCATTCTGTGAAAATGATATTTTTCCCTAAAATTATTATTTATCTTTAAAAAAAAACAGCAGGCCATTTTTGCGTCCCCATCCGTCGCTGCGCCCTAGGCGACTGCCTAGTTCGCCTAATAGGTAGAACCGGCCCTGCCCCCAAGGTAATAAGAACAGTAAGTACACCAATGATAATAAGTATATCACAACACCAAGAATAATGAGACACCGAAGGTAATATGTATATCAGAGACACCAAGGATGATAAGAACAAAAAAAGTAATAACAACAGCAACAATTAAGACAGCGAGAACAGCAAGGTCGCTGTACCTCATGTCCTCGTGAATCCTCGGAACGTCCGCAGGAATCGGCGTGTGCAGCCTCCCCGCGCGTGCAGGTCTCGGCGAATGATGCGGCAGCCGGTGCAGCGGTGACACCTAGTGGCGTGCGTCGTGCGTCGTGCGGCTGGTGGACGTAGAAGGTCGTGAAGGCGGCGCACGGGAGAAAACTCTCACCATGCACCGCATTGCAAGAATTTTGAAAGCGCTTCACCTACTTGCGAAAGCGTAGCTAATGTCTAGCTTCTAAAAGGCACTAACTGTTTTTTTTCTTATCAATGTGTTAGAAATGCACCTCACTCAATGTTTTCGCTCTGCGTTGGCCCTGCAAATATAAGGATCACGACATTAAATGACAGTTTCCCGTCTATATCTCAAAGGCATCTATCGACGAATTCTATACCTCGACCGTGCCACGTACCCCCCCCCCCCACTACATTTTACCTGCAGTAACATTAGAAACTCTTGCTAATTGCGTGACAAAACATTAATCATTACCTGGCAAAAGTTGGTGTTCCTCTTTGTGTCGTCACAAGGGAACTTTGCAGTGCATGGATAACGTTCGGAAATGATCGCATATCCAGCTGTGTAATCTCTGCTTGCACCTTATTGTGACACTTGAAGTGCCCCCGACATTGTGGATGTTAAACACGTAGACTGGCTACCAGTTAACGGCATAGGCACCCACGCTTGCACGAGCGCAAGCACACACTCTGAATTAAAAATCGCGACACCTAAGGTCGATCTCTTTCAGCAGTCATTAGAAACCTCTTATCTTCAGCCGAGCTGAATAGTCCCACTACTTTGACCTATTGAGCTATTAGTGCCTGAACCGAAGGGCTTAAGGATTTGTTCCTCAAAACGCTGACATCATGCTGCGCTGCTGCGTCGTGAATGGCCACGAACACCGTTTCACACCGTTATTATACTTACCTGAGAAAAAGTCACACTCAAACACTACGTCGATGTATGATTAATCAGACCAACCAACCAACCAATCAACCAACCAATCAACCAAGCAAGCAAGCAAGCAACCCACCCACCCACCCACCAACCAACCAACCAACCAACCAACCAACCAACCAGTCAGTCAGTCAGTCAGTCAGTCAGTCCCGAAACCGAAC